>OZ020191.1:64648160-65101114 GCA_963971165.1 Philopedon plagiatum
GGTCCCGGTTGGGTTTGCTTGGGTTTGCTGGGTTTGCTGCAATACACTCGAACCGCCGTGAAATATACTATTTAAAAAACATTTGGGTTTGACAAAGAAAAACTAATTAACTACTATGCGCATTGCATCTGTATTGTATTTATTAAAGAAAACGGTGTTTCGGCTAGCGTTCCTTGTATAATATCAATATGTGTTTGGGTATTATTTGATATTTCGGTCAAGTTACAGCAAAAATGCAATTGTAGTACCCTGTAGCATAGTCGGATTAAATAATGAAACGGATAAACTGTAGAAAAACTTAGATGTATTGTAAATCACTAAAAATACATGTTTAACGAAACTGGTTCATGGTACAGTACATTCCTTGATTCCTTGTATTGCCTATTTATTCTAACACATTACGAATAATCATACTTTTAGTACAAGGCGCGACATCTATTGAGGAGACGTATCAAAACGGGAAGCGGCTAACAATCTTAGACTTCTAAATCACATAGAAAAGCAATACTAAAACTACAAGTCATAAACATCTAGAATAGCAATGTGTAATATACTGTAGTATCTATTTTATGTTTTGTGCGATGTTTATTTGTAAGTAATTAATTCCTTGGCGAAACTTGGCACATTATTAAAAAACCGCGACGGTCCAACGCCCGGCCCCGCGCGACAGTTCACTATATCAAGCGGCTAGCCATACCAACTGTACTTTGGCTGCTGCTGCCTGCATACACATTTTGCGATAACCATGTTGCGCTTCTCGGCTTCTAGGTCCGGCGTGGCGGGACTATTTAATTTAAAATTTAATTTATGTCCGCACATGCACATTTGACGTAGTGATACAGACCTTGCTACGCTCGGCTCGTATAAGTCATTAAAAATATCCCTGGCACAGGAACTCGGGAACTTCGAAGCGCCAGCGTGGATTCTCATTTAGTATGAATTTGACAAGAATTCAAAAAAAGACCATTCGGGCCCGGCACTGAATCCACTACCAACTGATCCGATCCATAAGCGGATACCTTAGCACTAGGGCATTTCGCCGTTGGTACAACTTTTGAAAAAAAAAATTAACTCGCCTCAATACGCGCATACAACGGCATACAAGTTTAGAAAAACAAATGTTTGGGTTTATTTTGCATGAAAAGGTATATAGGCACACAAAATTTTGATTTATTGTTGGCCTTTGACATTCAAATACAAGAAAATCCCTAAGCTAGGTTTTCCTTTCAAACCAAAGAGATCGCATATTCTATCTATTTTGAGCTCTATGTGTGTTCAGGAGGCTAAAAATGGACAACTCTAAAGCTATAGTATATAAAAATCCTAACAATTATAAGTTTAATTGTGTACGTGGGAAAAAATTTCCTGCAGAAAGAAACTTTAGGGCTCACAAAAAGAGTCCATGGCGCAACTGATCCTGACTTCAGAATAAAAGACAAAAAGTGTTCTTTATATAATTTTAAGGTATGTTTTCGGACAGAATTCATG
This sequence comes from Philopedon plagiatum, assembly GCA_963971165.1. Classification (NCBI taxonomy): domain Eukaryota; kingdom Metazoa; phylum Arthropoda; class Insecta; order Coleoptera; family Curculionidae; genus Philopedon; species Philopedon plagiatum. The sequence goes on from OZ020191.1 coordinate 64,649,649, forward strand.
AAACATTGTGAACCACTCATGATGTGAGTCTTGTGCCAGAAAAACATCTGCTTCAACAACAGGAACACTTTTTAACCTGGAAAATCTATAACTTCGGTAGAAATAGAAAGATCGTTCAATAAGTGGATTGTTAAAACGAAAAGAAATAAACTATTGCTACGAAATTGAGAAAAAAATTTAATAATTTATTTTGCACACAAGATTTAAGAACTTGTTTTTAATATATCCATGTTGAGCTTTTTAATATAAAAAATGTTTTAATCGAAATTTTAATTTTATGTTCCCTTATCTACAACTCTACACTCATGGTTGGTTGACTATAGTATAGCAAGGCGCCTTAAGCGTTTACACCATCGGATGTCATATTTATTATAATTTCACCACAATGGCAGGTGATGTTATTTAATGATACTTTAATAGTTTTAATCGACTGATATATAAATATAATTATTAGGAATCCATAATTTAAGAATATACTGGTATAATGCCATAATTTCAACTTAGTTTCAAATTTCAACTAAATACTCTGGTGTAAATACCTAACGTTCATGACCTCTAACAGTGCGAGCTATAGTCTAGTCGCTTCGGACGTGGCACAAAATTACATTATTTAACGTAACCAAAATCAAATTTTTTGTATACCCTAGGTTATTATTCACATAATAACTGGTGTAATTTAAAATGCTGTATTGAATGAAAAGCCAATAAAAATAAAATACGTTCAAATATTGTGTTTTACGCGACTGAAAATGTCTAGTAGTATAAGGTACGCCGCAGGGCCGTAGCCAGACTCGAACGTTAGGGAGGGCCGACAAATTTTTTGGAAGGGCGAATTTATTAAACATTTTTTATTAGTATATAAAACAAATACAAAATAAAGGTAAAGGTACGCATGTAGGTATGTATCACAAAAAAAAAATAGAACTTTTCGTTCATATTAAACATTGAAAACATAAATGATGCAAAATAAAAATAAACATACAAAATAAAGATAAATTATGTCTAGTAACATGCATAAAAAAAGGAACATTCCGTTAACATTAAACGTTAAACACATAATAAAAAAGGAACACTTTATGTTATGAACACATAAAAACATATAAGAACATTTTCTAAATGAGTTGTAATTTTCTGTTGTGCCTTTCATTAAATTTCTTTAAAAACACGTCAAAATCTATTTTTTCTGATTTTTTTTTCTCAAATGCCAGGAACACCAAGTCAGCCATTCTCTGATGCTCCATTGACATACGCTGAGGACGATTTATTGCCGTTAACGTAGAAAACGAAGATTCGCAGACTGCTGTACTGCATCCAAAGGTTACAGTGGCAGCAAAAAGCTCATAGGTATTTTTAAAAGCCTCACGTTGGTTGTAAAGCTCAGTGAATACGTTTGCTTCTGGCTTCCGAGACATATAATCTTTGACAACCGCTAACTCTTCCTTGGATGGAATTGTAATTCCTAAAAATCAAATATCATATTTATCACGATACACTTACAACGGTACGCTACGCTATGACGCCACGTCGAGGGAAAATCCTAAATTGACTAGACGCTTGCACCCCTTGTACATAAGTACAGGTCAGTTTATTGTCGGGTAGTGTGTTGAGTTGACGTTTATTAAAATTATTACAGGTCAGTTTATTGTCAGGTAGTTGACGTTTATTAAAATATTGTAGCCATATTTCATTTGCTCAGTCAATTTATGATTTTTCCTCGAAGTGACGTCATTACGTAGCATACCGTTGTAAGTGTATCGTGATATTTATTAATATTGTACAGGTAATATAAAAAACCTTAGCAACAACAAACTACGACATCAAACGATATAACCTTATATTTAATGATTTTGCTATTTGCTAAACATTGAACTTATAGTTTATAGTAAAGAGATGTTTCAGCTTTCACATTTAAGCTGTTATTTTAGCATAAAATTATATGCAACAAACTTACCAAGTGTTTGAAAATATTTATTTGATTCATAATCAAACATCCCAATTCTATCAATTGCATTTAGAAGTTCTTTGTTATCACAAAATCTTTTTTCTACTTCAGAAATTACTAGATCGACAGTCTCGTAAAAAACATGTTCGAGCTGGGATTTGTCGTCTGTAGTAGTAGTATACATAGGCATTTTTTCTAAAATTACATAATCATTTAGGGTAGAAGGTCCTTGCCTATCTCTTTTGCTCGTACAAGTATTACGTGCATTTTGATTTTCTAGAAGTTTTTCAGCTTGCTCTAAGATTTTTTGGAACTCATGTGGTGTTCTGATATTGCTTATTTGTCCTTTAACTGATAATATGACCTCCATTGCATCCTTTAAACTACTTGATCTTGCTTGTAAAATTGAATCTGCTGGTTTCAACAACCCCAAAATTATTTTCATGGTAACTAAAATAACACGAAATTCTAACCCTAACATGACAGTCTTTATGCCTAAGCTTTTTGCAACATCTTGGCCCGAAAATTTTCTATCTTTTATTACGGCATCTAAAGTCTTTATTATTTCATCGTAGTTACCCAATATCACATTAACGATCGCTAAATGTCCAGACCACCGTTGTTCCAAAACTCTTACAATCGAATGTCCTTCATAAATAGCTGCAATTGTTCCATGTTGAAAAAATGAGTGTAGTAAAATACACTGATCAAAAAATTGTTTGATGACAGGGATCTCAGAAACCATTTTAACGACAACCAAATGCAGTCTATGATTGTAACAGTGTACATACGGGATAATTCGATTTAAAGATTTCTCTATTAATGCAGCGACCCCCCCTTTTTTCCCACTCATTACGCTGGCGCCATCATAACATTGGCTCAGAAGGCTAGATGTATTAATACTGTTCTGTTCCAGAATGTTTAATGTCAATTCGGTAAAAGTCTTGGCATCCATTTTTTTTGTGGTATAAATTCCCAGCAAAGATTCAAATACTTTACCTTTTTTAACATAACGAACTCCAATCGACACATTTTCTCTGTTGTTTTTGTCTCTTGTACCGTCTTCCAATAGCGTAAACCACGGTACGTCTGAGCTTTTTATGTCGGCTGCAATATTTTCACGTGTGATTTCAGCCAAAATTTTAATAATCTCGTTTTGTATTTCTGGAGACGTATAAACTGCATTTTTTGGTATGTGCTGCATACATTCAAAAAGGATAGGATCTTTTTTTAGGGTGTATTGAAAAAGATTTTCAAAAAGCCCTCTTTCTTTTTTCTCCTCAACTTCATAATTTCCTCTTAGTGCAAGTTCATTAATTGCAAGAAACTGAACAACCTCTGCTATAGATTTTATATAATACCGATTTTTTTCAAGAATATTCTTATTTATTAATGCGGAAACGGATGTGTCTGTCGATTGGCGTTGAAGTTTTTCCATCCACATACTCATTGATAGAACGTGTACGTCGGTTTTTTCATGTTTAGGAAACCCATTTTTTATTATACTTCTTTGAAAACACCTTATTTTCATCTGTTTTAGTAATAATGTAAGATGGGCTTTTTCGGGCTAGCGCACGGAAAGAGCGCACGGAAAAAATTTTCCTGGTCTCCAGTTCTTTCAGTGTGCTGAATGAAGATACCGACTATTTTTTGGCTTTAAAATAGAAATATAGGTATAGGAAAATAAACTAAACTCAAGAAAGTCTATATGCTATCTGATATTTAATATGTACCTATTTTGTATTTTATTTCGTAAATATTTGAATATTCAGATGAATTTCTGAAATATTTTTTGACGTTTTGTCAATCTTATCTGACATAGACAAATTTAAATCACCTTTTAAATGATTTGAAAGTTACCATGAAAACGCATCATACCTGCCAAAGACCATATTGTCAGCGTTGTTAATTTTCTGTCAATTAAATTCATTCTAATAAAATGTTCTCTCAACCTGAAAAAGTGGCATCTTTCATTATTAATAGTTAATTTTTAATTACTCTAGTAGTTTTTTTTTTAAATTCCGATAACAGTTGTGAAAATAAAAATATTCCAAGTTTATTTTGTATGTATGTATTTTTTTATGTTATATTTTGTTTTATGTTATCGTTTTCAAAGAAGTATAATAAAAAATATCGTTCATTACACGTCCAGAAATGGATTTTCCGTGCTTGCTTGACTTCCCGTGTTCGGCTGCGCCTCACACGAGAATTTGTCAAGCGCGCACAGAAAAATCCTTTTTTCCGGACTGGTAATGAAATATACTATTTAGGGTCCATTGCGTTCTTCCAATTTTTGTACCCTGTCAAGGTGTAAGTTCTTTCCTTATTCGCGTACGGTTGAAATTGTCTACAAGCATAGCAAAACGCAGCGTCCACTTTTGTAGAATATTCTAGCCACTTAAATTTTGTGTACCACTCCGCATGAAATGATCGATTAGTCTTCTGTTTTGGAAAGTTCTTTAAAATTACTTGTTGAATTGACTCTCCAATGCGTGGTAAATCATCTGGACTTGGACTTGTACCTGGTGAAGCTTTTGCGATTGCTGTAATTTCATTTTCAACGACATCGCTAGATGTCTTTGTTTTCGTACTATTACTATTCCCGCCGCTACTACTACTGCCTTCAAGACTTTCGTCTATCCGCGGTTTTTTCGCCAAAAACTTCCTTATATCCATTAAACTTTGTAAATGCTACCACACCTGTTGAAAATGAAAATGTTTTATTACAATTTTTTTCAATTCCCGAATTTGCCTAAATCTATTTGTGTTCTTAAAATGAGAAGAGTATCACTCGCTTAAGCTTAGGCAATATAATAATTTTGATTTCGATGTTTTCTACTTTTGTCGCCGATAATGGACAAAGTCATTAGAAACCGTCAACTTCACTTGCCATTGGAAATTTGCAATTAGTGCAAAGCAAAAAAGCCTGCTTTCTAATGTGATTGATAATATAGGATCAAATAAATAAATAGCTTAATGCCTGTGCACCTACCTATATAAAAATAAATCTTTAAATACCAAGACATCAACACCAACAATTATTTTTAAACGTTTGCGAGCAAATAATCGTTTCACTCTTAACATAAGGTCATAATGTAGGTACGTGTTTTTTATTTTCATATATGTAGTTAAATACTGCATTTTGCTTTGAAGTTTGACTTTTTGTAAAACCTTTACTAATACGGGTAACAATTTATTAAAAATATGTGCTTTATGGCTTACCTTATCAATGCACTTCAGTTTTAAACACTACAAAGACATACAGTTTAAAATTACCAGGGAGGACTGTCAATACATTTCACATTATTCGTAGAAATTAGGTATTACACGGTTGTGTTATGAATAACAGCGAAAAAAAACTTACTTAAAACATCCGCTCAGTGATGCAACTTGTCAACTTGCTCTGGCTCTGAACACGCGGACTTCGCAGACCCTTGGTGTCACATACTCATCAGTACTCACTCACATAGTGCTAGATGGCGCGTGGCGCGATGATCGAATGCACCAGTCGATATCGCGCGAAATGATTTATTCAAACATTCTTACGCCTAATCCACGTAATACGAACGCTTTTTCGGCATCCAGTGTCAATAAAAAATTTTGTGATAAAAACTGAATCAAAGACGACTTATTTGTTAATAGAACCAATAAACAAAATAAATATGAAGAAAATTCATAATTAAATTTTATTAAAGAATAAATTTTAAAATGGATTATTATTTTTAATTTTCCATTTTCTTTATTTTTTATTTTCTGGCAGGGCGAAATCTTTTCTTTCTGCCAGGAAGGGCGAAATGTTTTCCAGGAAGGGCGCCGCCCTGCCTGGCCCCCACCTGGCTACGGCCCTGGTACGCCGGCAGTCCGATTCTGTTAGCGCATCCAAATTTCCGCTCTATGGTTATAAGTTATAATATTAACGAAAATCGTTAGTTTATGCGAATAATAATACCCTACCAAACCCTACCAAAAAAATAAGTAATAAATGGGTGCTTTTTTGTGGTTCAGTGAAATTTTGAAGCATCGCTAAAAGAACTTTCACGAAGTATGTTTTAAACTCGGTTATAAACAATTTATTGTTTGATTTGATTTTTAACCTTTTTTCAAAGGCAAAAGGTTTAAGCTAGCAGTATGCTCATTTCATTGATAAATAACGTGACTGTTCTTTGTGTTAATGGTACAACATAGCCTATTTTGTTCTGGTTACAATTTCAACCGAATTCACGAGTGTTCCATATTTTCCGATATTAAGTAAAAAAATTGCTACCTATCAAATTAAAATACACATCTTTGGTAAAATCCGTCTGTGGAATTAAGAATACTTTTGATTACTTTCGGTTTTCACTAAGACTGATAAAAAAATGTGATGTCACAAATTATTTAAGTTTGGCAATGTCCCGACTGGATCATTTTTTTTTTCTTTATAATATTAGAGCCCGTGACGTCAGGCTGTTCAGATATGTCGGATAAGGGCCGATATTTGGCATTTCTTAAAATAAAAAAAATGTGCCATTTGAGGGAAAAAAGTATTGGGTATGTCTGTAGACTACCCCAGGAGTCACTCATTCAAATATATGCAGTAAATTATATAACACCCTGTTTATATATATATATATATATATATATATATATATATATATATATATATATATATATATATATATATATATATATATATAGGTGATATATTAAATGGAGCTGTAAAGATTAACTTCTTCGCTAGTGCAGAACAAGAAGACCGTAAAATGAAAAATAAAAATAGAATAAAGATTATTTTTTGATTCTGGTCTGGGTGCCCTCATGCTATCGCGATTTCTGGGCCCTTACCCTTCATCAGGCAGGCTCACACCCAGGGCGTTTGAAGAACAGACAACATTTTTACTAGAATCAAAATGATACCTTATATCTATCGGTTCGAATAGGATGGATAAGATATAGTGGCTCGCGCCAACTAGTTCACCCAGTGTTGCTCCAAAAATTTTCGTCTGATAACACAAGCCAATAAGTAGGTATATGTCGAATTTCTTCCACAGTACAAATGCACCATTGTACTACAACAGTAAAAAATGGGAAATTTCTTTGGTCTGTAGCTAATATATTAAATGGAGATGCAAAGATTAACTTCTTCGCTAGTGCAGAACAAGAAGACCGTAAAATGAAAAATAAAAATAAAATAAGGACTAACTTACCCATCCTATTCGAACCGATGGATGTAAGGTATCATTTTGATTCTGGTGAAAATGTTGTCTGTTCTTCAGACGCCCTGGGTGTGAGCCTGCCTGATGAAGGGTAAGGATCCAGAAATCGCGATAGCAGGAGTGCACCCAGGCCAGAATCAATAAATAGTTCTTGTTTTATTTTTATTTTTCATTTGACGGTCTTCTTGTTCTGCACTAGCGAAGAAGTTAATCTTTGCTTGGCTCTCCATTATATATATATATATATATATATATATATATATATATATATATATATATATATATATATATATATATATGACACAAAACTGTGATACTTCTTACCAATTCCATAACGTTAGCGAGTCGTCTTACTGTGAACCCGAAAAGGAAAACATCTTTGAAACAACACAATAACATCCATGTCCTGTAGGACGGCCGGGCTCATCACTTTCGTGTGCCGCCTATCCTCCACATGCAGTCTTGCCTTAAGAGCAAGAAATGGGGTTTACTGGTTTTTACGGCCTTTCTACGGAGCTCTTTACCTTTCGGCTAGAGTCTCTAAAGATCCCCTTCCGGGGTTCACGTAGGGTACAAACTCATTCACCTCTCTACATTCCACAAAACATGGCGTCGTTTCGCCTAGCTGTTTCGTCCTTTCTGGGACTCATCAGGAGCGCGTGAGCGCCCCTGAGCGGGGGACGCTAATCGCTCGACAGCTTTATTAGTTAATCAAAGCAGGTCGTTAGTGTTCGAACCACCTCCACGCATCGTCACGCGGAATCCGAATAGGGGAACTACGCGTAAGTGAGCTTAGTTAAAGCTTGCGTGTTGACCTCGGAGGCTCGTTCAGCGGCAGCGTAGCTCGACTGTCGCAAGGACAGCAAACGGTGAGCCAGGCAAAGCACCGACGTTGTTCCGTGGCATCGCAGAGTGAGGAGTGATTTCCCTCTGACGATAGCGGCACGGCTCGGTGGCTTCTTGGCAATAGACGACTCAAGGACATGAGCCCTCCTACCAGGAGCCATAAACGAACTTCCGGGTTCCCAAGTCCCGGACCCCCGCGTGGGGAGGCGTGAGGGTGGACCGAACAGGAAAAGGTTATGAAGAGGCACACGTGTACCGCGCTTAGCCGCGCGTGGGCGTCATCATGATTCACAGAGAGTGAAAACGATCCCAAGTCGAAACAACTACTCCCCTGGCTATATGCCACGACGGGTATTGAATCATAGGACCAGCGATTAGCGTCCCCCTCTCAAGGACGAAACAGCTAGGCGAAACGACGCCATGTTTTGTGGAATGTAGAGAGGTGAATGAGTTTGTACCCTACGTGAACCCCGGAAGGGGATCTTTAGAGACTCTAGCCGAAAGGTAAAGAGCTCCGTAGAAAGGCCGTAAAAACCAGTAAACCCCATTTCTTGCTCTTAAGGCAAGACTGCATGTGGAGGATAGGCGGCACACGAAAGTGATGAGCCCGGCCGTCCTACAGGACATGGATGTTATTGTGTTGTTTCAAAGATGTTTTCCTTTTCTGGTTCACAGTAAGACGACTCGCTAACGTTATGGAATTGGTAAGAAGTATCACAGTTTTGTGTCAAATACCGGCGCACATCATCGTTGCGACCCTCCGATGTTCGGAGTCGCATGAGAGGTTGGTGAGATCCAGCCCTCAAGTTGATGCGTACCAGAGCCCTATCTGGTAGGGGTGGTGACGCCCTTGGTCCTATGATTCAATACCCGTCGTGGCATATAGCCAGGGGAGTAGTTGTTTGGACTTGGGATCGTTTTCACTCTCTGTGAATCATATATATATATATATATATATATATATATATATATATATATATATATATATATATATATATATATATATATATATATATATATACATATGCATATATAGTTCATACAAAATTAAAACCGATGCACGTCACCGATGACGCTATTAAATGAGCGCAGTCATACCACCGCATAATTATTATAAAACGAAAACTGTAATGGAGTGTTTTATTGAATTTTAAATTTCGCGCCTGATATTCGTTGTTAGGCAGTTGGCAGCATATGCGACGTTGCCGCGTTGTTCCGTTTAATTTCTTGACATTTCTAGTTTGTTGACAGCTGTGGTTGACAAGTTATCCAAGCTTCGCATTGGTTTTATTTGTTTTGTGTCTTTTTGGAGCTTTACACTTTTATCTTGCGTTTAAAAACTGTTCTTTTAGTCAGAGTCCTGTTTGCGAAATGCCGAAGCAGTTAAACAGCCGTTGCCAACAGTTTGTAGCATCTGTGATACGCTATTTTGAATAAGAACGAGACAATAATGGACCATTGCTACCCTTAACTGTTAGAGAGGTAATTTTAATATTATACCTATATAATGATAAAAAATTTAGGAAAAATTACCGTCAAATATATTGTTTTAGCGTGTAGCAGCAGCCCTAAACTTGAATGTTTCTACTGATCTCATATCAAAGAAAAAGAAGAAGCTGTGTACAGATTTGTTTTCTTAGATGAAACCTGGATTTTTCACAATGGTACCATAGATCATTCATGGCAAGATATTAATAAGAAAGTGTAAAAACTACTAAAGTTGATGGTAAAAGGTTAGTTACGCAAATGTATTTCAATATTTTCAATATTTCAATATCTTTATTTATGCCAATACACAAAAATAGTGTTCACACAAGTCATAGATGAAAATGTAGTATAGTAGTAGTGAAAATGTAGTGTAGTATGAAAATGTTTTTAATCAGAATTATTTTAGATACATCGTACTTTATGCTGGCAATGAAGATGTATTTATCGAGGGTGTAGAGCTTATATTTTCCTCAAAAACCCAACTTGCGGATTACCATGGTGAAATGAACCAACAAAATTTCATGAAATGGTTTGAAAATCAATTATTAAAGAAATTGACTGAACCGTCTTTAATTATTATTGACAATGCCCCTTATCATAGCATGTTATTAACCAAAATACCAAAATACCAATACCATTCAAGACTGGTTAACAAATAATAACATAGCATTTGCAGCCCCGATTCTTAAAAGCGAGCTTTTAAGAACTGTAGCACAGTAAGTATCACAGTAAGTATCACATACAATTTATTATGTTAACATATTTGCTAACTAGATATTTTTTTAGAAATAAACCAGCACGAAGATATTTAGTAAATAACTTAGCAGAACAATATGGACACTGAGTTTTACGTCTCCACCCATACCATTGCATTTTTAGGTTGAAATATTTACTTTAGGAAAGTACCTTATGTAGCGGCTCTTGTTACGGCCATAGAACTAAGAAAGTTTTAGCCCTAATACGATGCATGTACATAGTTATATTTAGGGGGCTCGGAGACATGACGTTACAAAAACAAGACTTTCCTTGATAAAAGTAAATTCCAACAACTGACAAAGACTAAGAAAGCAAATTTTGCCCACCATGCAAAATCTCAGTTTTGGGTAGTCACGACTACCCAAATTTAAAAAAATTGCTGGACATGCCCGTGCCAGCTTTCTCACTTCATAGAAGGTCTCCGGGATACTCCGGGCTTTGTCCCATCCTGAAGACACCTTCTGGAAAAACATTCTTTTTTGAATTTTAAATATTATCGTCACCTCTTCCTTGGTGGATCGCTAGCAATTTCTGGCTAGCGGGGTAACAAAGTGGTGGGTCCACCCATGACAAAGACAGACGCGCTGTCTGTCTTTTGTCCAATCGGAACCTAGCGTACCAGGCATCCCTGACGAGACAATTGTGCGACAGTACAAAGAACTGCACTCCAATATTTGTACATGTGTTAGGAAGGTGGTAGAGGATTTCTTCGTCGACCGAGGTGGTACCACCCCACACATCCTCTTAAAGGGCTGGTGAAGTCCGTACGGATGTTTCCACCTCTGGATGTGTGAGTGGGATTTCCCCAGTACACCCACGGTACATAGTACTTAGACTTCGGTCTTGTCAGAATATAAAAAAACTGAATGGTGCTTGTGAAAAAGTTTTTTATTCTTTAATATATTTTAAAAAATTAATAAAATTCAGTGTACTTTTTTCCTACCATTTTTTTCTCCCATTAAAAGATATCTTTACTTAAGCTGGCCATAGACACAGAGAGGTGTATGCATCAACGCCCGTGTACAGTGGCGCAGCCAGGAATACGCTCTGGGGGTTCATTGACAAAAATTTTTGACAAATATTGCTTTATTTTCGTTAGATTTAGATGGGTATTGTATAATCTTTAGGCCTTGGGGGGGGGGGGGGGGGGGGTTGTTACGCCAACCAAATTATTTCTCAATATTCGATAAATTTATAACAATCTGGCAACAATGTCCTCTAAAACTTAAACACGTGTTTGATGACGTGCATCGGTTTTTAATTTGTACGAACTTTATACAGGGTGTCTAAAATAGGTGATACCACTATTGCTATCTCCGAAACGGTAAAAGATACAAGGTCGGTTAAATTGGAGAAAATATGCCATTTTTACTCCACATGTATATTCCGTTTACGGAGTTGCCAAATTCTCTATACTTTCTTATCTACAGAGAATTTTTAAAAAATAGTCAAAAATTTATTTATTAAATATCTCGAAAACTATTATAGTCAGAAAAAAGTTGTTTTAACAAAAATCACACGATTTTTTACCTTCTCTAAGGTAACTTTATTGTTTTGTTCATACCCTTTACAACTGTGATCACTTGATTATGTTTTTCGACGTTTTGGTGAAGAATAGTATCATCATCAGGATATTCTACCAGTACGGACCTGGCATTTTTCAAGTTAATGCGCCATTTCACGACCTATTATGGCGACAATTAGGTCAGAATCAGTAATTATGGATTAAATTGTTTTAACTGGTAAATTGTAATTATAATCATGAATACTAGCCAGGACCCTCAAGTTTGTAAAATTGCCCCAACGCGTGAAAAAAGCATAAGCTTACTTTTAATTATAACAAATCCTAATAATTAATTCTTAGAGGCATCATTGGCTTCGTGTGGTCAGTCCAATCGCGTCCATCAACCTGTTCGTCCGCCCGTCCATATGTTATACTTATAATTCAACGCAACGTCAAAAAATAAAGTAGAAAACGGATTTTAGATTCGAATTCCTTATAATCCGAACCCAGTAAATATGACAATGGTTTTATGCTAGAATATAGTTAAAGGTCTTTAATTTGAGATAATATGGTTTGTTTTCAAAGCCAGTAAATAGTAATTCAACTGTACCAGCAGAAGGAGTTGCAGCAGAAATGAAACTATTAGGTCAAATAGGATTATTTATTATTATTTTTTAAACTGAAAGGTGATTTTTGGATACGAAAATATTAAAAACGTAAATAATGAGGGTGCCTTTTACAATATGTGGTAAACGTAACCACTAGTTAGGCGCTGCTAATAAAGGCCGCTAATTATATCTGATCTGAGTCTGCTAAATTTTTGCTGTCAATAGCTCATTGGCTTAAGTGCAATTTGACAAACTTTAATGACCAAAGGGTTCTGGTTAATAATCATGAACATAGTTTAAAATTAGTTGAATAATTTAAACCACAGCGATAGGTTGTGAAATTGTGCCTAAACATGGAAAATCCCAGGTCCGTATCGATAGAAAATCCTGATGATGTTGTTATTCCTGATCAAAACGTCGAAAACCATAATCAAGTGATACATAGTTGTAAAGGGTATGAAGTATTCTTTCAAAAAATGCAGCAAAAAATCCAGGCCCGTATTTGAAAAAAACAAGTTAGTATCAGTAACTCAATAAAAACAAATGGTATAAACAAAACAATAACGTTACTTTAGAGAAGGTAAAAAATCGTGTTATTTCTGTAAAAACAACTTTTTTCTAACTATAATAGTTTTCGAGATATTTAAGAATTAAATTTTTGACTATTTTTAAAAAATCCCCTGTAGATAAGAAACTATAGAGAAATTGGCAACTCCGTAAACGGAATTTGAATAGGGACTAAAAATGGCACATTTTCTCTAATTTAACCGACCTCGTATCTTTTACAATTTCGGAGATAGCAATAGTGGTATCACCTATTTTAGACACCCTATATATATATATATATATATATATATATATATATATATATATATATATATATATATATATATATATATATATATATATATATAGCCAGTTTGACCCTACGGCTATCAATCAAAGAGATACACCATACAGATTGTCCAAGCATACGCCCCAACGGCCAGCTACTCAGACGAAGTAGTGGAAGAATTCTACACTGAAGTTACTCAAGCACTAAGCAGTAACAAAAGCCAATTCAAGTACCTGATAGGCGACTTCAATGCAAAAATAGGAAAACAAAAGGACCAAGAACAACAAGTAGGAAACTTTGGATTTGGTGAAAGGAACGAACGAGGAGAAATGCTTGTACATTATCAGAATATGTCCATAGCAAACACATTCTTCAAGAAAAACCCAAATAGGAAAGAACGAAATAGACTTCATCCTAACCAACAAGATGAACACGATAAAAGATGTCAGCGTTCTCAACAAATTTCGGATAGGTAGCGACCACAGGCTTATCAGAGCAAGAGTTATACTAAACACGAAACTCGAAAGACTGAAACTGGTCAGAAAGCCAATGGCAACAGGAGTAGACACAAATAAACTCATCGAAAACTCCGAGCAATACCAGGCGCTACTCAACAACAGACTACAAGACCAGGCAGAAAGCATAAAGCTCATGGAAACTATCCTAAGCTGTGCCCAAGAAATAGGTGGTCCAAGAAAACATGATCAGCACAAGAAGCGAAGAGCGAAGAAAACGAAGGGAACTAAAGGCCACGACCAACGTGCAAAGAATAGAATACACTGAGCTGTGCAAGACAGTAAGAAAGAAGATTGCAGAAGACACCAAAAATTACAACGAAAAACTAGTAGAAACTGCAATCGAAAACAGACAAAGCTACAAGACCGCTAAGAAATCCCTCCTCATAGGCAAGAAACAAGTAGTGGCACTAACAAATGACAACACCAGAGTCACAAATAGAGAAGAAATAATAAACCTAGTAACCAAATTCTATAGTGAACTATACAAGGCCCCGGAGACAATACAGGAACAGGTAACGACACCACGAATAAATGACTGCACCCCAGAAGTTCTTGTGGAAGAAGTAGAGAAGGCGCTTAATAGCATGAGAAATGGTAAAGCAGCAGGCAATGACGGTGTGATGGCCGAATTAATCAAATACGCAGGTAAACGAACATGGAAAATCCTAGCAAAAATCTACACTAACTGCCTAAGATCAAGACATATACCACAAAGTTGGAATAGCGCCAATATAATTCTAATTCACAAGAAAGGCAGTAAAGAAGACATAAGAAACTATCGACCAATCAGTCTACTACCAATAATATACAAGGTATTCACAAAGATCATAAATACCAGAATACAGAACACACTAGATGCTGCACAACCACGGGAACAGGCTGGCTTTAGAAGTAGCTTCAGCACAATCGACCACATACACACACTAAGGGAGGTCATCAGTCGAACAAAAGAATATGAAATACCACTGGCACTAGCCTTCATAGACTTCGAGAAGGCGTTCGACTCGATATATCCCAAAGCTATAATAGAAGCCCTAACTAGTCAGGGTGTCGACAAACCATATATAGAAACCCTGGCAAACATATACAAAGAAGCCAAAGCCAGAGTCATGATATACGAAGGATCTTCGGAATTTCCCACAACTAAAGGAGTACGTCAAGGAGACGCAATATCTCCAAAGCTCTTCACGGCAACACTTGAAGTAATCTTCCGTCAGCTAGACTGGGACAACAAAGGTCTATGCATAGACGGAGAACACCTCAACCACCTAAGATTCGCTGATGACATTGTACTAATCGCCAAGAACCCTGATAAACTTCAACAGCAAATTGACGAACTAAATACAGCATGCAATAAAGTAGGTTTGAAGATGAACCTAGCCAAAACAAAGATAATGTACAACGAACTGGTAGACAAACAAGACATACAAGTAAACAACATCATACTGGAAATAGTAGAAGAATACATATACCTGGGTCAACTAATACACATCTCGGGATCTCTACTACCAGAAATCAACAGAAGAATAAAACTAGCATGGAGAGCATTCGGTAGAAACTCAATCATATTCAAATCTAGAATGCCACTCCACCTAAAGAAGCTAACGTTTGATCAATGTATACTGCCAGTCATGACATACGGATGTGAAACCTGGATACTAAAAACAGACATAACAAGAAATCTCCACGTAGCACAAAGGGCTATGGAACGATGCATGCTAGGAATAACTAGGAGGGACCAGCGATATACATACTTGGACTGCTGATATTTCATAAAATACATAGGTTGCGCAGAACTATTTAACTCCACTATGGGCGAAATCTCTGCCACAGGAACGCATGCGCAGTATACGAATAGCCTTGTTCCCGAATTCATCAACGACAAACCGATTCCAGTCGGTCAGCGCGCTCTCCTTGTTTAGATAACGTAGTTTAAAAAGGATAGTATTCTTAACCACGAGACGGGTTCGTCCGCCAGTAAATTCAAATAAACACAGCTTTATCTATGCAACGAACAAATCTAGATTCAGGAACGGAGCAGCAGCCGAAGTCCGTCCTCGGTCTGCTTCGGTTAGCTTCGTACGGGCTGCTTGCGTGAGCCAGTGTTGTCAGATTTCGGTTATTTCTCCCGATCCCATGAATCAAGTACCAAATCTCACGATTTTTACCTTTATAGAAATATCAATCAGCGAATCTCACGACATTGATCTTTGCAAATTGCAATTTGATTGCAATTGAGGTTTGAAACTCTATTGCTATTTTCACATTGCACTTTCTCAATATACGTAGTTCAAATAGTTCCAATATAATCCAAATGAAATCCAAAATCTGAATAACGAATGGCGAATGTCAAGATCCCACTAAACAATTTTGATAACGATACCTTGTTGTTTTGGGAAAAAATTCATTAGTAAAAATCTCGGATGACTCTCTAAAATTTGCGGGTCTTTAGATTTGTTTTTCAGATTTTTTGCTTACCACACTCGAAAGCAGCAGTAGAGAGAACATTTTTTCACATTTGTTTAATAAAAACTCAACTACCTACGCAACAAACCTAAAGTGAAAACAATAGAAGGCATTTTATATACCAAAAGTTTGTCAAGAGACAAAAATTGCTACGATTTTTGTATCACAAATAATACGATTAAAAGGTTAGGTTGTGGTCACATATTTTATTCAGATAAAAATAAGATGGAAACTCCAGATGAATAACTTCTTTCTTTTTCTTTGTTTTGTGTTAGTTTTACACTTATTTATAAAAAAATATATTTCGTTTTTTATAGCACAAAGTGATAGATATTTGTTTAAGTTTGTAAATTTGTTTACTAATATTTTGATATCGTAAAATTTTTTTCAGTTTTATTAAAATAAATGATAGTAGAATAAGATTATTTAATCCTATTATTTTTACTTCCGGTGCAATCATTACAGGCTCGCGATTTATCACGAATTTCGGCGGTTAAGTCGCAAGTCGCAAGCACTCTCAAGTTTTTTTTTAATGACTTCTGGCAAGACTGCAGGTAGCGTCAGCGCGTCTCCCTAAAGCAGTGTTGCCACGACACGGCAATTGCCGTGTTTTTACGGCTTTTCAAACCGAAGGTAGGTACGGCCACGAGCTTACTGTACTGCCGCGCATATAGAAACACGACTTTTTCGTTTAAAAACTCCAAACGCATACTTGGCCATTTATGCACGACAAAGGCTAAATATAAGGTAGAAAAATAGGTAAAAAAATGAGAAGCATTTTAAAAAATGGAGGGATTTGTTCATTCAGAATTGTTAATATGTTTTAATTTTAAGGAAAGCTGTCAACAGTTTCATGAATATGCTAAAAATGACAAAGGTATTTTAACTGCCGCTGAGTGGAACAAAAATACGTGTTTAAATTTAAACCGTGAATAAAAAATCTCTTCCTTTGCCACGGCTTTTATTTCCTGTCGGTTGGCAACACTGCGCTAAATGCTATAGCGTGTTGGTGGCTGGTGCTCGTGTCTCGTGTCGTTTTTAGTATCATTCTGGAATTAGTAAAGGGTGTATCGAAGGCATGTCTCAATTTGGCGTCACAAAAAAACCGTGTCGCCGTATTTCCACGTAAACATAATATTTACTTTGTTGAATCTAGACTGTAAAAGGGTTCTTGGCGGTATGTCGGCCTTTTCGCTGATGGAAATCTGCTAGCAACCTTTATTTCGCTTTGCGATTGCCGGATCCACACAGCTGGCTTTCACAGTTTTAATTTACGCGGGTAACATCCATATCTTTATGAAAAATATTTTTTAAGTTTTCGACCTATTACCATAAGTATTTCTACATGGACATCGGCGTATTAAACTAAAAATTTACTAAATCTTTCATAAATATGTGTTCTATGTGAACTGATATAGGTACCTACCACCATACACAAATATTAAGACCCGTCCTGTCACCTTTTAACTGCGCATGCGTTCCTGTGGCACTGCGCGCGTCCGTAAAGGAGTCATTCTTGGTTCAAGCAATATTAGTCCGTTTTAATCTGTATGTCGCTGGGAGGGACCGCAAGAGAATAGAGTGGATAAGACAGAAAACCCAGGTAATAGACGTCATCCACAGAATCAAGTCCCTAAAATGGCAATGGGCAGGACACTTGGCGAGAAGAACTGACAATAGATGGACCACAAGAATTACACAATGGTACCCCAGAGGCATGAAAAGACCAAGAAGACGTCCAAATTTGAGATGGGACCATGATATAAAGAAATTATCAGGATTAACCTGGGCCCGCATAGCCAACAATAGACAACAATGGGCCGAAATGAAAAATGAATATGTAAGGGAGGCTACACCATAATTGGAAATGGTTGAAACTATTGGGATTATCTAAATAAAAGTCACTACTAGGGGAGTGAATAAACAAACTTATATTTTCTTATAAAAGAAAAGAGAACCCAGTTGTTAATACAACGACATGCGTCTTAAAACTAAACTGTAAAATAATCATTCTTTAGATTATTGGTTCCACAGCAGTACGCAATATAGGCTACATTCGCAGAATGCTGACGTTTCATAATAGATTAATACAGCTTGGTATCCTATTATATATTTTGTTATTTTAACACTCCCACTCAAAATTATAATAAAACATAAAACTTAAAATAGGTACAAGTTAACAAAGTACTAGTAATATAACATTGGTTACAGTACTAAAAGTTCATAGTACCTAAGCCAATGTTTTTTCTCATCTCTAACAGTCGGGAAGCAGGTACGGATTTGGTAAATATATCCGCTTGTTGGTTTTCTGTGGAAATATTCAAGCTTAATTTTACCCATTTGTATTTGGTCTCTAATAAAATGATATATTTTATTTCTATGTGTTTCGCTCTTTTATAATTTGTGGGATTTTTAGCAATGCTGATACAACCCATACTATCCTCAAAGATTAATAAGGATTCATGTATAGGATAATTTATGCTTATAAATTTTTTTTTAACCATAAACCCTCACGAACACCTTCAAACAACGCAATATTCTGCTTCTGTCGTGGATGTTGCGACACAATTTTGTTTTCTGGTATTCCAGGATATAGTACATTTTTCGAATGCTTTAAATACATATCCTGTGGTACCTTTTCGATCAGCATCACTATTTCCCCAATCAGAATCGACATAGCCAATTAGTATTTTACTATTAACATTGACATTTCTATTATAAGTCAATTTTAAATCTAGAGTACCTTAAATATATCGCAATACCCTTTTTAAATTTTGCCACAGAGTTTTATTATTTTCACTCTGGTAACGACTTAAAAT
The DNA here is from genome assembly GCA_963971165.1 of Philopedon plagiatum. Classification (NCBI taxonomy): domain Eukaryota; kingdom Metazoa; phylum Arthropoda; class Insecta; order Coleoptera; family Curculionidae; genus Philopedon; species Philopedon plagiatum. The sequence goes on from OZ020191.1 coordinate 64,668,626, forward strand.
ATTTACTGGAGTGGACAGATCAGGTCGTGTACAAAGCATGGCATACATTAAGCAGCCTATTAGATTTTTACAGGGAGCATCATAATTTTCTTCTGACTGAATATTTTTTTAAATCAGTCATATCAAAAATGTTACAAAGATAAGTTTTTAAACTTTGCATTGTATCGGGGTTTTGAGTAACTAGGATTATGTCATCCACATATAATAGTAAATAAATGTTTTTGTTATATCATTTTTATTTAAGAAATATATACAAGGGTCTATTTTTGAACTACAAAAACCATTTTCTTTTAAAATGATATCAAACCGTTCATACCAACACCTGGCTGCTTATTTTAGACCATACAATGCTTTGTTTAATTTACATACCTGATCTGATGTGACTTTTATGCCTTCCGGTATTTCCATATATATTTCTTCATCACTTCTTTGCTAATGCTAAGAGAATTCGAAAAGAAATACGTGGCACTGGTGCAAAGGTTTCCTGGTAATCATCAGGATATTTTTGACTGAAACCTCTTGCAACCAGACGCGCCTTATATTTTACCGGAGTACCGTTTTTATCACTTTTAAGTGTAAATACCCACTTGCAGCTTATTATATTTTTATTTAAGGGTTTCTTTACGATCGTCCAAGTTTTATTGATTTCAATAGACTTAAGTTCGTCTTTAATAGCCATTTCCCACTGATTTTTATCTGTTCTATATTGAATGTCAGAATAACATTTTGGCAATGAATTGAATAAATTTTTTACAGATAATACATAGGGTAGGAATTGGTCATCATCGTTATCGACGTACGACACTGGCAGGCGATTTTTAAGCCTATCACTCCTGCGTAATTCATTATCCACTGAGTTGTTATTACTCTCAGTTTTTGATGAATCAGGATTTGTGCTCGTAGGAACTTCTAAATGGCCATGGCCGTCATCTGATATCTCAGATGTTTGGGTTTTGATTATTGGAGCTTTATTTATTTTATCAGCTTCTTTTTCAAGGGACGGCCTTGAGACTTTGAAATTTATTTCATCAACTATAACATCACGAGCTGTGATAAATTTCGCCGTCTCAACGTTCCACAGTTTATACCCATTTTGTTCATAACCGACAAAAATGCATTTTATTGATTTTTTATCGAATTTATCGGGTCGGATTTTTAAATGAACATAAACGGTTGAACCGAACACCTTTAAAAATTTTAATTGTGGCTTATGGCCGTGCCACATTTCATATGGCGTTTTATTTGTCTTTATCGCTTTAGTTGGGATTCTATTTATTAAATAGGTAGCAGTTAAGACTGCCTCTCCCCAGAACGATTTGTCAAGACAAGCAGAACATACCATCGCACGAGCTTTTTCTGTAATCGTTCGGTTCATACGTTCTGCCACGCCATTTTGTTGCGGTGTATAGGGAACTGTTAAATGGAACGTTATTCCTTTTTGAGAGCAGAAATCTTTAAAATCATTGGACAGATACTCACGGCCATTGTCGCAATATAGGTTTACTATTTTTAAAATGAGCTTCACTTTTAGCCACGAAGTCTTTAAACATAGATAAGACTTGTGATTTATATGTTAGCAAATAAGAGACTGTGTAATGTAATAGTAATTCATCAATAAAAGTTACATAATAATTTTGATTAAGCATTGTTGGTGGTGAAATAGGCCCACACACATCAGTATGAACAATATATAAAGGCCTATTTACGTGGTCTTAATTTTTTATATGTGCAGAAGGAAGTTTTGTTTGTTTAGCGGAAATACAACCTTCACATAAATTATTAGTTTTAAAATCTAAGCTACTTAAGTGATGAACATCTTCGGCCATTTAATTATTTATTATTTGCTTAAACTTGCTTGGACTAATATGGCCAAGACGTTCATGCCATAAGTTATAATCATTTGGATAGCTTACTGTCAAAATTTATTTGTTAAGTTAACTACATTTTTGACCACTTTTAATGTTACACCAACTAAACCATTAATTTGCTTACCCGACAAGATGATTTGATTTTGTTTGTTTAGGACTTGTACACCTATTGAATTAAAAACAACAGTCATGCCACTTTGCTGGATACGGCAAACAGACAGAAGGTTTGCTGAGGCATCTGGTGCATACAGGACATCTTCCAATGTTCCATAAACACCTTCATTGGTTTGTCCATGAATCACACCGCGTTTAGTAGCACTTAGACACACACCACTTTTTGCAACATTAACAGCCACTGGCGGTGATAAGGTGGTATATGATGTAAATACATCATCCCTATTCACAATGTGATCTGTTGCTCCGGAATCCAATAGAAATGTTAGGACTTTATTTGAAGAAGTTTGTGGAGTTTGAATATTTCCAAACATGAAGGCAAAACTCCCACTGTTTGTAAGATTGCTACTTGGATTTTGTGTAGTAGATTTTCCTTGGTTTTGTAACATTCGTTTATAATAAAAACAATCAGTTTTCATATGGTTGTTGCGACCACAGTGATCACATAAAATATTTGTAACTTTATATTTTTGTTTGTTCTTTCCCTTTTTCTTGTTTTCTTCGACATTTTTCTGCCAACCTTTATTTTTCTTCCATTTGTTATTTTTCTTAAATTTGTTACTCATTCCACTTGGTCCTGGGGTAAAAAGAATGGAACTTGCCTTAAGGGCTTTTTGGTGATTTACATTTTGGTGTGATTGTTGTTTAACTTCATGGTCCAATAATCTGGTTTTAACAAAGGCCAGGGTGAGTTGATTTTCTGCTACATAATGTTTCAAGAGCAGTAATAACACCCTCATAAGACTGGTAGCGTCAACAATAAATGTGCGACTTTATCCATTTCATCGAGAGCAGCTCCAGCAGCTTATTCTCCATGATTTATAGTTTATTTAAACACACCCGAAAACTCAACTATTATTCGCGTTGCCCTGGGCCCATAACCTGTTGGGATTATCTAAATAAAAGTCACTACTAGGAGAGTGAATAAACGAACTTATATTTTCTTATAAAAGAAAAGAGAACCCAGTTGTTAATACAACGACATGCGTCTTAAAACTAAACTGTAAAATAATCATTCTTTAGATTATTGGTTCCACAGCACTAAGCAATATAGACTACATTCGCAGAATGCTGACGTTTCATAATAGATTAATACAGCTTGGTATCCTATTATATATTTTGTTATTTTAACAGAAACAGCTGAAAATGATGATGATGATGATGATGATGATGATGATGATGATGATGATGATGATGATGATGATGATGATATATATATATATATATATATATATATATATATATATATATATATATATATATATATATATATATATATATATATATATATATACGTGACCGGCAAAAAGTTCGCAACATATGGGAAAAATTTTTATTAGGTGAGTATTGGAAAAACTTTTCCGGGGGATCGGTTCTGCATGTCCGATAACCTAAAAATCGATTTTGACATACGTCACGTGACCACTGGTATAGCGTCAAATTAAAAAAAAAATTGTTAATTTACAAAAAGTGAGGTTAGTTGACGAGATATCAAAAAAAGTTATTTGAAAAAATTGCTTAGAATTAAATTCTAGGTCGTTGTGCAAAATTTTAAGATTTTATTTAAAAAAATTGGAAAACTCAATTTTTTTTAAATATTTTTTTATCGATTTACAAATTTCCAGTTTTTTTCGTTTAGATAGCTTGGCTAATGTAAAACCCATGTATCTGGATGAAAATAAACGAATGTAGTAGTTTTTTCTACAATTGACAGGACAAAATTAAAAAAAACAGGGTTTCGCCGGACGCTAGCTGTTGCAATGATTTGTATCTAGCAGCAGTGTCAAAATTTTAGAGACATTTCAATGAGATTACATTGAGAAAACCTTAATCGTCTTAAATATATCTGAAGTTCGACTTTTTGTAAAGTTAAGGGGAGTAAAATAGATAATAAACAAAAAATTACCTGTTTATTTAATCGAAATTTCATAAACGAAAACCAATGTAAGAAAAACTTAAAAGTGGTCAAATTCTGTACTAACAACATAAAAAATCATTGTTTTTCCTTGGGTGCACAAAATTTAAAACTCAGTATGACCACCATTTCTCTCCATACATACTATTGTTCTCGAGCGCAACTCTCGATTAACATTTCGGAGCATTTTACGATTTATTTGCAATACACAATTTCTAATGACATTCTCTAAATTTTGTATATTCCTAAAGGGTCGATGTTTGTACACAGAGTTCTTTAGGTATCCCCACATAAAGAAATCTAACGGAGTCAGATCTGGTGATCTCGCAGGCCACGGATTTTCAGAAAACCGTCCTATCCACTGGTTTCCAAATTCTTGATCCAGCCATCTCTTCACCTCATTTGTGGAATGAATGCTAGCTCCGTCTTGTTGAAAGTATAAATTTCTTCTTTCGGCTAATGACAAATTGTCTAAAAAGTCAGATATCTCAGTTTGTAGAAATTCTAAATATCGTTCTGAATTTAAATTGTCTCTAAAGAAAAAAGGTCCCACTATTCTGAGGTTGAAAATTCCGCACCACACATTAACCTTAAAACTATATTGGTCTTTACTCTGAATTACAAAGTCTGGGTTTTCGGTGGCCCACCATCTACAGTTTTGTGAACTGACGGTTCCGTTAGAGGTAAATGTAGCTTCATCCGAGAAAAGAACGTTCTTTGGGAAATTAAAATCTTCCTCAATCATACCCTGGAACCAGGCACAAAATCGAAGCGGGCGTCATAATCCCTATCTTTTAATACTTGTACAAATTTAGGTTTGTACGGATGAAATTTGTTTCTTTTTAATATCCTCCGCACAGATCTTTCGTGAATATTAGTGATCTCCGATATTTGACTAACTGCTAATTGGGGTGTTTCTGTGATCGACAAACACACATCCAGAGAACCTTCGTCACCTGTTACCGGTTTTTCATGGGAAACTTTATACTGATTTTCTACCGATCCCGTTTCTTTAAATTTATTGACTAGACGAGATACTGTGGAATAATGGAGGGATTTATCGGGGTGCCTCTCATTAAAAATTGCTGCTGTTTCTCTATGGCTTTTGTAATTATCTCCAGAAATTAAAATAATTTCTATCTTTTCCTGAAGAAGTAGTGTGGGTGCCATTTTAAGGAATAAAATATTAATAAACTTATGTAAAATATCAAACTTAGTAAGATGCGAGACATAAACCAATGACATAGGTTGAAATCAAACAAATTATAATTTGTTTGACATTTTTCTGTTGTTTTTAACCTACTAGATTATTTGGTTGTTTTAATTTCAGAGCCTGCTTTGGTAGTTTTAAGTACAACTAAATAGACCTGGTTGTTAAATTTATGTGCGAAAAATCTTAATAAAATCTTGATACAGTCATTTCATTAGATTCAAACCATTGCAACAGCGAGCGTCCGGCGAACACCTATTTTTTCGATTTTGTCCTGTCAATTGTAGAATTGTAGATCTGACTCCGTTAGATTTTTTTATGTGGGGATACCTAAAGAACCCTGTGTACAAACATCGACCCTTTAGGAATATACAAAATTTAGAGAATGTCATTATAAATTGTGTATTGCAAATAAATCGTAAAATGCTCCGAAATGTTAATCGAGAGTTGCGCTCGAGAACAACAGTATGTATGGAGAGAAATGGTGGTCATACTGAGTTTTAAATTTTGTGCACCCAAGGAAAAACAATGATTTTTTGTGTTGTTAGTACAGAATTTGACTACTTTTAAGTTTTTCTTACATTGGTTTTCGTTTATAAAATTTCGATTAAATAAACAGGTAATTTTTTGTTTATTATCTATTTTAATCCCCTTAACTTTACAAAAAGTCGAACTTCAGATATATTTAAGACGATTAAGGTTTTCTCAATGTAATCTCAATGAAATGTCTCTAACATTTTGACACTGCTGCTAGATACAAATCATTGCAACAGCTAGCGTCCGGCGAAACCCTGTTTTTTTTAATTTTGTCCTGTCAATTGTAGAAAAAACTACTACATTCGTTTATTTTCATCCAGATACATGGGCTTTACATTAGCCAAGCTATCTAAACGAAAAAAACTGGAAATTTGTAAATCGATAAAAAAATATTTAAAAAAAATTGAGTTTTCCAATTTTTTTAAATAAAATCTTAAAATTTTGCACAAGGACCTAGAATTTAATTCTAAGCAATTTTTTCAAATAACTTTTTTTGATATCTCGTCAACTAACCTCACTTTTTGTAAATTAACAATTTTTTTTTTAATTTGACGCTATACCAGTGGTCACGTGACGTATGTCAAAATCGATTTTTAGGTTATCGGACATGCAGAACCGATCCCCTGGGAAAGTTTTTCCGATACTCTCCTAATAAAAATTTTTCCCATATGTTGCGAACTTTTTGCCGGTCACTGTATATTTATATATATATATATATATATATATATATATATATATATATATATATATATATATATACAGTGTGTCCACGGATTGACTCCGGAAGAGGAAAACCTTTTTTGTTTGAGGATTTACGAAAAAAAGTCATTATACAAAAAAAGTTTTGCTTGTCCTAAAACGTCCAAAGAAGATGTTAGCTTTCAAAAGTTTTATACAGGGTGCGTAAAAATTACAAAAATGTAAAAATGCTGAAGTCTAAATTGCCTCAATTGTTATAGTTCCATGAAAAATTCATTAAGAAAGGTTGCTTAGAATTGGATTTTATGTCTAAAGGTGATGTCATTGCTTGCTATTCAAATAAAAGCTTTCGTGTCCTATTTTTTTCAAAGGTAGGTTTTTTGTTACAAAACTTTTCAGTAAAAAATTCATAAAATTTTTCACCTTTACATCTCCTTGGCAATATTGTAAGGTATTATGTCAATCAATGTCAGTACAATAAGTCATCTAAAGTTTCGTATGTCACAATGTTAACCGTGGAACAAAAAGTTTTTATAGTGCAGTGTTATGGTTTAGGGGAAGATATTTGTTACCTAGGCGTATTAAGAAAGTTTCAGGAAAAATGGCCCAATGAAACTTTGACAGACAAAACTGTGAAATCTATTATTTCGAAATTCATGCAAAGAGGCAGCGTATTGAACATTAAAAAGCAAAAATCCAACCTTAGCGAAGAAGAGAATGCTGTTGCAGCGATAGCATTAGATTCAGTGCGTCTTAACCCTAAAAAATCTTTACGAAAGAGAGGATTGGAAATTGGCAACGTAGGAAAGTCTTATTTACAAGTTATTTATAATTTTAATAAATTAAAACCATACAAACCGAAATTCAACCATACTTTGGAGAACGGCGATGAAGGCAAAAGGTTGGACTTTTGTTTGTGGATTGGTGAGCAGTATGTTCAAGATCGTCGTTTCCACCAAAATATTATTTTTTCAGACGAATCAACTTTTTCAACAAACGGGGTAGTAAGCTCACAGAATGTACGTTTTTGGTCTAGGGAAAATCCAAATTTTCGTATTAACTGCAGGAGACAATACTCTAAAAAAGTTAATGTTTGGTATGCTGTATCTTTCAATGGAATAATTGGTCCTTACTTCTTTGAAGGAAACGTGAACGAGCATAGTTACTTACAAATGCTAAACGCTGTTATGCTAGAATACCTAGATAACTTACTAATAAATACTCGAGAAGCAGCGTTTTTTCAACAGGACGGTCACCCGGCACACTCTACTGCAATTGTAAGGGAATGGTTAAATACTTATTTTCCTGGACGCTGGATAGGACGATACGGTCCTAACCCTTGGCCACCTCGAAGTCCCGATATCACAATAATGGATTTTTATTTCTGGGGATATTTATGGCAAACAGTTTATGCAGATCCTCTAAATAATGATTTAGATCTCCTAAAAAACCGAATTCGGGAAACCATTCGAGATATTCCTCTTAACGAAATTCAGAACAGCTATAAAGCTTTTATCAAGAAGGCTGAAAAGTGTGTAGAAGTTGGTGGGGCAACGTTTGAATAATTCGTAATTCATTGTTCTTTTTACGTTGAAAATAAATTATTCTTATGTTTACAATAATACTAAATGCATTTTTAAGACTGATGAACTAAATAACTAGCTACCGATAAAATATAGCTCCCAAAGCGATCCCTACAGTTCCTAGGGCGTCATAAAAAAAATAATAATTTTGAACACATGCCACAAAAATCTCAGTATTTATTTGAGTAGCAAGCCATGACATCACCGTTAGACATACAATTTAATTCTAACCAAGCTTTCTTAATTAACATTTCATGCAACTACAACAATTGAGGCAATATAGCTCCTAAAGCGATCTCTACATGGCCTAGGACGTCATGAAAATAAAAAATAAAAAAATAATGCCACAAGAAAAAAACTCAGTTTTTATTTAACTAGCAAGCAATGACACCACCTTTAGACATAAAATCAAATTCTAACCAATCTTTCTTAATGAATTTTTCATGTAACTATAACAATTGAGGCAATTTATACTTCAGCATTTTTACATTTTTGTAATTTTTACGCACCCTGTATAAAACTTTTGAAAGCTAACATCTTCTTTGGACGTTGTAGGACAAGCAAAACTTTTTTGTAGAATGACTTTCTTTCGTAAATCCTCAAACAAAAAAGTTTTTCCTCTTCCGGAGTCAATCCGTGGACACACTGTGTATATATATATATATATATATATATATATATATATATATATATATATATATATATATATATATATATATATATATCTATATATATATATATATATATATATATATATATATATATATATATATATATATATATATATATATCTATATATATATATATATATATATATATATATATATATATATATATATATATATATATATATATATATATATATATATATATATATATATATCATCATCATCATCATCATCATTTTCAGCTGTTTCAACCATTTCCAATTATGGTGTAGCCTCCCTTACATATTCATTCTTCATTTCGGCCCATTGTTGTCTATTGTTGGCTATGCGGGCCCAGGTTAATCCTGATAAAACTTTGTTAAAAGCGCTGAAATTTTATTATAATCGCAAGCATTGGTTATTTGCGCATATTTTCAAACGCCATAACAAAATTTCAATAACACCTTGCCAGAACACACTATGGCTACTAGTGAGTCCGAGTAGCATTACCATATATGAGCGCGTAAGTGCGAGTATATCGAAAGCCGAGCGTCCCATAATATGTACAGTCGTGACCAAAATAAAATTTTCCATTACAGAAAGCATTGAAAATAAGCATTATTTATTATATTATTTTGGCCACAACTTGTAATGAGCTCCTCAAAATTTTATATTTGTTTTTTTTTGTTACTTTCTCAGGATGGGTTGAAGTAATTTTTGTGTTATTGTGTAGCAATACACACATTTAAGTGAGTAATGATTTCATTTATTATATTATACGAATAATCTAACTACAGGTACACAAGAAATTAAATTAATACAAAATAGGTATTAACGGTAAGTCTGTTCGGCAGATTTCACAACGAAAGAAGTCTGTAATTACTAAAGCTTTGCAAACGGGGGTAGTTCCAGAGACGGCTCTAACCTAGCTGGAAATAAAATTAGGATTCGATGTGAAAATAAAATACAAATATTTATTTACCCACACTGTGTTATTTGAAAGTGCGAAATACGAAAATACCATACAGGGTGTCTGAAAAGTCTTAGCATGTGCAAATATCTTTACTATTAATAAAGATAGAGACACCAAATTTTAGTTTTATCTTATTGGTTAATAAATCTACTTTTTTATGTACTTTGACTTACAATCCCCTTGGGGGGTTACGCTAGGGAGTTGAGTTCAAAAATTTTAAATGCAACCCTATGCCGTGTGGTACCTCATTTTAAAGGTCTTTTCTTAGATGTTTCTTCTTGGCAGAGTTCCAAAACGGACTTTATTACTGCCAAGAAGTTCATGGTGGCCATTCTAAACAACTTTTAACGTAATAAGTAAGGCAGTCACTGTTGGTCTGTTACCAGAGGCGTCGATGCCGAAAATAAGTACATACGGTATTTGACAGAAATAATTTAATTGATGGGCGTTGCCGTGATTGTATGAAATAAAAAAAAAACGGTTGAATGCAAGTTCGACTCGCGCATAGAGGGTTTGGTGAGACATACAATATTGTGAATTTCTCACAGGACGCAAAAGTCTCAATAACTATGGTAAGGCTAATGCTTGAACAAATAAGAAGAGGCGGCCATGCCGGAAATAAGTCAGTGCGTAATATAACTGATTAGTAAGGCTGGCACGGTTGGTCACAATGTCACATAGTTAAGAATGTTGAAAAAAGTAAGACGTCATAAAATCGTAAAAATATGTTAAATACGTAGTTGTAGTTTTACTATTGGAGATATATTCTTGAAAGTGGGTAGGCGTGAATGTAGACACCAAAGTACATCTCCTGAAATTTCGTGCGCATGTCTAGCCCTCTTAGTTTGCGCGTGGTACGCCTTTTAGTCCACTGCGCAGATGGCAGATAACGAAAAATAAAGTCGAAATAAACTTGGGAAAAAGGTATAAAGTTAAATACGTACACTGAAAAAAATCTTGATCTAATTTGTTAATTAGAGTATTCTTGGAAAATTAGCCTTCCATGAAGCGCTACTATTCTTGTGTCAAGCGAAAATTCTTAGTGCAAGTAAAGGCTAATCTTGAATCTAAAAACGGGCTATTCTTGGCATCCAAGACAATAGTAATATTGGTTTAAGGACTGCTACTGTTCAGTCAAGAAGAAGGGTTAGTTTAAGATGAAGAATAGGAGTACAGTTATTTTAATTGGTAATTTCCATTGTCTCAAGAATAACTAAAGTTATGGGGGTTTACCCAAACGGTTTATATACATTGACATAAATATTGCTTACTCTTGAACAAAGAGATACACTTTTCTAGCAAAAGAAGTTAGTCTTCGTGGAAATACGTAATCCACTGATATCTTAGCGATCCTTTGGCGAAAGCGCTTTTTTCTTTCTCCAACCCTTTTAAAATACTCCCCTCTACCCTAATCCACTAGTATTTTTAGTGCCCCTTTGACGAAAGCGCAAATATGCCTTTTGGACACTCACCCTTCTAATCCACTGATATCTTAGCGATCCTTTGGCGAAAGCGCTTTTTTCTTTTGCCATACCTTTTAAAATACTCCCCTCTACCCTAATCGACTAGTATTTTTAGTGCCTCTGGCGAAAGCGCAAATATGCCTTTTGGACACTCACTCTTCTAATTCACTGATATCTTAGCGATCCTTTGGCGAAAGCGCTTTTTTCTTTCGCCATTCCGTTTAAAATACTCCCCTCTACCCTAATCCACTAGTATTTTTAGTGCCCCTTTGGCGAAAGCGCAAATATGCCTTTTGGACACTCACTCACCCTTATGCAATATAGGGGAAGGAGGCATTGACACTATATATAACATTCTTACACCACCTTACACAATTCCCCTAGTACACACACACACACACCATCAGTGCCTTTCTGACACCTTGACCACACTCAATATACGTCACTAATAAATAGTTCTACTTCTCCGTGTGTATTCACTTCAACACCGGAGTTAAGTTAAGAAAAAGTTGAAATAAGGATTACTATACTTGGGTTGACGTTACCTACTTTTACATTACGACCGTATTGCAGTTCGTTTAAGAATTGCTATACTTATTTCAAGTTTATTTGCTTTTCTCTCAAGCTAAGAAAGTTCTTGTTTCAAACATTACAATACTTAGTTTACTCGTATTTAGTATTGAAAGAGGTATAGATGTGCGTATTGTTTTAAGAATACCATGCCTTTTGGAAGGACTATACTTGCTCTTGCGGATATACAAGACTAAGCTATCCTTCACTGAAGAATATTACTCTTGACTCTAGTATAGCTTTTTTTCAGTGCAGTGGTACCTTGACTTTTGGGAGTATATTCTTAAAAGTGATTGGGTTCAAATGTAGACACCAATGTCCATCTCCTGAAATTCCGTGCGCATGTCCAGCACGCTCGGTTTGCGCGTGGTATGCATTTTGGTCTACTGCGCAGATGGCAAATAACGAAAAATAAAGTCGAAACAACTTGGGGAAAAAGTTATAAAGGTAAATACGTAGTGGTACCTTGACTATTGGGGATATATTCTTCAATGTAAATGGTTTCGAATATAGACACCCAAGTACATCTCCTGAAATTGCGAACGCATGTCTAGCACGCTCGGTTTGCGCGAGGTGCACATTTTAGTCTACTGCGCAGGTGGCAAATAACGAAAAATAAAGTCGAAAAAAACTTGGGGAAAAGTTATAAAGTTAAATACGTAGTGGTACTTTGACTATTGGGGATATATACTTAAAAGTGAATGGGTTCGAATGTAGACACCCAAGTACATCTCCTGAAATTGCGTACGCATGTCTAGCATGCTCGGTTTGCGCGTGGTACGCATTTTGGTCTACTGCGCAGATGTCAAAAAACAAAAAATATAAAAACGACAAATGAAGAAAGTAAAGTTGGAAAAAAGTTAGAAGAAAAGTGCCCCACAAAACAAAATATAGCAGCGCAGACTGGTACTGTATGGCACAAGAGGTCGACTAATGGTCGACTTGTGCCCCGCCCGATTATACGATTTACGATTTATAATTCTTATATGCTTGCCATTTATTATGAATTTTTATATGAATTACAATACGGGAGTTGCGGTAAAATGTTTCTTTTTTGAAGACTTTTAAAAGAAGAGGCCACCCGGCATAGGTTTGCGTTCAAAATTTTTGACCTCAACTCCCTAGCGTAACCCCCCAAGGGGGTTGAAAAAGTCAAATTACATAAAAAAGTACATTTATTAACCAATAAGATACAACTAAAATTTGGTGTCTCTATCTTTATTAATAGTAAAGATAGTTGCCCATGCTAAGACTTTTCAGACACCCTGTATGGTATTTTCTTATCTCGCACTTTCAAATATCACAATGTGGTTAAATGAATATTTGTATTTTATTTTCAAATCGAATCCTAATGTTATTTCCAACTAGGTTAGAGCGGTCTCTGGAATTTCCCCCGTTTGCAAAGCTTTAGTAATTACAAGTAGCATAAACCCATATGGGGTTTTGTTGCATGGCCACCAAGGTCTTGTGACCTTACCTCGTTAGATTCTTTCATATAAGATAGGGTATGTCACACCACCTACGACAAGGTAGGACATGGAGAATAGGATTAGGGATACATGTCAAACAATAACACCAGGCATGTTATTCAATGTCCAGGAAAATATCATTAGAAGAATGGACATGTTTATTGAACAAAAAGGACATCTATGCGAACATTTATTAAAAAGAAGATGATTTTTTTGGGGTTACAGTTACAAAAATAATGTGTTCATTACGTTCTAGTGTAAATCTAAAGATCTATGTTTGTATTTAGTTAGTTTTACCTACAGGTTTTTACTTCTACCGCGAAGGGAAGTAGGTACCTACCCATTATCTATTGTATTCAAAATGTCAATCAAAATATTTCAAGAACTATTAGAGATAGGGGTAGTACATTCTTTACAAAATGTGAAGATTTTTTTGACGAGCTATAGGGTGTTCCATTTGATAAAAGTGTCATTTTTTAATTAGAAGTTTTCTGACTTTGGACCTGGAAATAAAACACCTTGTAAATGAGATGTCAAATATTTCATAGTGGATGTTTTTTTGGCTTAATTTACTCAGGATACAAATTATGAATCGCTTGGAGTCAAAATTTAAGTAGTATTTTATAACAAAGAGATGCTGGCAAATGCTAAATTTTCATTACAAGTCGAATTATTTTGAAAAGTACGACTTCTTCGTATATTAAATCACAGTGAAAAAGTTATGATATTACACGTAGAATTCAAAAATCCATTCAAATACAGGGTCTCTCATTTAAAAATCTAACTTTGTGACATCCTAATTTTTTAACGCACCCTGTAAAATTCAAAATATTTTTAAAATGTACAGAATATCCAACCATACCTTAACATAAAAGCCTATTATCGACAAATCTTATCTTCAAGAAATAAAATTACTCCGCACAATCGTTGACTCACCCGGTACAAAGACGCTGTTAGTGTTAAACAGAATATTTGCAAATTAACATTAAGGCGAGATTCTATTACCAAATGTTTTAGGTAAACGATTTTTAAAAAATACCCCCTCTTTATTACGTCAGAGCAGAAAGAATTAAAAAAATCTTTTTTCCTAGTTTATCATAATTTCTATATTACCTCTAGTTTTTAAGATATAGCCTAAAATGTTTTCTGCGAAATTTCAAAGTCAATTTCTACTACCTTAATGTGAATACCATCAGCTAAAAAATGCATCTCCCTTATTTTGCGATGTTCTACCTGTATACCCAAGTTTTATTAAAATTGGTGATTACCAGACATAATTTTTCTGCTCAGATTTTACTAAACATTGTATTTTTAGTCTCTTAATAGTAAACAACGACAACTAAGAAAATCGGGTAATCAACTTAGCGAAGCGGATTCTAATGAACTGCAAAGAATTTCTGCTGAACAAGCCATTTTACAGAAGCATTTAGAATCTAGTAGAAAACAGAGTCGTCAGCATGGCATGCTTATACAGGTATCTATTATTATAGGCACTGCTCTTTGTTTAGGTAGAATACTTCAGACGAGGAAATATTTTTCCCAAAAGTATGTTTTTTAAATTTAATGTGTTGGTTTTTATTCCGGTAATTTAAGTTAAAATTTTCTCATGAATCAGAAAGTAAGTAAATTTATAACTATTAATCCCGCTTTGAATAGTTAAGGCTAATTTAAAAAAATGTTTGTAGGACTTCAGGTTACTTTAGTTTGGTACCATAGACTTTAAAAAAACTAAAGACAAAGTTATTTACTAATTTAAGCAATCAGTCATTGAATTTGCACTAAAGACTGGTGGATTGTATTGACTGGGCAACTGCAGACGATTGCCAAAGTGTACAAAATGTCCTGTTTGATGCCATCCAAGATTCAAGTAATACTGTATTACACGACATTTATTTGACTATATCTTCATCTAATAAAATTATCATACATAAGTATTAAGTACCTGATAAAAAAAGTAATACATACATTTTGTTCTATTTTAATTTAATTCCCTTCTCATTGTGATAAGTTATTAAGTAAAAGTGACACCGCTATTTGACGGTTTACTACCACTTTTACTAAGAATTGAAAAGTGACACAAGGGGCCATTCATAAAATTCGATGACGTTTGCGACATTGTTCGAAAATGGAATTGTATTTTTTGTGTTTGCGAGAAGCGTTTAAGTGTTTTTCTTTGAAGAAGCTGACATTATTTTTGCAAAAAAACATTTAAATATAGTGCGGCAGTGTCAAATTTGCAACAAATTGGACTATTTAACCCAGAAGTTTCTTTTCACAAGTAAGTGAGGTTGTATTCACTTGTATCGAATCCATTGGTGTAGTTTTACATATACCTACATGTCCTACATATTGGTAATATTAGGATAACAAAAATTTACCACAAAAAGGCACGCCACTGGTGTTGGAAGGGACAGTCGCCAGGAATGTTGGACAGCATTGCCATTTTTTCCACTGTGTCTACCTCTCTTAGTCGCATCCATTGCATGTTTTAAACGGATGATTGATTTGGCGCGAAACAATTTTATGAATGAAATGCTTCGTCTATAGTTTTTTTAATGTCAGTGTTTGGTGCGTCTTATCAGTTAAGTAAAAAAGTCACACTCAAGCATTTTAATGCTGGTTAAAACTCGAAAACCATTCAACTTATATACATAAAAAGTAGTATGTTTGATCCTCTTCCGGCACCCAAAACAATTATTCCTCTAAAGACTGCGGTTCTGAAAACATACTTATTTGAATAATATCTAGGTAATAATATTTTAATATTTATGTCGGAGAAAGCAACCCACCTAGGGAGGTAGACGCTTCTCTAATTTTAATACTCCTAGGCATGTAATATCACTCCAAAACTCGTTTATTCTAAATTTTTTCCACCAACCGTACACATAGATTTAATTTTTCTGTACTATTAATTTCATTACGCTATTGTTACTAACTGTTAATATGGGCGTATGACGATTTTCAATACTTAAATGTAAGGTGTGTCATCGCGATGGGTTACCTAAGAGATCTCAAAACTTGAAAGACTGATCAGAATTATGATTTTATCTTTAAGAGTAAGCATAGGTTAATTTTTATCATATAAAATATTTAGGTGTGTAGGAGTGATTAAATTTGTAATATAAGAGGATATTATAATTTAATTTATTTGATATTCTTTATTGTATCGAGGAATTTTGTTTTAATGAAATCGGGGTTAGGATTAGTTCACTTTACATATTAGTTCACTTTATATATGTTATCGCAAGTATGCCTTATGAAGCTACTTTGCAAGGTTGCCCCAATTAAAGCCAACATTGTTAAATATTGTAAAACCAGTAGAAGTCACCAAAGTAGTTTTTAATGCCGCACAAGTAGCAATGTCTATAAATCTACTGAAACTGTACATATAATTTGGTATTACCTCCACTGGTCTATATGAAGGAATATCGGAACAAGCAGCAGCCCCATAAAACTCCGGCAAGCGGATCAGCAGGGCAGTTACCTTCTCCTCTTGGACCTCCAGCTTCATCACCAATTCATCATTCTGCAATTTCCCAGTCACCAATGTTGTCACCGCAACGGTCTCCTCTTGCTCATCACTTTTCACCTATGAATAGTCCAGGCCCAATGATTGCCCATTCTCCAGGACCAGGGTCAGTGGCAACTTTATTGCAAAGTCCAGGTGGTAGCGTTTCACCACTGCAACAATCCCCTAGAATTGGAACCCCTCTTTCTCAGAGTAAGTTTTAAAATCATATGTCTTTATTTTAGCAATATTTAAATTTTAACCCCGGGACTCACTATGACTAAGACCGGTCTAGTTTGCAGGTCAAACTCATAAACTGACAAGTGTAAAAATAAAACAACTAAGTTTTGAACTATAAATTCATTCTGAGTATTTTTGAAAATTTATTAGAAGTATAATTTAAGTATACTCGTACATATACAAGTACAATAATAGGACTAAATTAATTCTAAAGTTCTAAAATAAAAATCACTTGGAAATCGCTGAAAAATTAGAATAACTCATAAGTTTTGAACGACAACTTATTAGCAGTGGTAGAACAAGAACTTAATTCAAAACAGTACTTAATCTTAAACCTTTTTAGTGAATCCCGGTGTATATTTTCATTGTTTTACTCCTTAATCTCCAAGATTATTCGAGACTTACGACATTCACACGAAAATTCTTATACAGAATATTTCAGAGGTGAATTAATTTTTTTTATTTCAACACAATATAAATCGTTTATTACATGGAATGATACAAATCTAATATAAATTTTAAAACTATAATATTTTTAATATTAGTGATAAAATAACTATAAATATTAATTCTTTTCAGTAGTTTTTTAAACAGTGGTTTTTATATGTTTGATGGCCTCTTGGAGATTATTATACAGGGTGGTTCAGAAGCCCTGCATAAAATTCATATTTCTTTAATGCGTTGCTTTTGAGGAAAACGCTAAAACACATAAATTAATTGAACTGTTTACTCATTTTTCTGTAATATTTTCAACCATCTCCCTTCAACTCTCTAGCCCCCAGTCACCCCAACTTTTTTTTTCATATGTCCAACCTATATCAAATGGGGCTCGTTGAGAAGCTCATTAAAAACTGAATGTAACATTATCTTTAAAATGCAATTAAATTTTTTTTCGTAGATTTTTTACCGGGTTTTTTAAAAAGGCTATAACAATTTTTAAAGGACAAATTTGGTGCTTTGTAGGTATCGGGAAACCAACAAGAATGTGTAGATTTTTTTTACATATTGTTTACCTGGTAAATAAAATAACATTCTTATTTATTTTTATCTGTGCACTTTTTTTTCTTAATCTCTTTGGCTTGATAGACAAAATTCCAATAAATTCAGTACTTTGCTTATTGAGTTTTCAAGCGGTTTTGTGTGTTTTTAGTAAAAATGGGATGGTCAGAGAGACAACGTATGGAAATTGAAATTTTGAAATGAAGTTTACGTGTTATTAAATGCAAAGTATTCCGAAAATCCAATTACGCAGTCAACTGTGAGTAGGAATATTCATAAATTTGAGGAACACGGTACAGTAAGGGATTTACCTAGAAGTGTTAAAGATGTTAAAAAGTTACCGGGGGAGGGGGGGATAAAATCAATGGCTGGAAATTTATTTAAAAATGTTAATAATATGTCATTTTTGGAGTCAGTGAGGTCAGAAAATCTAATTTTATGTAAATTTTATATAACAGATGTTAAAAAAATATCGGTGTTAGGGGGCGGGAAAATATTTCAACTTGTGCATTTTTTTATTTACAAACGGACAAGGAACATACATGCTTTATTAAAGAAAAACTTATATAAAAACAACAAAGCAAAACTTTTTTCATTTTTTTTTATCAAACAATATCCCTAATTTCATTTTATTAAGTATTTATCCATTGGAGTTTGGCGGGATTTCCTTCTTACGAGAACATCTTGGAAATGTATTTTCAGACTAGACAAAATCTCCTATGCTTTGTCATCTCCTTGATATTTGGTAAACGTTTTAAGGTGTTTGATCAAGTCCATAGCTTTGTTATAATTAGAGATTATGCCTTCTTTTTCTGGAGCATGAAGTTCGTCTTCAGATTCGTCAGAAATGTTCTGTATTTCAGATAAATCTTCAGATACTCAATAAGGTTCACGTAATTCTGGGTACTCTACTGTCAGATTATTATCGATATTCAAAAATTCGTTAAAGTTCTGTTCGTTGATTTCTAGTGATTTTTTTCCTTAGAAATGTTTGCAATAACTAAGGGATAAGTCGTCTTCTGGATTAGATTCTTCTTCTGCTATTACTTGTTCTTCCTGATTACCATACGTAAATCCTGCCTTACGAAAACAATTTTTTACTGTGTCGATGGTAACTTGTTTCCATGCGCTATTAACAAAATAAACGGCATCCAACAAGTTGATTTCTTTTACTAAATATGGGCAGAACCGGCAGTTTCAATATTTACTATTAAGTGTTTTAGTATTAAGGTTCTATAATGAGCCTTAATTTTTAATAACACCCTGATCAAGTGGCTGATAGACGGAGGTGCAGTTAGGGGGTAAAAAAAGTATTTTAATGTTTTTCAAATTTATGTCTTTTAGATGTGACCCCGCATTGTCTAGGAATATCAAAATTTTTCTTCTTTCAATACTCATTCTCCGGTCAAAATTTTGCAACCATTCGCTCATGAGCTCAGACGTCATCCAAGTTTTTGCATTAGATTTCCATGTCACAGGTAATTTATCTGACTTAATATTTTTAAAGGCTCTTGGCTTAGCTGCCTTACCAATAACCAGAGGCGTTCCTTTATCTCCAGCCCTATTCACACAATGTAAAATTGCTATTCTTTCTTTGGACAGCTTTCCACCAGTACATTTTTCGTTTTTTAAGGTGAAAGTCTTATTTGGCAAATGTCTAAAGAAAAGGCCTGTCTCATCAGCGTTGTAGATATCTTTGGGTAAGTATCCTTTTATCAAAGAAGGAAGTTTTTCTAAAAATGAGGATACGTCTTCGGGATTGACATTATGACGAATTCTAAATTTTTCAAGCCAACCAGATGATGCATTGAAAATACTGTTTCCCAATGAATCTGCTATTTCTTTTGCTTTGGTGCGTATAAGTGGACCTAAAAGAAAAAAAACAATTTAGCTCGCACCATACATAGTTCCATCAATGCCCATATTTAAAAACAAAATGGCAAAAATATGCTTCTCTGATTATTATGAGTATTATGAGTGTGATATTTACATTAGAATGCCATTTTTTCATCAGGTTTTCCCTCTTGTTAATAATGTCTGCAGCCTGGGGGAGTGGGGGTTTCCTGTGTTGAATTGCTTTTATAAATTTCTGCCACATAATTTTTCTTTCTCATATTCTTCAATAACGTAAATTTTTTGTTTAAGAGTCAAAATTTTCTTCTTTGATGCCATTTTCAATAATATGCGGTTATTATTATTAAACACAATATATCGCACACCATTTTTAGCCGTAAATGAATATGTATACTAACTAAAGACAAAAGACTGGGGTTCCCGTTCGCCGATATCGCACGGTCGGTGTTTCGGGGATTTCCTCCGACCGCAGCGCGGCCGTTAATTAAAGGCGGAAATTCCTCGCCATAAGTGGAGCACGAAAGCTGTCCTTTTGATTATAATACATATTCAGTTTTACATTTTCCTGCCCGTTCAGGAGAAGATATTGTCGTAAAAATATTTGAAAATTAGTGTCCGCGTCCACTCCACAGAGTGTCCGTCCAAAGGAGAGTTAACGACAATGCTATTCTTATGTAAAGCTGCCGGGACTACTATCCATTTCTAAAGTTTTGACCCCTCAGTTTGGAAGCGTGTAAAGTAAAAAGTACAATTTTAAAATATGTAATTTTCAGATATTTCGGTAAAGTTACTTGTCTCTATTACACATGTAAAACTTTGTAACAGTAGATGCCTTGGTGCTTTTCTAATGGGAAGGTAATTGTAAAATTGTCACCATTTTTTCCCTATTTCATCAATTCCTCAAGTTTAAAAATTTATTGTGCCTTACTGGTACTCCCAGGCCTAACTAATTTTTTACAGGCGATAAAGTGAACCTTACTTTATTCCCAAAAAATATTATTTTTATTTTTTTTCTTAGGTTTGGTAGTAATAGTCAAAAAATGATTGTGGTTATGTAATTACTACCAGTAATATTACAGCAAAAATTTTTGTTTTTTTGTATTACATATAAAGAGATGTAACTTTACGGTTAACGAAAATTTTGTTTTGGCAGTTGTCATAAACCTAAATACAAACAATTAATTTGTTTAAAGGATAGCAGCATTGAGCTTGCGGGATGGAGCGGGGCGTCCAAGGTACAATAGTATGGGTGTTAAGGTAATAATCATTAAAATAATGCAATATAGTGAAGGCTTTTATTTTTGTGCTCTATATGATAAATTAGGTAACTGGTAAAATTAAGAAAAATAAGTATATGCATTGGTAAATATTTACATTTATTTGTATTTAACGATGTTCGATTGTTTTATTAAGATCTATACAATAGGCAAAACGTGTGTAGTGGAACAATAGTAATTTAAAAATGTTACTTCAAAGTGAGCAACGTAAATAGGCCAATTAGCTTTATTTATTTATAATTCACCTAAAAGAAAAACAATCTTTTTTATGTTCCCTTATTTTTATGATTCGCATATTTGGAAAATTGTAACAAATGCTGTGTTAAGTTTGTCTGCATTTGCCTTTGCTTAATAATAAAAGAAATATGTGAAAGTGGCCTGTTTACGTAGAATCACATCTGATTTAACTTTTAAGGTACAAAGCCCTGACAAAATTTATTTAATTCTAAAACTAAAAATAACCTGCTTGGATTACACCACTCTTTTTTACCGAAGAATACCTACACTTATGGATCGTTTTCTCCTTCTTCATCATTACTAAAGTCTTCATTTGGATCATCATCTTCATCATCTTCATCTAAATTTATAATTAATGGTTCTACAACAACATCAACTAAGTGGTCTTTTTCTCTGTAGGATTCCTCAATTTTATTAGCGTGTCCAACGCAATTTCCCAAACAGAATTTGGCACGTTCTGCATCGTTTCAAGACACAAATTTAGTACATTTGTGATTTTAAACGTAGTATTCAATTTTGCCACTTTATTTTTCACATATGCCCAAAGTAATTCAATTGCGTTGAATTCACAGTGTGCAACTGGCAACCATAGAAGCTTTACATTATCATTACGTAACTCCTTTGCAATTGTATCTAGAAGATACGTTTGTGGAAAGTGATAGTTCTTGCATAGGTCTAAAAGCATTGGTTTGGTTAATTCATTAAACGTTGCCGTTGTAAATCCATCGGGCAATGTTGCTTTTCGCTGGGACATCCATTCTAGTATTTTTTGTTTTGTCCAGGCAGTTGTAGGATTTCGAAAATTAGGATCCAACATTGTGTGATACGGTGCTTGGTCAATTACGATTACTGATTTGTCAGGTATTACGGAAAGCACTGTTCGAAACCATTCTTCGTAATGTTGTTTATTCATCTCGTTATGGTAATCCACTGATGCCGCACTTTTTTCCCAACGAAACACTTCAGGCAGCCATCCAAAAACCCATTTTTACTACCAATATGTAAGATAATAACCCGTTGTCCTGATCCTGATGGCCATTTTATTCCACCTCTAAAGCCATTAATTTCCTGTATACCACCTCTGTATTCATCAAAATTATCCCATTTTGTGGAATTAACTCTTTCAACCCAGCCAAACTTCCTTGAATGATTTGCACCGCACCAAGTTTCATCTGTATAAAAGATTTGCCAAGAATCTTCACGATATCTCTTTATGGCGTACCTATAAGAATTCCGCTCTTCTGGCAGCAATTGTGTTTTGTTGAATTAAAATTGGTTTATTAATTAGTTTTTTTTATAGGAAAACCCAAGTTCTTTAATCCATAGGTATAAAGTTATTTCTGAAAATTCTGGTAAATAATCGACATCTTTCAATTTCTGGTAAACTTCGGGGCCTTCCACTTCTCCCTTTTGATGGTATAATAATACCGGAACTTTTTTCTTCCGCAGTAACCCGTTTAACAGTGCTTTCACTAATACCCAGGCAATCTGCTGTTCTTTTAACCACTTGCTCAATCAAAATATTTTCCAAACCGTTGTCTTTCTCTTGTTGAAAGTACGCTCTGACTTTTAATATAATCTTTTTCATTTGTTCGTTGCACTGACGAGACATTTTAACTCATTAGACTGCTAAACTTACATCTCCTCTATACCAACATATGCAGACTTGTGCCCCGTATGGATGAGTTTCTAGTCACAGTAAATCTAAGGCAGCCCGATGTTATATTCCTCACTGAAACGTGGCTTCACTCAGACATTCCAGATTCCCTAGTTTTTATTCCCAACTACACAATACTCAGGGTAGATCGACCTAATAGGAGTGGAGGAGGTGTATGCATCTACATGAAAAATAACATACATGGCCATTTGACTCAAGCAATAATACAAACCAGTTTAGTGGACCCAACAGCTACAGATATTGGCTCACTCTGGGTGAAAGTGAGGGTCGGATCCTTAGAATTTCTCCTTGCCTGCATTTACAAACCACCAAATTGTTCCGATCAATCACACGACATTCTCTGCAATAGTCTCGTAAATCTTAATGACCAGGTGTCTCTACCGATGATAATATTTGGGGACTTCAATTATCCACAAATCGACTTGGACCAATTGGAACTAAGTGGATACAATCCCAAATCTGCAAACTTCCTGGATGCGTTCAAAGACACACACTTGCATCAACTAATTAAACAAAATACACGCTTTAGGATGGGAAACCAACCTTCACTTCTAGACCTCCTGTTTGTCTCAGAGGAAAATTTGGTCACAGAAACCAACTATCTACCTGCCATTGGCAAAAGTGATCACGTTGTCATAGATGCTGTTGCCCAAATCCAACTTCCACATTCAACCTCACCCAAGCCTAGACATGCAAATTACTGGAATGCAGACTACGATGTCATAAAGCAGTATATTCAAGGACATGATCTCGACAACTCAAAATCAGCATATTCTAATTTAATGCATGTCATAAACCACATTAAAAATGAGCTAATACCCCTCAAAATGGATAAGAAAACCCACAACAAGCCATGGATCCAACAGTCTCATATAAGAAAAATCAAGGATAAACGAAAGCTCTGGGATAAATATTGGTCATCTAAGGATCCTGATGATCACCATCAGTACCGAATTGCAAATAATGCCATCGTCCAAGAACTTAGAGAAGCGAGAGAAACATATGAGACTAACCTTCTTAATAATGGACCTAAAGGCTTTTATAAATATATAAACAGCTCTCTCACCTCAAAAATCGAAAGCTTAGTCCTAAAGGATGGCGACGAGACAATTGTTGACCCACAGAGAGTTGCAGAGATCTTTGCCAAACAGTTCCACGGGGTGTATGTCCTAGAACCTCCAACTTTACCACAATTGCCACCTGCCACCCGAACGTCCGCAAACCTAACTTCAGTTTTATTTGACCACGAAAAAGTACTAACATCGTTACAAAAACTTAAATCTCACGCTGCACCTGGCCCAGATGAAATATCACCAGTGCTGTTAAAAAACTGTGGTGGAGAACTAAGCGGTCTTCCTGGCACAAGTCATGACAGAGTCCTTTGAGACTGGCCGTGTTCCGGAGCAGTGGAGGGAAGCCACAGTCATGCCCATCTACAAAAAACGCAACAAACTGCAAGCAGTCAACTATCGCCCTATAAGTCTCACCGCTGTCCTGTGTAAGCTGATGGAGAGAATTATGGCCTGGGAAATAACAAATTTTGTGCTTGTTCACCATCAAGAAAGACTTATCAACCAGCATGGATTTTTGCCCAATAGATCTGTAACTTCAAATCTGCTTCAAAACATAAATATGTGAACAAAATCGGTTGACGAGGGCTATCCAATTGATGTTGTGTTTCTGGATTTCGAGAAAGCCTTCGATACTGTCCCAATAAACCGTCTACTGCAAAAGCTGGAGCACTATGGTATCAGAGGACAACTTCACGCGTGGATAGCACATTATCTCACAGAACGGCACTTTCAGGTCAGGATTTCCAACAAACTTTCCAACAAGTATCCAGTCATCAGTGGAGTACCGCAGGGATCGGTGCTGGGTCCACTATTATTTTTAATTTATATCTCTGACCTACCAGATAATATGACATGCAACATAAGTCTTTTCGCAAGTTGTTTTGTGACCCATCGCTTCAACATGGAAACCTAACCAATGACCTAGCAGCACTTGAGGGATGGAGTCAAGAGTGGTTAATCAAACTCAATGCTAACAAATGCTCGGTACTGTACATTGGCAGCAACAACCCTGAGCTGGCATACTACATTAACAACCAGCAACTTGCCTCCACCAGCCAGCAAAGGGACTTAGGCGTCGTTATAAGAGGGGACCTTAAATGGGAAGACCGGGTTGCAAGGGTTATAAAATCGGCCAATTCCATCATCTACAGAATAAAAAAAACTTTTAGGAGAATCACAGAAAAAATGTTACTTGTACTTTATAAAACCTACATTAGGCCGGTTCTAGAACACGCTATTGTTGCTTGGTCACCAGACTTTGTTAAGGATGTCGAGGCTTTGGAGGTGCAAAGACGCGCCACAAAACTACCATTTACCCTTAAAAATGTACCATACGAGGAGCGTCTATTGAGGCTAAAGCTGACTACTCTATGTCAAAGACGGAAGAGAGGGGATCTCATCGAGACCTACAAGGTTCTTCATAATCATTACTCGGTGCCCCTAAACTTATTTCACTACAACCACAATGAAAATCTTCGCGGCAACAGTCAAAAACTTCAGTGTGAGAGGTGCAATCGTCTCCCCAGGCAAAACTTTTTGAGTAATCGGGTAGTGCGGGAGTGGAACAATCTCCCAGATGGGGTGGTAACAGCAGTGTCAAAGAACAGTTTTAAAAATAGACTAGACTCTCTGTAATAACGATTAAACCCAAAACAAGAAAGCAAAACAAACAGACATTAAAACGTGCAACTTATCGGCTATGCCGCCTGTTGCTTCTAAACTAATAATAAAAAAAGACTGTCGTTTGGTACCGTATTTTTGGTTCAGATTACATCAGGTATTTATATAAATTCGAACAAGATAATCTTAAAAATCGTGTGAAAACAATAATTTCAAATTACTAGCTACCACTAAAACCAAAAATTTAAATCAACATTACGTAGATATGAACAACCACAATCAAATAAATAATATTATTTTACAAATCTTTTCAATACATAACAAATAGATTAAATTCTACACAAATAACAATACATGGACCTACGGACTATATACGGATATGCATGACCTTCGACGACGCCACCGTACTGTGTTTGTCGGTAAAGGCATTTTTTCATCTCTTTCTTATGTCGCTTTTAATATTTATTACAATTTTTACAAGAACTAAAGGTGCTCTTTTTAATTTTGTGTAATAAAATACATTTGTATAATAATAAATACGTCTACGAGTGTAAAGATTTTTTTTAAGGTTTTAAATTGTCCACAGTACAGCTGATACAAAAACATCATTAAAAAAGAAAAAGATACAATTTCAGACACATACTACCAATCTCTTGCGAAAGTATAGATATTTTTCTATCTACCTTCAAAATTTCATTTAAATAGGGAAAAAATTAACCAATATATAGACATGAGAAAATCGTTTATCAGTATTAACGCAGTAAAATCGTTGTTTTTTTATAATTGATTATGAATAAGTTCAATATCGTTTACACTACAATAATAAATTTTTTGGGAGGAACTCTTGGATAACGTCCTAACAAGCTGTAATTTTTTCAGTTTATTCTGCCCCGTGGTTTTTTTGTTATTGACCCTCAGACTGAGGGGTCAAAACTTTAGAAATGGATAGTAGGCAAATGTGTCCGTTAATAGGAGGTGTCCGTTAAGAGAGATTTCACTGTATTAAACAAATTAATGGTGGGGGAGAGGATTAAAAGAACCGACTGAGAATTTCTTCAAAAATTTTAAATAGTGTGGCATTTTAGGGGTTAGTAAGGTCATACAATCTTATTTTGTTCATCAGATGTTAAAAAAATTACTGAGGGGAGGGGGGATAAAAAGCAGCGGCTGATAATTTTAAAGGAAATGCTAACTAATAAGTACGTCATTTTCGGAGTTATTGATGTTAGAAAATTTAATTTTGTCTAACATATTATGTTAAAAAAATTAACGAAGAGGGGAGGGGATAAAAAGGAGCGGCTGGGTATTTCTCCAAAAATTGTAACCGATATGTCATTTTCGGGGTTATTAATGTCATTAAATCAAATTTTGTGTAACAATAGAATAAACAAATTAATGACGGGGGAGAGGATAAAAAGAAGCGGCTGGAAATTTCTCCAAAAATGTTAACTAATGTGTAATTTTGGGAGTTATTGAGGTCACAAAATTAATTTTGTGTAACACATGTTAAAAGTATTAACGAAGAGGGGGGAGGGAATAAAAAGAAGCCACTAAGTATTTTTCAAAAAATCTTAACTGATATGTGTAACAAATGTTAAACAAATTAATGATGGGGGAGAGGATAAAAAGAAGCGGCTGGAGATTTCTCCAAAAATATTAACTAATGTGTCATTTTCGGGGTTATTGAGGTCAGAAAATCTAGATTTGTTTATCAGATGTTAAAAAAAATACCGGAGGGGAAAGAAGGGATAAAAATGAGTGGCAGGGTTTCTCTCTAAAAATGTGAACTAAATTGTGTGACTCTCAGGGGTATTGAGGTCAAGAAATCAAATTTTGTCTAACTGATCGAAAATATTTAAGGAGTGGGGTGAGAGGGGATAAAATATATTTTTTTTAAAAATGCTGTATAGTATTTTTTTTTCGGCATAGTTAGGGTCAGATGTTAATAAATATAAAATAAACAAGATAAAGCCGGGGGACGATTGCGATGTGAAATTTATCGAGAAACCATTTCGTTTTTCTAAAACGCTATAACTAATCTAATTACACTATTTAGATCGCCTTAAGAGATCGATCTTTTAAAAAATCGATCTTTGGAAAAATTTGGGCGTAGGAGAGGGGAGCCGGGAGAGTAAACAGTGTCCATTCCAAAACAATGCTATTTTAAAGTATAAGTTGTACAGTTGTGGTTAAAAAAAAGAAAATATTTAAATTATATATTTTTTATGTTTATTTTTAAGTTATAGAAGGGCATGGAGGGGGACATATTTGATTTAAAATGCTATCATAAAAAAACACTAATTTATTGAAAACTAATAAAATAGAAAACATTTGAATGAAAAAATGACCGTAAAATAACAAACTGTCCATAGATACCGATCGACATGACCGGCATCGCTGTTTTGTACGATTACAAATTTGAGTTTTTTTCTAGAAAATGTTAGATTGTATTTCCTTATTATAAAGCGCCAACAGCGCTCTATATAACGCCCCGTCAGTGAAAAATGTTTGTTGGTTGTTGTCGAATTCGATTTTTTCCCATTCTCAATTTTTTTCTCGAAAACGGTTAGAGGGGGAGCAACCAAATTTTCTGGGTTAATAGAGGGATAGTGCATCTAGCTTCGATAAAAAATTCAGTTATACAGGGTGTCGCGTTTCGGAGTTATTAAACGTCAAAGTCGAAATTTCCGCGATTTCGTATGATACACGATACAGGTCGCAAAACTTAATTAAATCGATTTAAATTTTTATAGGTTGTAGAGGACCGGGAGCTTCAGAACCCTATTGAAATTGGCGGTATTCGGAAAATGGGAAGTAATTCTTTTGAATTTTTTTATGTCGAAAAATGGCACTTGCAGACCCATATTCAATTCTACATTGCTCGAAAACGCAGCGTCGGAAACGGATTTGAACTTAAAACTAAAGAATCTCAAATACTTTCTTTTTGCAATACATTTACCTATACCTAGAACAACTGGAAATTGGAAAAATTTGGGAAAAACTGGAAATTACGATTTTTCATACAAATTTTTGACGGTTGTCCATTGTTTTGGGGGTCAAAATGGATTCAAATCGAAATCCCATGTACCTTATCGGAAAGACCTCACCGAACTACGTAATAAGCATATTTTTTGGTTCTTTAATTCTTACTAGGAAAGGAGCAATCGATAATTAAATTTCGGTTTTTAACCATTTTTTTTTCATGACATCTCTACATTCGAATCACTCTGTATCTTTTCCTATCTAATTTCTTCCAACTTTTTCAACGCTATCCCTTGGGGATATAATCAGGCTTTAAAATGAATCCCGAATGGGTGATCCTGGGCCGGATTTAGGGGGTAAAAACACATTTTTTCTGTTTTTTTCCATCAAAATTCATCTTTAAATGGCATTATTATGTATTATTTCTCTTATTTAACAGCTCTTTTTTGGTTTATTTTCATCCCTTATCATCAGAGAACACTTCTAACTAATTAAAATTTCATATTTTTTCGTTAAAGTTATAAATAAATATCTTTTTTCGCATCGCTGCAGGAAAATTTTTAAAAAGTACATATTTTGAATGCCTTGCCTTGGAGAAACAAATGAAACGGACTCTCTTTACATCGAAATTAAAATATGACCTGTCAAAATGTCACGAAAATACCGGTTTTTGTAGCGATATTGGAAGCTTCCTGAACCGATTTCGGCTTGAAATATACATGGCAAAGGTAAAACGGACTTTATATTTTTAATTACGGCATATTTCATTGGACGATTTAAGCATTAAATACCAAATTTATTAATTTTGCTGAGGCCATGCAAATGCTTTTCAAAATCAGTTTTATATGGAGAAATGAATTAAAATATGGAGTGTCAAAATGTCGCAAAAATGCCAGTTTTCCTTGCGAGATTTTAGGGCTTCTGAACCGTTTTCGACTTGAAAAATACTGGGCAAGGCCTCTATAGACCTTCCCGTGTGGATTTCGGAACATATAATTTGAAGAATTAGTCATTAAATACCAATTTTAACAATTTTTCGATGACGCGGCGAAGCATCATAGAAAGGCTATTCCATGAGATAGTATACGGGGTAAATCACAATGACGGGTCTGATTTAAATTTTGCTTAGATTTGTTATTAATTGAGAACGAATTATTCGATTGAAAAGAGTGATGTGGCAATCGAAAGGGGAGGAAGTAAGCTATTTTATTTGAAAATAATTTCGACGTTTCGTTGGCATGACGACGAAAAATTTGCTATTTCCGATATTTATTGAGTTAGAGAGTTGAAATTTGATATATGGGGAGAATTCGGTCAATCGTTCAAAATTATATGTGTAAATTTTGATTCGCATAGTTTCTATAGCAACGATTCAGGATAAAGTTGACAATTTCTAACTCACGTACGGCTGATCTGATTGAAACGAGTGAGGTGGCAATCGAAAGGGAACGAAGTAAGCTACTTTTTTATGTGAAAATAATTTTGACATTTCGTTGCCATGACGACGAACAGTTTGCTATTTCCATTATTTATTGAGTTTTAGAGTTGAAATTTGATATCTGGGTAGAATTCGGTCAATCATTCAAAAATATTTTTATAAATTTTGATTCCGATGATTACCATAGCAACGATTGAGCATAAAGTTGATCATTTTTAACTCGCGAACGGCTTATCTGATTGAAACGAGTAAAGTGACGATCGAAATGTTAGAAAGTACACTACTTTTTTATGTGAAAATAATTTTGACATTTCGTTGCCGGGACGATGAACAATTTGCTATTTTCGTTATTTATTGAGTTGGAAAGTTGAAAACTGATATCTCGGAAGAATTCGGTCAATCATTCAAAAATATATCTGGAAAAATCGATTCCCTTGGTTGGCATAGCAACGATTAAGGATAAAGTTGACAATTTATAACTCGCGGACGCCTTCTGCGATTGGAACGAGTGAGGTGGCTATCGAAAGGGATGGAAGTAAACTACTTTTTTATTTGAAAATAATTTCGATTTTTGGTAGTCATGACGACGATCAATTTGATTTCTCCGTTATTTATTGAGTTGCAGAGTAGAAATTTCGCATCTAAGTAGAATTCGGTCAATCATTGAAAAATATTTTTGCAATTTTCAATTTTAATGATTGCCATAGCAACGATTAGGGGTTAAGTTAACAACTTACAACTCGCGAACGGCTTCTTAGATTGAAAGAAGCGACGTTCATAATATGTATGCACAATTTTTTTCCATAGAGACATCAGTGGCGTGCCCGAAGGGCTCGCCACCAATCTTCATCCAGCTCGGCCATTTCAGGAAGATGATGTTATCTAATGTATGGTTCAAAGCCGATCGAAAGATGACAAGTTTAATTTAGTAGGGTTTCAGCGAAATCGTACATACATATTGTATTTATATGTAATAGGTGTTTGTATGTATATAGCGATACGGTTACGAAGGGCGCTCTATTCTGCATCATCAGTCCGTAGGAGTGTGATATCTTTCTTAATACTATACATGGCCTAGAGACACGAAACTTTCAGGGCATGACAATGATGATATTACCGACCTTATAGAGCCCCCTCGGGGGGCGATTAGGCACTCTACGCATGCTAGTTAGAGACCGCCTTTCAGGCTCGGTCTATATACCGAGCCGTTGGTCAGAAAAATGTGTGTATGTATGTTGTCGTCCGTTTCGACATTTCCACCTTTTCAATTTTTTTTCTCGAAAACGGTTAGAGGGGTGCAACCAAATT
This sequence comes from Philopedon plagiatum, assembly GCA_963971165.1. NCBI lineage: Eukaryota > Metazoa > Arthropoda > Insecta > Coleoptera > Curculionidae > Philopedon > Philopedon plagiatum. The sequence continues at coordinate 64,699,948 of OZ020191.1, forward strand.
TTCTGGGTTAATAGAGGGATAGTGGGACTAGCTTCGGTAAAAAATTCAGTTATACAGGGTGTTCCGTTTCGGAGATATAAAACGTCAAAGTCGAAATTTCAGCGATTTCCGTTGAAATCGATTACAGGTCGCAAAAGTGAATTAAATCGATTTAAATTTTTGGAGGTTGTGGAGGACCGGGAGCTTCAGAACCCTATTGAAACTGGCGGTATTCGGAAAATGGGAACTAATTTTTTTGAATTTTTTTATGTCGAAAAATGCCCTTTGTAGACCCCACTTTGGCACCGAATAAGTCGAAACCGGAACATCGGACAGAAAAACGTATTTGAACTTAAAACTAAAGAATCTCAAATACTTTCTTTTTGCAATACATTTACCTATACCTAAAACGACTGGAAATTGGAGAAATTTGGGAAAAAGTGGAAATTACGATTTTTCATGCAAATTTTTGACGGTTGTCAATTTTTTTGGGGGTCAAAATGGATTCAAATCGAAATCCCATGTACCTTATCGGAAAGAGCTCGCCGAAATACGTGATTTGCATATTTTTTGGTTCCTTCATTCCTAATAGGAGAGGAGCAAGCGATAATTAAATTTCGATTTTGTACGATTTTTTTTCATGACATCTCTGCATTTGAATCACTCTGTATCTTTTCCTATCTAATTTCTTAAAACTTTTTCAACGCTATTCCTTGGGGATATAATCAGGCTTTAAAATGAATCCCGAATGGGTGATCTAGGGCCGGATTTAGGGGGTAAAAACACATTTTTTCTGTTTTTTTCCATCAAAATTCATCTTTAAATGGCATTATTATGTATTATTTCTCTTATTTAACAGCTCTTTTTTGTTTATTTTCTTCCGTCATCATCTGAGAACACTGCTAACTAATTAAAACTAAATATTTTTGCGTTAAAGTTATAAATAAATAGGTTTTCTTCCTTCGGCGCAGGAAAAATTTTAAAAACTGCGAATATTAAACCATGCCATGAAAAAAAACAATTGAACTGGTGACGCTTTAGATCGAAGTTAAATATGAGCTGTCAAAATATCCAGTTTTCCTAGCGATATTTTAAAGATCCTGAGCCAGTTTCGGCTTGGAATATACATGGAATTGATAGAATGGACGTTTTTTTATCTATTCCTGACCATTTCGTAGCACGAGAAGGGCATTAAATATCATTTTTTTGAAATTTTTGTTGACCCTACATTGCATTATAAAAATCAATTTATATACGGGAAAATGTATTAACTTAATTATTATAATGTATGAAATGTCACCATCTGGCTAAAATGTCAGCATTTTGATGCGAAATAGGAACGACTCTCGACCAACTTCGGCTTCAAATTTACCGGGCAAGGGATTTAGGGACCTTATACTTTATGTAGAAAAACATTTCATTTGATAAATTTGGCTTTAAAAACAAATTTTATCGATTTTCCGATGACGCTACGAGACATCAATGAAGATTCTAATATTGAGCTCAGTGGCATCGACAAATTTGTTTAATATCTAAAAATATGCATTTTATTTCCTAAGCATAAGCATGAGCGTGTATACCTTTGGGCCAATATATTAATTATTATTAAATAATTGTAATTTAATTTTAGGAAAATGAATTGATTCGGATCGTTTTAAAGTAAACAGAACGATTCGAAAATACATTTTATACCTTGCGGCATGTGCATGATTGTATATATGTCTACAGGGTGTCCAAAAAGTCTTTGTATGCGGAAATATCTTTGCCATTAGTGCGAAGATAAAATTAATTGAGCCGGTTTTCAAGAAAATCGAAAATATTTAAATTACTATGTGTCGTGTTGTGTTGTGTTTTTATATATGTATACAGGGTGTCCGAAAAGTCTTTGACTGGGCAAATACCTTTGCCTTTTGTACAAATAGTAACTCAATTGTCGGATTTAAAGCAAATCGTAGGTATATATTTGCATTTCTATGTGTACGGATTTATATGTTTGTATACAGGGTGTCCTAAAAGTCTTAGTATGGGCAAATACTTGTACTAGTACCAAGATAAACTTAACTAATTAAGATTTTACGTACACCGACTATATTCCTATTTAAACGTGTTAGTGTTAGTGTGAATGTATACAGGTTGTCCAAAAAGTCTTGGATTGGGCAAATACTCCTGTTAGTACTTAGATAAACTTTATTAGGTCGAATTTCAAGCAAGTCGAATATATTTCTATTAATATGGGTTTATGTTTGTATGTATGTATACAGGGTGTCCGAAAAGTCTTGGTATGGGCAAATACTTCTACTAGTACCGAGATAAACCTACTTAATTCGGATTTTAAGTAAATCCACTATATTCCTATTTAAACGTGTGGGCGTTGGTTTGAATGTATATACAGGGTGTCCAAAAAGTCTTGGTATGGGCAAATACTCCTATTATTACTTAGATAAACTTTATTAGGTCGGATTTCACGCAAATCGAATATTATATTTGTATTAATATGTGTTTATGTTTGTATGTATGTATACAGGGTGTCCGAAAAGACTTGGTATGGGCAAATACTTCTACTAGTACGGAGATTAACCTACTTAATTCGGATTTTAAGTAAATCGACTAAATTCATATTTAAACGTGTGGGTGTTAGTTTGAATGTATACAGGGTGTCCAAAAAGTCTTGGTATGGGCAAATACTCCTATTATTACTTAGATAAACTTTATTAGGTCGGATTTCACGCAAATCGAATATATTTGTATTAATATGTGTTTATCTTTGTATGTATGTATACAGGGTGTCCGAAAAGTCTTGGTATGGGCAAATACTTCTAGTAGTGCCAAGATAAACCTACTTAATTCGGATTCTACGTAAATCGACTATATTCCTATTTAAACGTGTGGGTGTTAGTTTGAATGTATACAGGGTGTCCGAAAAGTCTTGGTATGGGCAAATACTCCTATTATTACTTAGATAAACTTTATTAGGTCGGATTTCACGCAAATCGAATATTATATTTGTATTAATGTCTTTATGTTTGTATGTATGTATACAGGGTGTCCGAAAAGACTTGGTATGGGCAAATACTTCTACTAGTACCGAGGTAAACCTACTTAATTCGGATTTTTAGTAAATCGACTATATTCCTATTTAAACGTGTGGGTGTTAGTTTGAATGTATACAGGGTGTCCAAAAAGTCTTGGTATGGGCAAAAACTCCTATTATTACTTAGATAAACTTTATTAGGTCGGATTTCACGCAAATCGAATATATTTGTATCAATATGTGTTTATCTTTGTATGTATGTATACAGGGTGTCCGAAAAGTCTTGGTATGGGCAAATACTTCTACTAGTACCGAGATAAACCTACTTAATTCGGATTTTCAGTAAATCGACTATATTCCTATTTAAACGTGTGGGTGTTAGTTTGAATGTATACAGGGTGTCCAAAAAGTCTTGGTATGGGCAAATACTCCTATTATTACTTAGATAAACTTTATTAGGTCGGATTTCACGCAAATCGAATATTATATTTGTATTAATATGTGTTTATGTTTGTATGTATGTATACAGGGTGTCCGAAAAGACTTGGTATGGGCAAATACTTCTACTAGTACGGAGATAAACCTACTTAATTCGGATTTTAAGTAAATCGACTAAATTCATATTTAAACGTGTGGGTGTTAGTTTGAATGTATACAGGGTGTCCAAAAAGTCTTGGTATGGGCAAATACTCCTATTATTACTTAGATAAACTTTATTAGGTCGGATTTCACGCAAATCGAATATATTTGTATTAATATGTGTTTATCTTTGTATGTATGTATACAGGGTGTCCGAAAAGTCTTGGTATGGGCAAATACTTCTAGTAGTGCCAAGATAAACCTACTTAATTCGGATTCTACGTAAATCGACTATATTCCTATTTAAACGTGTGGGTCTTAGTGTGACTGTATACAGGGTGTCCAAAAATCTTGGTATGGGCAAATCCTCCTATTAGTACTTAGTACTTAGATAAACTTTATTAGGTCGGATTTCACGCAAATCGAATATTATATTTGTATTAATATGTGTTTATGTTTGTATGTATGTATACAGGGTGTCCGAAAAGACTTGGTATGGGCAAATACTTCTACTAGTACCGAGGTAAACCTACTTAATTCGGATTTTTAGTAAATCGACTATATTCCTATTTAAACGTGTGGGTGTTAGTTTGAATGTATACAGGGTGTCCAAAAAGTCTTGGTATGGGCAAAAACTCCTATTATTACTTAGATAAACTTTATTAGGTCGGATTTCACGGAAATCGAATACATTTGTATTAATATGTGTTTATGTTTGTATATATGTATACAGGGTGTCCGAAAAGTGTTTTGTAGGCAAAAATAGTTTCTACGTGTAGTGTTTGTATGTGTGTAGCGACACGGTTATGAAGGGCGGTCTATTCTGCATCATCAGTCCGAAGGAGTGTGATATCTTCCTTAATACATGCTCTAGAAACACGAAACTTTCAGGGCATGACAATGATGATATTACCGACATTATGGAGCTCCCTTTCAGTGCATGACAATGATGATATTACCGACTTTATAGAGCCCCCTCGGGGGGCGATTAGGCGGTCTACGCATACTAGTTAGAGACCGCCCGTTCCGGGACGGTCTCTATACCCCCTGCTTGGTCAGAAAAATGTGTGTATGGCCGTATGCATGGCCGTATGTTGTCGTCCGTTTCGACATTTCCACCTTTTCAATTTTTTTTCTCGAAAACGGTTAGAGGGGGGGCAACCAAATTTTCTGGGTTAATAGAGGGATAGTGCGACTAGCTTCGGTAAAAAATTCAGTTATACAGGGTGTTCCGTTTCGGAGTTATAAAACGTCAAAGTCGAAATTTCAGCGATTTCCTATGGGATCGATTACAGGTCGCAAAACTTAATTAAATCGATTTAAATTTTTATAGGTTGTAGAGGTCCGGGAGCTTCAGAACCCTATTGAAACTGGCCGTATTCCGAAAATGGGAAGTAATTCTTTTGAATTTTTTTATGTCGAAAAATGCCCTTTATAGACCCCACTTTGGCACCGAATAAGTCGAAACCGGAACATCGGACAGAAAAACGTATTTGAACATAAAACTAAAGAATCTCAAATACTTTCTTTTTGCAATACATTTACCTATACTTAAAACGACTGGAAATTGGAAAAATTTGGGAAAAACTGGAAATTACGTTTTTTCATGAAATTTTTTCACGGAATTTAATTTTTTGGGGGTCAAAATGGATTCAAATCGAAATCCCATGTGCCTTATCGGAAAGAGCTCGCCGAAATACGTTAGAAACGAATTTTTGGTTCCTTTATTCCTAATAGGAAAGGAGCAATTGATAATTAAATTTCGGTTTTTGACCATTTTTTTTTCATGACATCTTTACATTCGAATCACTCTGTATCTTTTCCTATCTAATTTCTTCCAACTTTTTCAACGCTATCCCTTGGGGATATAATCAGGCTTTAAAAGGAATCCCGAATGGGTGATCCTGGACCGCATTTAGGGGGTAAAAACACATTTTTTCTTTTTTTTTCCATCAAAATTCATCTTTAAATGGCATTATTATGCATTATTTCTCTTATTTAACAGCTCTTTTTTGGTTTATTTTCTTCCGTCATCATCTGAGAACACTGCTAACTAATTAAAACTCCATATTTGTGCGTTAAAGTTATAAATAAATAGGTTTTCTTCCTTCGGTGCAGGAAAAATTTTAAAAACTGCGAATATTATACCATGCCATGACAAAAAACAATTGAACTGGTAACCGGTGACGCTTTACATCGAAGTTAAATATGAGCTGTCAAAATATCCAGTTTTTCTAGCGATATTTTAAAGATCCTGAGCCAGTTTCGGCTTGGAATATACATGGAATTGATAGAATGGACGTTTTTTTATCTATTACTGACCATTTCGCAGCACGAGATGGGCATTAAATATCATTTTTTTGAAATTTTTGTTGACCCTACATTGCATTATAAAAATCAATTTCTATTAGGGAAAATGTATTAATTTAATTATAATGTATGAAATGTCACAATTTGGCTCAAATGTCAGCATTTTGTTGCGAGATCTGGACCAATCTGGACCAAGTTTGCCTTGAAATTTACCGGGCAAGGGATTTAGGGACCTTATACTTTCAGTAGAAAGACATTTCATTTCATAATATACCGATTAAATACCATTTTAATCGATTTTCCTATGACGCTACAAAGCATCATTGAAGATTCTAATATTGCGCTCAGTGGCATCCAAATATTTGTTATAAAGTTATAATATATAAAATAATTCCTAAGCATGAGCGGGTATACCTTTGGGGCAATATATTAATTATTATTAAATCATTTTAATTTAATTTTAAGGAAATGAATTGATTCGGATCGTTTTAAAGTAACCAGAACAATTTGAAAATACATTTTATATCTTCCAGCATGTGCGTGATTGTATATAAGTCTACAGGGTGTCCGAAAAGTACAAAAGTTTGTATGGGCAAATACCTTTGCTATTTGTACAAATATAAACTTAATTGTCGGATTTAAAGCAAATCGTATATATTTCCATTTCCATGTGTACGGATTTACATATATGTCTGTATACAGGCTGTCCAAAAAGTCTTGGTTGGAGCAAATACTCCTAGTAGCACCAGGATAAATGTAATTAAACCGAATTTCAGGCAAATCGATTATATTTGATTTTATTTGTGTTGTATCCCAGTAAACACAAGTTGGCTGCTCCAGAAGCGGACCGAAAGCGCATTGCCGAAAGCCGCCTCCGGCCCGAGATACGGCAAACCCAGCGGAAAGTATACCGGGCATGTCCTCTTTGCCGCGACGGCCCATGGAATGTAATGCCGCTCATGGGCCATAAGCGGCAAAACGGAGCGGTTCCGTCGCTGTACCGCAAATTAAATATCTGGTTCGACCAGGGCGCCGCACCGTTGAAGATCCGCTGTCCGGCCACTGGTGGATTAGCCAATTACTACCAGTGGATGGCCCGCCCACGGCTAGGCAGTGGTACAGTGGTGGCTGGTGAAATTTTGAAGTTGTATATCTATGTTGCTACTTACGGGACCCATGCCAAGTTCAGGGGTTTTGATAGTGAGCCTACTAGGAATGTTTTAGTAAAGTAAAAAATATTTTGTAATTTGCGAAAAAAGTTGAATGTTGTCCCGCCTACCCTGGGAAAAAATACACATGTTAGGTATTTCCTTTATTATTTTTTCCAAACAAATTTTTCATCATTTGGTCAACAATTTTTAAATTTTAGGAGACAAAATTTATTAGTAGAAAGTTATAGGCACTTGATTTTTTTTTGATTATATTTTAGGTTAAAAATTCAAATGACTATAACTTTGTACTACCTAACACGTTTTTTTCTTAAAATTTAAAAATTTTCGACAAATTCACGTAAAATTTGTTTAGATAAAATAAATACAATACCTAGATGTGTTCATTTTTTTCCCAGGATAGGCCGGGGCAAAATTCATTGATTTTTCGCAAATTACAAAACATTTTTTTCTTTATCAAAACATTCCTAGTAGGCTCATTATTAAAAATCCTGAACTTAGCATAGGTCCCGTAAGCAGCAACAGATATACAACTTTAAAATTTCACCAACTGCCACTGGTGCGGTAATACGTGGTTTCAATACAAATTTAACATGGTCCTCATTGAGCATTTTAGAAAGACTTACAGTAAAATAGTCACTGGAAATTAACAAAAATAATTTGCACTTGCTGTTTTATCAATTCTAAACAAGACATTTTAAATATGAATTCAAAATTTTTGTCGCTAAAATGCCGGGCTAAAATGCAATTATTTTTGGAAATTTTAACTTTTTTCTGTAGAAATGTTTCTAGAAAAACCAACGTTAACACGTAAATTATATATATATATATATATATATATATATATATATATATATATATATATATATATATATATATATATATATATATATATATATATATATATATATATATCTGAATATACAGGTCATTTTGTTCACTATAAAATCGTAGAACGTCTCTGCTCCCAATATTTAAATAACTATTTGCAGACATTGCACATTTTTGTTGAAAGAGACATAAATAGTAAATTTATCTCATCACTTTTCTAGTAAGGAAAGCAGTAAAATGGCAGAAGATAAGGAGAAAAAAGTATTAAACTATAGTAATTATAAAGTAGTTGACTTTATTTAAAAACCTACATAGTTACATACAAAATGTATGCTTACACAAGAAAACTGAAAATATTAGGTACAATACACGTAGTAACGTTTATCTTAACGAGGAGTATTCAGCGCCCATTACTACTGTTTTGGTTGATTTAACATTGTTGTTGCTTAGTTATTTGCAGTAAAAGAACTACTGTCTAGTGTAGACACAACACTACAATTCATTACAGAAATCAAAATTTCATTTTCTACTATTCATTTAAAACCGTGCTCCGCAAAAATTCAGTACGCCTGTAGAATTTTCGGGGCACGTGGTTGAAAAACAAAAGTACAAAATAAAAGTGTACATTTGTAACAGTAAAGTATTTTTTGTAACAAATATCTGAGCAACAATAATTAAAAATTAAACAGAATTAATGAGCGCCGACAACTGCTCCTAGCAAAATATTTAAAGATAATTTTTATAAAATTACATTTCTTATTTTTCAAGCAAGTTGTATCTATAAAATGATTAATGTGCAGTATAAAACAAAATAATTTTCTTTAAGAATATGATAAGTGAAATAATTAAACAGGAATTATACTCAAAAGGGATACATCTGCCCAATAACAAAAATTGAAACCATATGGTTCGATTATATCAGAATACAGAATACATCATTTTTTTTTGCGGCTAGTCCGTCCTCGTCCTCTGTCTAGAGCATTTTTGGTCCAATTTCTAACCACCTGATCAATTTCCGATTTGTTGCGTTCGAACATATAGGGTTTCTTCGTACAGCACCTAAAAAAACTTACTGTAAGCATCTTTTTCCTAAAATCCAGTGTCTTCAAGTTTTGCACAATAGATATAATTATTAGAGTATTTTAGGTGAGCAGGAAAATAATTATTTTTTATTATCAGAAAAAACTGAGCATCGGCAATAATCCAAGAAAATTGGATACTGTCAAATTTTTAAAATTTGAAATCCTTGGACGAAGTTAGCGTTTGCTGCCATATAATATTATGAACAAGGTATCTCGGTAAACTTGCGTTAACAAATTTTTACCAAAAAATTGAATTTTGTTGTAAAGTCAATGGTTTTGGGGATATAGCGCCTAAAAATCATTAATTCTGGTTAGTATAATAAATACACTTTTCCCTTGATAGAAAGTTTTAGTTAACAGATGAAGAGCCAGCAGTAACCAATTTACTTAAGGCGAGTACCTTAGCACACCCAAAAATAAGTAAAAACACTTTTATGAATATACAAAACAGATACTCATATCAATTAGTTAAGTTAAAAGTCTCTACCTATTACAGACCAATTCTTATATTATGCAAGTCAGAAGTACTAACTGTCGCGTTTAATTTTTAAAAACATAAACTTAAGGAAAAAATTAATATACACTTTTTGATTAAACCTATAATAGAATTTTTTCCTAAAATCATATAAAACAATTTCCAGGATTTTTTTTCGATCAAAACCACTGAACTTGGCATGGGTCCCATAAGTAGCCACAGAGAGATATACAACTTTAAAATTTATGTATAAAGCCATTAAAAATGGTATGCACAAGCACAACAAGCCATATTCTGTTTTATGTAAAGCGTGAATTCTAAAATTCTAGTTGTCAGAGCTTTATTACTGGTGAATCAAAATTCAGATGGTTAAAATTTGCATCACATTTTTCACTTTGGTGCATTTAATCTAAGCAGGCCATCAAAATAAATGTCTAAGTTTGAAAATACATTAATTCATTTTACTGCTCTCTTTATTTTTTATAAAAACTATGTGCGACTGTAAACTAATAAATTCGTAAAAGTTAGGAGAAAACAATATTCAGTTTTAAAGCACAGTTGCCAGTTTGAAAAAAAAATATTTTTTTGTTATCACATATTATGTACGAGTCTAAATCCAGTAAAACTAACAAAGTATCATTAACATTTTGTAATAACACACAAATACTTTGACACTTATTAGTCAAAACTAGCAATATAAAAGAGTTATGTATTAACAGTAAATATGCTACAGAGATCTTTTTAAAGGATAGGAGGAGGGGCCTGACAGAAAATGAGTTTAGTTTTCAACTTTCTTGTTATGCAGCATTACACTTACCAATTTGTCAAAATAATCTTGTTCTTCTAATTTCACATTGAACCTCTGAATTTCATCATATTTCCTGAATAACAGTTCTTCATCTAATGTTTGAAAATCTGAACTTTTTTCAATATTAGCCATTCTTACCAAATTTTTGACATCACATTTAATTTCTTGTGTGTCTCGAAGTACACGCTGCATTATATCTAAAAGAAAAAGTTAGGGGTTTGTATGTGTCTACAGGTTTATATGTGCTTTAGCTGTTAAACATCTTATATAGAAAGTCAGATGTAAAAGAAAAAACATTTTTCTGTTAACTTTACTTACTTATAGCCTAGTATCAATATTAAATCCTATATGTGGATGAGCTATTAAAGTACCTACTGGTAGAAGCCAACCAACTGGTTATCACGGGAACTCATAGATGTACTAGTTTGATCATCGATGCTGGCGTTAAATTTTGAGATAAACTAAACTTCGTGGGTGAACAGTCTTCAAGAAGACACTTAACCTGAGCAGCGATTAGGCGCAATTCTTGTCTATCGCATATTCTTTTTCGAATATTTGCCATATTACTATTAAAACTTACTGTTCAGATGCTGACATTCCAAAAAAATAGAGGCAACGGCAAATAACACATAAAAAAGCATCAAAGACAAAATGGCGATTGTTCTTTATATCTGCAGAGAACGAAATAATAAAGGGTCTTGTCGATTGGTCGAGTCGCACCATGTGATTCCTCTCGGTTTTTCACTGTCGGAAAGATGGCGGTAACTTGGCGGCTAACCATCTCCACCAAGCATAAAAAAGAAGATGGGCCAGCCGCTTATGAACCGAATGCGGTGCGAAAGCTAATTTTCGCAGCTGGGCTGCCAGAATATAACCGCGTTCGATTCGAAACTGAAGTACCGTTTCCGGTTTGCCGAGTCCGTGACACTTGAGGTTAGAGGCTGGCAATTCATGGCATGGGAACAACACGCGCGTACCGTATGCGGTCAGAAAATGGCAACAAGAGCCGCCGTCTTCCCACCAGTGCCGGCAGGCGGCCGCCTGTTTCCCGACTGCCGTTGGTTTACTGGGATATACGTATACAGGGTGTCCGAAAAGTCTTAGTATGGGCAAATACTTCTACTAGTAGGTACCAAGATAAATTTAATTAGGTGAGATTTTACGTAAATCGACTATATTCCTATTTAAACGTGTGGGTCTTAGTGTGAATGTATACAGGGTGTCCAAAAAGTCTTGGTATGGGCAAATACTCCTATTATTACTTAGATAAACTTTATTAGGTCGGATTTCACGCAAATCGAATATATTTGTATTAATATGTGTTTATCTTTGTATGTATGTATACAGGGTGTCCGAAAAGTCTTGGTATGGGCAAATACTTCTAGTAGTACCGAGATAAACCTACTTAATTCGGATTTTAAGTAAATCGACTATATTCCTATTTAAACGTGTGGGTGTAAGTTTGAATGTATACAGGGTGTCCGAAAAGTCTTGGTATGGGCAAATACTCCTATTATTACTTAGGTAAACTTTATTAGGTCGGATTTCACGCAAATCGAATATTATATTTGTATTAATATGTGTTTATGTTTGTATGTGTGTATACAGGGTGTCCGAAAAGAATTGGTATGGGCAAATACTTCTACTAGTACCGAGATAAACCTATTTAATTCGGATTTTAAGTAAATCGCCTATATTCCTATTTAAACGTGTGGGTGTTAGTTTGAATGTATACAGGGTGTCCAAAAAGTCTTGGTATGGGCAAATACTCCTATTATTACTTAGATAAACTTTATTAGGTCGGATTTCACGCAAATCGAATATATTTGTATTAATATGTGTTTATCTTTGTATGTATGTATACAGGGTGTCCGAAAAGTATTGGTATGGGCAAATACTTCTAGTAGTACCGAGATAAACCTACTTAATTCGGATTTTAAGTAAATCGACTATATTCCTATTTAAACGTGTGGGTGTTAGTTTGAATGTATACAGGGTGTCCAAAAATCTTGGTATGGTCTTTGAATGGGCAAATACCTTTGCCTTTTGTACAAATAGTAACTCAATTGTCGGATTTAAAGCAAATCGTAGGTATATATTTGCATTTCTATGTGTACGGATTTATACGTTTGTATACAGGGTGTCCTAAAAGTCTTAGTATGGGGAAATACTTCTACTAGTGCCAAGGTAAACTTAACTAATTAATATTTTAAGTATATCGACTATATTTGTTTTTATTTGTGTTGTATATACGTATACAAGGTGTCCGAAAAGTCTTAGTATGGGCACATACTTCTACTAGTAGGTACCAAGATAAATTTAATTAGGTGGGATTTTACGTAAAACGACTATAATCCTATTTAAACGTGTGGGTCTTAGTGTGAATGTATACAGGGTGTCCAAAAATCTTGGTATGGGCAAATACTCCTATTAGTACTTAGATAAACTTTATTAGGTCGGATTTCACGCAAATCGAATATATTTGTATTAATATGTTTTTATGTTTGTGTGTGTATATAGGGTGTCCGAAAGGACTAGGTATGGGCAAATACTTCTAGTAGTACCGAGATAAACCTACTTAATTCGGATTTTAAGTAAATCGACTATATTCCTATTTAAACGTGTGGGTGTTAGTTTGAATGTATACAGGGTGTCCGAAAAGTCTTGGTATGGGCAAATACTCCTATTATTACTTAGATAAACTTTATTAGGTCGGATTTCACGCAAATCGAATATTATATTTGTATTAATATGTGTTTATGTTTGTATGTATGTATACAGGGTGTCCGAAAAGACTTGGTATGGGCAAATACTTCTACTAGTACCGAGATAAACCTACTTAATTCGGATTTTAAGTAAATCGACTATATTCCTATTTAAACGTGTGGGTGTTAGTTTGAATGTATACAGGGTGTCCAAAAAGTCTTGGTATGGGCAAATACTCCTATTATTATTTGGATAAACTTTATTAGGTAGAGTAGAGTTACAAGTTAATTCGGCAGTTAATACAAGAAGCAGTCACGTCCTGAGCCTCCCTATACCTTCAAATGCTTTAACTGGAAACTCAGTTATATATAAAAGCAGAAAAATGTTTAACCATCTTCCACACCAAATAAGGAAAACTGAGTGCTATAGACAGTTTAAGGGGGGAGTTATGAAGTTACTTGTCGAAAAGGCTTTTTATTCTGTAGATGAATATTTCAATGAAACGTTGGCCTAAGTAACGAAACTGTGATAAATATGTTCTCTTTGTTTGTATTGTATATATATTTCGGTTTGTATTGTTTATTCATTGACGATGTTATTTTTATATCTTGTGTTTATCTTACGAAACTGTGATGAATATGTTATCTTTGTTTGTATTATATAGTTCTGTTTGTATTATTATATGCATTGACGATTTTATTTTTACATTGTGTGTTATCTTATGACTTATCTAAGGTTTTTTTTTGTTATATTTTTGTTATATCCCACAGCTATAAATTTTAATTTTAAGATTTGCTTTGTCAAAGAGATTTTATCTTATGATAATAAAGCCACTTTTGATTTGATTTGATTTGATTCGGATTTCACGCAAATCGAATATATTTGTATTAATATGTGTTTATCTTTGTATGTATGGGTACAGGGTGTCCGAAAAGTCTTGGTATGGGCAAATACTTCTAGTAGTACCGAGATAAACCTACTTAATTCGGATTTTAAGTAAATCGACTATATTCCTATTTAAACGTGTGGGTGTTAGTTTGAATGTATACAGGGTGTCCAAAAAGTCTTGGTATGGGCAAATACTCCTATTATTACTTAGATAAACTTTATTAGGTTGGATTTCACGCAAATCGAATATATTTGTATTAATATGTGTTTATCTTTGTATGTATGTATACAGGGTGTCCGAAAAGTCGTGGTATGGGCAAATACTTCTGTAGTACCGAGATAAGCCTACTTAATTCGGATTTTAAGTAAATCGACTATATTCCTATTTAAACGTGTGGGTGTTAGTTTGAATGTATACAGGGTGTCCGAAAAGTCTTGGTATGGGCAAATACTCCTATTATTACTTAGATAAACTTTATTAGGTCGGATTTTACGCAAATCGAATATATTTGTATTAATATGTGTTTGTCTTTGTATGTATGTATACAGGGTGTCCGAAAAGTCTTGGTATGGGCAAATACTTCTACTAGTACCGAGATAAACCTACTTAATTCGGATTTTCAGTAAATCGACTATATTCCTATTTAAACGTGTGGGTGTTTGTGCGAATGTATACAGGGTGTCCAAAAAGTCTTGGTATGGGCAAATTCTCCTATTATTACTTAGATAAACTTTATTAGGTCGGATTTCACGCAAATCTAATACATTTGAATAATATGTGTTTATGTTTGCATGTATGTATACAGGGTGTCCGAAAAGTGTTTTGTTGGCAAAATAGTTTATACGTGTGGTGTTTGTATGTGTGTAGCGACACGGTTATGAGGGTCGGTCTATTCTGCATCATCAGTCCGAAGGAGTGTGATATCTTCCTTAATACATGCTCTAGAAACACGAAACTTTCAGGGCATGACAATGATGATATTACCGACATTATGGAGCTCCCTTTCAGTGCATGACAATGATGATATTACCTACTTTATAGAGCCCCCTCGGGGGGCGATTAGGCGGTCTACGCATACTAGTTATAGACCGCCAACAGCGGTCTATATACCGAGCCGTCCCTCAGGAAAATGTGTGTATGGCCGTATGTTGTCGTTGGTTTTGACATTTGCACCTTTTCGATTTTTTTTCTCGAAAACGGTTAGAGGTTGAGCAATCAAATTTTATGGGTTAATAGAGGGATAGTGCATCTAGCTTCGATAAAAAAAGTCAATATACAGGGTGTTGCGTTTCGGAGTTATTAAACGCCAAAGTCGTAATTTCCGCGATTTCGTATGATACACGATACAGGTCGCAAAAGTTAATTAAATCGCTTTAAATTTTCGGAGGTTGTAGAGGACCGGGGTCTTCCGAACCCTATTGAAATTGGCGGGATTCGGAAAATGGGAAGTAATTCTTTTGAATTTTTTTAGGTCGAAAAATGGCACTTGCAGACCCATATTCAATTCTACATTGCTCGAAAACGAAGCGTCGGATAGAAAAATGTATTTGAACATAAAACTAAAGAATCTCAAATACTTTCATTTTGCAATACATTTACCTATACCTAAAACGACTGGAAATTGGAAAAATTTGGGAAAAACTGGAAATTACGATATTTCATGCAAATTTTTGACGGTTGTCAATTATTTTGGGGGTCAAAATGGATTCAAATCGAAATCCCATGTACCTTATCGGAAAGACCTCGCCGAACTACGTTATAAACGTATTTTTTGGTTCCTTCATTCTTAATAGGAAAGGAGCAATCGATAATTAAATTTAGATTTTTTACGATTTTTTTTCATGACATCTCTACATTTGAATCACTCTGTATCTTTTCCGATCTAATTTCTTCTAACTTTTTCAACGCTATCCCGTGGGGATATAATCAGGCTTTAAAACAAATCCCGAATGGGTGATCCTGGACCGAATTTAGGGGGTAAAAACTCATTTTTTCTGTTTTTTCCATCAAAAGTCATCTTTAAAAGGCATTATTATATATTATTTCTCCGATTTAACAGTTCTTTTTTGGTTTATTTTCATCCCTTATCATCTGAGAACACTTCTAACTAATTAAAATTCCATATTTTTTCGTTAAAGTTATAAATAAATACCTTTTTTTGCATCGGTGCAGGAAAAATTTTAAAAAGTGCATATATTAAAAGCCGTGCCTTGACAAAACAAATGAAAGTGACCCTCTTTACATCGAAATTAAAATATGACCTGTCAAAATGTCATGAAAATAACAGTTTTTGTAGCGATATTGGAAGCTTCCTGGACCGATTTCGGCTTGAAATATACATGGCAAAGGTAAAATGAACTTTATATTTTTATTTACAATACATTTCATTGGACGATTTCAGCATTAAATACGAATTTTTTAAATTTTTCTCAGACCATGCAAATGCATGTCAAAATCAGTTTCATACGGAGAAATGTATTAAAATATGAAGGGTCGAAATGTCGCAAAAATGTCAGTTTTCCTTGCGAGATTTTAGGGTTTCTGAACCGTTTTCGACTTGAAAAATACTGGGCAATGCCTCTATAGACCTTCCCGTGTGGATTTCGGAACATATAATTTGAAGAATTAGTCATTAAATACCAATTTTAACAATTTTTCGATGACGCGGCGAAGCATCATAGAAAGGCTATTCCATGAGGTAGTATACGGGGTAAATCACAATGACGGGTCTGATTTAAATTTTGCTTAGATTTGTTATTAATTGAGAACGGATTATTCGATTGAAAAGAGTGATGTGGCAATCGAAAGGGGAGGAAGTAAGCTATTTTATTTGAAAATAATTTCGACATTTCGTTGGCATGACGACGAAAAATTTGCTATTTCCGATATTTATTGAGTTAGAGAGCTGAAATTTGATATATGGGAAGAATTCGGTCAATCATTCAAAATTATATGTGTAAATTTTGATTCGCATGGTTTCTATAGCAACGATTAAGAATAAAGTTGACAATTTCTAACTCACGTACGGCTGATCTGATTGAAACGAGTGAGGTGGCAATCGAAAGGGAACGAAGTAAGCTACTTTTTTCTGTGAAAATAATTTTGACATTTCGTTGCCATGACGACGAACAGTTTGCTATTTCCATTATTTATTGAGTTTTAGAGTTGAAATTTGATATCTGGGTAGAATTCGGTCAATCATTCAAAAATATTTTTATAAATTTTGATTCCGATGATTACCATAGCAACGATTGAGCATAAAGTTGATCATTTTTAACTCGCGAACGGCTTATCTGATTGAAACCAGTAAAGTGACGATCGAAATGTTAGAAAGTACACTACTTTTTTATGTGAAAATAATTTTGACATTTCGTTGCCGGGACGATGAACAATTTGCTATTTTCGTTACTTATTGAGTTGGAAAGTTGAAAACTGATATCTCGGAAGAATTCGGTCACTCATTCAAAAATATATCTGGAAAAATCGATTCTCATGGTTGGCATAGCAACGATTAAGGATAAAGTTGACAATTTATAACTCGCGGACGCCTTCTGCGATTGGAACGAGTGAGGTGGCTATCGAAAGGGATGGAAGTAAACTACTTTTTTATTTGAAAATAATTTCGATTTTTGGTAGTCATGACGACGATCAATTTGATTTCTCCGTTATTTATTGAGTTGCAGAGTAGAAATTTCGCATCTAAGTAGAATTCGGTCAATCATTGAAAAATATTTTTGCAATTTTCAATTTTAATGATTGCCATAGCAACGATTAGGGGTAAAGTTAACAACTTACAACTCGCGAACGGCTTCTTAGATTGAAAGAAGCGACGTTCATAATATGTATGCACAATTTTTTTCCATAGAGACGTCAGTGGCGTGTCCGAAGGGCTCGCCACCAATCTTCATCCAGCTCGACCATTTCAGGAAGTGATGTTATCTAATGTATGGTTCAAAGCCGATCGAAAGATGACAAGTTTAATTTAGTAGGGTTTCAGCGAAATCGTACATATTGTATTTATATGTAATATGTGTTTGTATGTATATAGCGATACGGTTACGAAGGGCGCTCTATTCTGCATCATCAGTCCGTAGGAGTGTGATATCTTCCTTAATACATGGCCTAGAAACACGAAACTTTCAGGGCATGACAATGATGATATTACCGACCTTATAGAGCCCCCTCGGGGGCGATTAGGCGCTCTATGCAATCTAGTTAGAGACCGCCCGCCGAGCGGTCTCTATATCCCCTGCTTGGTCAGGAAAATGTGTGTGCGTATGAATATGCGTATGTTGTCCGTTTCGACATTATCACCTTTTCAATTTTTTTTCTCGAAAACGGTTAGAGGGAGACCAACCAAATTTTCTGGGTTAATAGAGGGATAGTGCGACTAGCTTCGGTAAAAAATTCAGTTATACAGGGTGTTCCGTTTCGGAGATATAAAACGTCAAAGTCGAAATTTCAGCGATTTCCGTTGAAATCGGTTACAGGTCGCAAAAGTGAATTAAATCGATTTGAATTTTTGGAGGTTGTGGAGGACCGGGAGCTTCAGAACCCTATTGAAACTGGCGGTATTCGGAAAATGGGAAGTAATTTTTTTGAATTTTTTTATGTCGAAAAATGCTGTTTGTAGACCCCACTTTGGCACTGAATAAGTCGAAGCCGGAGCCTCGGACAGATAAACGTATTTGAACATAAAACTAAAGAATCTCAAATACTTTCTTTTTGCAATACATTTACCTATACCTAAAATGACTGGAAATTGGAAAAATTTGGGAAAAACTGGAAATTACGTTTTTTCATGAAATTTTTTGACGGAATTTAATTTTTTGGGGGTCAAAATGGATTCAAATCGAAATTCCATGTGCCCTATCGGAAAGAGCTCGCCGAAATACGTTAGAAACGTATTTTTTAGTTCCTTTATTCCTAATAGGAAAGGAGCAATCGATAGTTAAATTTCGATTTTTTACGATTTTTTTCATGACATCTCTACATTCGAATCACTCTGTATCTTTTCCTATCTAATTTCTTCCAACTTTTTCAACGCTATCCCTTGGGGATATAATCAGGCTTTAAAATGAATCCCGAATGGGTGATCCAGGGCCTGATTTAGGGGGTAAAAACACATTTTTTCTGTTTTTTTCCATCAAAATTCATCTTTAAATGGCGTTATTATGTATTGTGTCTCTTATTTAACAGCTCTTTTTTGGTTTATTTTCTTCCGTCATCATCTGAGAACACTGCTAACTAATTAAAACTCCATATTTTTGTGTTAAAGTTATAAATAAATAGGTTTTCTTCCTTCGGCGCAGGAAAAATTTTAAAAACCGCGAATGTTAAACCATGCCATGAAACAAAACAATTGAACTGGTGACGCTTTAGATCGAAGTTAAATATGAGCTGTCAAAATATCCAGTTTTCCTAGCGATATTTTAAAGATCCTGAGCCAGTTTCGGCTTGGAATATACATGGAATTGATAGAATGGACGTTTTTTTATCTATTCCTGACCATTTCGTAGCACGAGATGGGCATCATTTTTTTGAAATTTTTGTTGACCCTACATTGCATTATAAAAATCAATTTCTATACGGGAAAATGTATTAATTTAATTATTATAATGTATGAAATGTCACAATTTGGCTAAAACGTCAGCATTTTGAAGCGAAATAGGAACGACTCTGGACCAACTCCGGCTTCAAATTTACCGGGGCAAGGGAATTAGGGACCTTATACTTTCGGTAGAAAGACATTTCATTTGATAAATTTGACTTTAAATACAAATTCTATCGATTTTCCGATGACGCTACAAGATATCATTGAAGATTCTAATATGAAGCTCAGTGGCATCGAAATATTTGTTATAAAGTTATAATATCCAAAAATATGCATTTTAAGCATGAGCGTGTATACCTTAGGGCCAATATATTAATTATTATTAAATCATTTTAATTTAATTTTAGGGAAATGAATTGATTCGGATCGTTTTAAAGTAACCAGAACGATTCAAAAATACATTTTATACCCTTGGCCAAGTCGGTGATTGTATACATGTCTACAGGGTGTCCGAAAAGTCTGTGTATGCGCAAATATCTTTGTCACTGGCACGCAGAAAAACTTAACTGGGTCTTATTTAAAGGAACTCGTAAATTTTTTATTCCTTTGCATGATTGTTTAAATGTGTGTATGTATACAGAATGTCCAAAAAGTCTTTGTATGCTCTGTATCTTTGCCATTCGTACGAAGATAAACTTAACTGAGTTTTCAAGAAAATCGAAAATATTTAAATTATTGTGTCGTGTTGTGTTGTGTTGGTATGTATGTATACAGGGTGTCCGAAAAGTCTTTGTATGGACAAATACCTTTGCTATTTGTACAAATATAAACTTACTTGTCGGATTTAAACAAATCGTATATATTTGCATTTCTGTGTACGGAGATATATCTCTGTATACAGGCTGTCCAAAAAGCTTTGGTTGGAGCAAATACTCCTAGTAATACCAGGATAAATGTAATTAAACCGGATTTCATGCAAATCGATTATATTTGTTTTTATATGTGTTGTATATACGTATACAGGGTGTCCGAAAAGTCTTAGTATGGGCAAATACTTCTACTAGTACCAAGATAAATTTAATTAATTCGGATATTAATTAAATCGACTATATTCCTATTTAAACGTGTGGGTGTTAGTTTGAATGTATACAGGGTGTCCGAAAAGTCTTGGTATGGGACTCCTATTATTACTTAGATAAACTTTATTAGGTCGATTTCACGCAAATCAAATATATTTGTATTAATATGTGTTTATGTTTGTATGTATGTATACAGGGTGTCCGAAAAGTCTTGGTATGAGCAAATACGTCTACTAGTACCGAGATAAACCTACTTAATTTGGATTTTAAGTAAATCGACTATATTCCTATTTAAACGTGTCTGTGTTAGTTTGAATGTATACAGGGTGTCCAAAAAGTCTTGGTATGGGCAAATACTCCTATTATTACTTGGATAAACTTTATTAGGTCGGATTTCACGCAATCGTATGTGTGTAGCGACACGGTTACGAAGGGCGGTCTATTCTGCATCATCAGTCCGAAGGAGTGTGATATCTTCCTTAATACATGCTCTAGAACACGAAACTTTCAGGGCATGACAATGATGATATTACCGACATTATGGAGCCCCATTCAGTGCATGACAATGATGATATTAACCGACATTACAGAGCCCCCTCGGGGGGCGATTAGGCGGTCTACGCAATCTAGTTATAGAGCGCCTTTCAGGCCGCTCTATATACCTAGCTGTCCGTGAGGAAAATGTTCGTGAGTTGTCCAATTCGGTTTTTCGACAATCTCAATTTTTTTTCTCCGAGATGGTTGCAGGTGAAACATTCAAATTTTCTGGGTTAATAGAGGGATAGTGCGTCTAGCTTCGATAAAAAATTCAGCTATACAGGGTGTTCCGTTTCGGAGTTATAAAACGCCAAAGTCGAAATTTCCGCGAATTCCTATGAAATCGATTACAGGTCGCAAAACTTAATTACATCGATTTAAATTTTCAGAGGTTGTAGAGGACCGGGAGCTTCAGAACCCTATTGAAACTGGCGGTATTCGGAAAATGGGAAGTAATTTTTTTGAATTTTTTTGTCGAAAAATGCAGTTTGCAGACCCCTCTTTGGCACCAAATATCTCGGTCGCCGGAACGCCGGACAGAAAAACGTATTTGAACTTAAAACTAAAGAATCTCAAATACTTTCTTTTTGCAATACATTTACCTATACCTAAAACGACTGGAAATTGGAAAAATTTGGGAAAAAGTGGAAATTACGATTTTTCATGCAAATTTTTGACGGTTGTCAATTTTTTTGGGGGTCAAAATGGATTCAAATCGAAATCCCATGTACCTTATCGGAAAGACCTCGTCGAACTACGTTATAAACGTATTTTTTGGTTCCTTCATTCTTAATAGGAAAGGAGCAATCGATAATTAAATTTAGATTTTTTACGATTTTTTTTCATGACATCTCTACATTTGAATCACTCTGTATCTTTTCCTATCTAATTTCTTCCAACTTTTTCAACGCTATCCCTTGGGGATATAATCAGACTTTAAAATGAATCCCGAATGGGTGATCCAGGGCCTGATTTAGGGGGTAAAAACTCATTTTTTCTGTTTTTTTTTCATCAAAATTCATCTTTAAAAGGCATTATTATATATTATTTCTCCGATTTAACAGTTCTTTTTTGGTTTATTTTCATCCCTTATCATCTGAGAACACTTCTAACTAATTAAAATTCCATATTTTTTCGTTAAAGTTATAAATAAATACCTTTTTTTGCATCGGTGCAGGAAAAATTTTAAAAAGTGCATATAATAAAAGCCGTGCCTTGGAGAAACAAATGAAACTGACCCTCTTTACATCGAAATTAAAATATGACCTGTCAAAATGTCATGAAAATAACAGTTTTTGTAGCGATATTGGAAGCTTCCTGGACCGATTTCGGCTTGAAATATACATGGCAAAGGTAAAACGGATTTTATATTTTTAGTTAAAATACATTTCATTGGACGATTTAAGCATTAAATACGAATTTTTTTAATTTTTCTCAGACCATTCAAATGCATGTCAAAATCAGTTTCATACGGAGAAATGTATTAAAATATGAAGGGTCGAAATGTCGCAAAAATGCCAGTTTTCCTTGCGAGATTTTAGGGTTTCTGAACCGTTTTCGACTTGTATAATACCGGGCAACGCCTCTATAGACCTTCCCGTGTGGATTTCGGAACATATAATTTGAAGAATTAGTCTTTAAATACCAATTTTAACAATTTTTCGATGACGCGGCGAAGCATCATAGAAAGGCTATTCCATGAGGTAGTATACGGGGTAAATCACAATGACGGGTCTAATTTAAATTTTGCTTAGATTTGTTATTAATTGAGAACGGATTATTCGATTGAAAAGAGTGATGTGGAAATCGAAAGGGGAGGAAGTAAGCTATTTTATTTGAAAATAATTTCGACATTTCGTTGGCATGACGACGAAAAATTTGCTATTTCCCATATTTATTGAGTTAGAGAGCTGAAATTTGATATATGGGAAGAATTCGGTCAATCATTCAAAATTATATGTGTAAATTTTGATTCGCATGGTTTCTATAGCAACGATTAAGGATAAAGTTGACAATTTCTAACTCACGTACGGCTGATCTGATTGAAACGAGTGAGGTGGCAATCGAAAGGGAACGAAGTAAGCTACTTTTTTATGTGAAAATAATTTTGACATTTCGTTGCCATGACGACGAACAGTTTGCTATTTCCATTATTTATTGAGTTTTAGAGTTGAAATTTGATATCTGGGTAGAATTCGGTCAATCATTCAAAAATATTTTTATAAATTTTGATTCCGATGATTACCATAGCAACGACTGAGCATAAAGTTGATCATTTTTAACTCGCGAACGGCTTATCTGATTGAAACCAGTAAAGTGACGATCGAAATGTTAGAAAGTACACTACTTTTTTATGTGAAAATAATTTTGACATTTCGTTGCCGGGATGATGAACAATTTGCTATTTTCGTTATATATTAAGTTGGAAAGTTGAAAACTGATATCTCGGAAGAATTCGGTCACTCATTCAAAAATATATCTGGAAAAATCGATTCCCATGGTTGGCATAGCAACGATTAAGGATAAAGTTGACAATTTATAACTCGCGGACGCCATCTGCGATTGGAACGAGTGAGGTGGCTATCGAAAGGGATGGAAGTAAACTACTTTTTTATTTGAAAATAATTTCGATTTTTGGTAGTCATGACGACGATCAATTTGATTTCTCCGTTATTTATTGAGTTGCAGAGTAGAAATTTCGCATCTAAGTAGAATTCGGTCAATCATTGAAAAATATTTTTGCAATTTTCAATTTTAATGATTGCCATAGCAACGACTAGGGGTAAAGTTAACAACTTACAACTCGCGAACGGCTTCTTAGATTGAAAGAAGCGACGTTCATAATATGTATGCACAATTTTTTTCCATAGAGACATCAGTGGCGTGCCCGAAGGGCTCGCCACCAATCTTCATCCAGCTCGACCATTTCAGGAAGATGATGTTATCTAATGTATGGTTCAAAACCGATCGAAAGATGACAAGTTTAATTTAGTAGGGTTTCAGCGAAATCGTACATATTGTATTTATATGTAATATGTGTTTGTATGTATATAGCGATACGGTTACGAAGGGCGCTCTATTCTGCATCATCAGTCCGTAGGAGTGTGATATCTTCCTTAATACATGGCCTAGAAACACGAAACTTTGAGGGCATGACAATGATGATATTACCGACCTTATAGAGCCCCCTCGGGGGGCGATTAGGCGCTCTATGCAATCTAGTTAGAGACCGCCTTTCAGGCTCGGTCTCTATACCCCCTGCTTGGTCAGAAAAATGTGTGTATGTGCGTATGTTGTCGTCCGTTTCGACATTTTCACCTTTTCAATTTTTTTTTCTCGAAAACGGTTAGAGGGGGGCAGCCAAATTTTCTGGGTTAATAGAGGGATAGTGGGACTAGCTTCGGTAAAAAATTCAGTTATACAGGGTGTTCCGTTTCGGAGATATAAAACGTCAAAGTCGAAATTTCAGCGATTTCCGTTGAAATCGATTACAGGTCGCAAAACTTAACTAAATCGATTTAAATTTTCAGAGGTTGTAGAAGACCGGGGTGTTCCGAACTCTATTGAAATTGGCGATATTCGGAAAATGGGAAGTAATTCTTTTGAATTTTTTTATGTCGAAAAATGCCCTTTGTAGACCCCACTTTGGCACTGAATAAGTCGAAACCGGAACATCGGACAGAAAAACGTATTTGAACATGAAACTAAAGAATCTCAAATACTTTCTTTTTGCAATACATTTACCCATACCTAAAGCGACTGGAAATTGGAAAAATTTGGGAAAAACTGGAAATTACGAATTTTCATGCAAATGTTTGACGGTTTTGAATTTTTGGGGGGTCAAAATGGATTCAAATCGAAATCTCATGTGCCTTATCGGAAAGAGCTCGCCGAAATACGTAGTTTCCATATTTTTTGGTTCCTTAATTCTTAATAGGAAAGGAGCAATCGGTAATTAAATTTCGGTTTTTAACCATTTTTTTCATGACATCTCTACATTCGAATCACTCTGTATCTTTTCCTATCCAATTTCTTCCAACTTTTTCAACGCTATCCAGTGGGGATATAATCAGGCTTTAAAAGGAATCCCGAATGGGTGATCCAGGACCGAATTTAGGGGGTAAAAACACATTTTTTCTATTTTTTTCCATCAAAATTCATCTTTAAATGGCATTATTATGTATTATTTCTCTTATTTAACAGCTCTTTTTTGGTTTTATTTTCTTCCGTCATCATCTGAGAACACTGCTAACTAATTAAAACTCCATATTTTTGCGTTAAAGTTATAATTAAATAGGTTTTCTTCCTTCGGCGCAGGAAAAATTTTTAAAAACTGCGAATTTTATACCATGCCATGACAAAAAACAATTGAACTGGTAACTGGTGACGCTTTACATCGAAGTTAAATATGAGCTGTCAAAATATCCAGTTTTTCTAGCGATATTTTAAAGATCCTGAGCCAGTTTCGGCTTGGAATATACATGGAATTGATAGAATGGACGTTTTTTATCTATTACTGACCATTTCGTAGCACGAGATGGGCATTAAATATCATTTTTTTTAAATTTTTGTCGACCCTACATTGCATTATAAAAATCAATTTCTATACGGGAAAATGTATTAATTTAATTATAATGTATGAAATGTCACAATTTGGCTCAAATGTCAGCATTTTGTTGCGAGATCTGGACCAATCTGGACCAAGTTTGCCTTGAAATTTACCGGGCAAGGGATTTAGGGACCTTATACTTTCAGTAGAAAGACATTTCATTTGATAAATTTGGCTTTAAATACAAATTTTATCGATTTTCCGATGACGCTACAAGACATCATTGAAGATTCTAATATTGCGCTCAGTGGCATCCAAATATTTGTTATAAAGTTAGTTATAATATATAAAATAATTCCTAAGCATGAGCGGGTATACCTTTGGGGCAATATATTAATTTATTAAATCATTTTAATTTAATTTTAGGGAAATGAATTGATTCGAATCGTTTTAAAGTAACCAGAACAATTCGAAAATACATTTTATATCTTCCAGCATGTGCGTGATCGTATATATGTCTACAGGGTGTCCGAAAAGTACAAAAGTTTGTATGGGCAAATACCTTTGCTATTTGTACAAATATAAACTTAATTGTCGGATTTAAAGCAAATCGTATATATTTCCATTTCCATGTGTACGGATTTACATATATGTCTGTATACAGGCTGTCCAAAAAGTCTTGGTTGGAGCAAATACTCCTAGTAGCACCAGGATAAATGTAATTAAACCGAATTTCAGGCAAATCGATTATATTTGTTTTTATTTGTGTTGTATATACTTATACAGGGTGTCCGAAAAGTCTTAGTATGGGCAAATACTTCTACTAGTAGGTACCAAGATAAATTTAATTAGGTGGGATTTTACGTAAATCGACTATATTCCTATTTAAACGTGTGGGTCTTAGTGTGAATGTATACAGGGTGTCCAAAAATCTTGGTATGGCCAAATACTCCTATTAGTACTTAGAAAAACTTTATTAGGTCGGATTTCACACAAATCGAATATATTTGTATTAATATGTGTTTATGTTTGTATGTATGTATACAGGGTGTCCGAAAAGACTTGGTATGGGCAAATACTTCTACTAGTACCGAGATAAACCTACTTAATTCGGATTTTAAGTATATCGACTATATTCCTATTTAAACGTGTGGGTGTTAGTTTGAATGTATACAGGGTGTCCAAAAAGTCTTGGTATGGGCAAATACTCCTGTTATTACTTAGATAAACTTTATTAGGTCGGATTTCACGCAAATCGAATATATTTGTATTAATATGTGTTTATCTTTGTATGTATGTATACAGGGTGTCCGAAAAGTCTTGGTATGGGCAAATACTTCTAGTAGTACCGAGATAAACCTACTTAATTCGGATTTTAAGTAAATCGACTATATTCCTATTTAAACGTGTGGGTGTTAGTTTGAATGTATACAGGGTGTCCGAGAAGTCTTGGTATGGGCAAATACTCCTATTATTACTTAGATAAACTTTATTAGGTCGGATTTCACGCAAATCGAATATTATATTTGTATTAATATGTGTTTATGTTTGTATGTATGTATACAGGGTGTCCTAAAAGACTTGGTATGGGCAAATACTTCTACTAGAACCGAGATAAACCTACTTAATTCGGATTTTAAGTAAATCGACTATATTCCTATTTAAACGTGTGGGTGTTAGTTTGAATGTATACAGGGTGTACAAAAAGTCTTGGTATTGACAAATACTCCTATTATTACTTAGATAAACTTTATTAGGTCGGATTTCACGCAAATCGAATATATTTGTATTAATATGTGTTTATCTTTGTATGTATGTATAGAGGGTGTCCGAAAAGTCTTGATAGGGGCAAATAGTTCTAGTAGTACCGAGGTAAACCTACTTAATTCGGATTTTAAGTAAATCGACTATATTCCTATTTAAACGTGTGGGTGTTAGTTTGAATGTATACAGGGTGTCCGAAAAGTCTTTGTATGGGCAAATTCTCCTATTATTACTTAGATAAACTTTATTAGGTCGGAGTTCACACAAATCGAATACATTTGTATTAATATGTGTTTATGGTTGTATGTATGTATACAGGGTGTCCGAAAAGTTTTTTGTGGGCAAAAATAGTTTCTACGTGTGGTGTTTGTATGTGTGTAGCGACACGGTTACGAAGGGCGGTCTATTCTGCATCATCAGTCCGAAGGAGTGTGATATCTTCCTTAATACATGCTGTAGAAACACGAAACTTTCAAGGCATGACAGTGATGATATTACCGACATTATGGAGCCCCATTTCAGTGCACGACAATGATGATATTACCGACATTATAGAGCCCCCTCGGAGGGGGCGATAGGGCGGTCCACCCGTACTAGTTCCTTTCCTAATTCTTACTAGGATCGTTTTGATCGTGGCGCAGCGACCCTATCGTTCGTAAAGAATTACATATATATATATATATATATATATATATATATATATATATATATATATATATATATATATATATATATATATATATATATATATATATATATATATATATATATACAGGGTGATTGATGGTGAGTGGCCTATTAGAAGTTCTGGCGAACTAGTCAACGGATCACTTTGAAAATTTGGTAGTTTACATAAGTGGACATGACCTTTCTTTTAAAATTATTTTTGGCCTTGCGGTGTTGCCGCTTCTACTGAAAAGTATTAGCACCTATGATAATTTAAATGGAACACCCGGTATATTATATTTTTTTTAGAATCCCTGTTGGTTTGTTAATAAGTTTCGTTAACATATTCCTATGTCTATCTAGTATCGTTGTCGAGATAATAATTATTTTCTTCTTTTTTTCTCGGAAAACATGGTAGTCAATAAGGGCTGATATTTTTGAACTCATGACAGATAGGACACTAGAATTTGGTGGAGAGCTAGGTAATACCACGAGGCTATTCACTCGGTGTCCAAATCGTAGTTATATTTGTACAGGGTGTTTCAAAAATAAACATATTTTGATGGTTTGGAAAAATGATTAAAAGTACATTTTTTTAAATGGAACACCCTGTATTTTAACCGCGGTCCTAAAAGCTCTGTAAATTTCCTATCTTTCAATATATCATGTCCCTATACCTATCTCGAATAGTTTTTGACTTATTAGCATTTATTTGGACAATTTAACTATTACAGATAACATTCACGAGTTTTTAGGAAAATTTGAAAAGTAGCCTTTGGAAACTGTTGTTTTTAAATGGATGACACTTTTCTATTATTTATTCCGTTTCGTTGTCAGTTGGTTGCCGTACTTGAAAATTCTAATTTAAGGTTTTAAGAGAAATGGAAGAAAACAATAATTATTCAAATACAGTACTTATGAATTTATTTGTTTTACATGGTCAGTGTGATAAGATCATTAGTCGTACTTGTAGAAAATTCAATGAAATGTATCCAAATTTGCCATCAATGAACAATATGAAATTTAGACAAATTTTAAACAATTAGTAAATTCTTAAATGCTTAAAATTACTTAATCATATTTAAGTTGTAGTGTACATAATAATATTTTTTTGACTTCTAACAAAATTACCAAGAAAAAAGTAAAAAACATTTAATTAGTTTTTAATAAATGTTCAAAACGTTGGCCGTTGACATCTAAGCATTTTAAAATTCGCTTGTTTACACCATGTCCAGTAGCAAGTCTAAGTTCACCAGCATCCAAATTTTGAAATGCCCGATTCACCCGATCTTCTAACTCTTCCCTTGAATTTACCGGTGTCTTGTAAATAATATTCTTGAGAGTGCCCCAAAGGTAAAAATCCAGAGGTGTTAAATCTGGGGACCTTGCAGGCCAATTCCAAGGTCCCAAACGCCTGAACCAACGATCTTCAAACATTCTCTGTATTTCCGCACTAACTTCGTCAGTGCAGTGAGCGGGAGCCCCGTCCAATTGGTACCAGCAGCTGCGATACTGGGCGAGAGGAAGGTTGTCCACGAAATTTTCGACAAATGTAGTTAAAATTTCTAAGTATTTTCTGGAAGTTAAATTTTCATCATATATCAAATATTGAATTTTGTTGTCCATCATTACACAAAAAACATTAAATCGAAAATTTTCTTGAAATCCAGTATCTCTCGTTACATGAGGATTTTCCTTCGCCCAATAATGAATATTTTTCCTATTAAAAATTCCTTCGCGAGAAAATTTTGATTCATCAGTCCAAATGATTTTCCTTAAAAATTGTGGATCTTCCTGAATATGAACTAACAAGTTTTCGCAAAATAAAACTCTTTGTGGACAGTCCTCAGGCTTAAGACATTGAACTTTGGTATACTTATAATCATGCATATTATGTTTAGCCAATATTTTTTGCACGCAGAAATAGGTTAAGCCCAAATCTTCTTTGGCACATCTTATTGAAGCCTGCGGATAGGCATGAAAATAAGCCAAAACGTTAATTTCGTTGTCCTCACTAGATGTTACAGGTCTGGGTAAATTTCTGGGAACTTTCAAGGAAGAACCAAAATTTTTGAAATTGCTTTGAATTCGTCTAAATTTCTTATTGTTCATTGATGGCAAATTTGGATACATTTCATTGAATTTTCTACAAGTACGACTAATGATCTTATCACACTGACCATGTAAAACAAATAAATTCATAAGTACTGTATTTGAATAATTATTGTTTTCTTCCATTTCTCTTAAAACCTTAAATTAGAATTTTCAAGTACGGCAACCAACTGACAACGAAACGGAATAAATAATAGAAAAGTGTCATCCATTTAAAAACAACAGTTTCCAAAGGCTACTTTTCAAATTTTCCTAAAAACTCGTGAATGTTATCTGTAATAGTTAAATTGTCCAAATAAATGCTAATAAGTCAAAAACTATTCGAGATAGGTATAGGGACATGATATATTGAAAGATAGGAAATTTACAGAGCTTTTAGGACCGCGGTTAAAATACAGGGTGTTCCATTTAAAAAAATGTACTTTTAATCATTTTTCCAAACCATCAAAATATGTTTATTTTTGAAACACCCTGTACAAATATAACTACGATTTGGACACCGAGTGAATAGCCTCGTGGTATTACCTAGCTCTCCACCAAATTCTAGTGTCCTATCTGTCATGAGTTCAAAAATATCAGCCCTTATTGACTACCATGTTTTCCGAGAAAAAAAGAAGAAAATAATTATTATCTCGACAACGATACTAGATAGACATAGGAATATGTTAACGAAACTTATTAACAAACCAACAGGGATTCTAAAAAAAATATAATATACCGGGTGTTCCATTTAAATTATCATAGGTGCTAATACTTTTCAGTAGAAGCGGCAACACCGCAAGGCCAAAAATAATTTTAAAAGAAAGGTCATGTCCACTTATGTAAACTACCAAATTTTCAAAGTGATCCGTTGACTAGTTCGCCAGAACTTCTAATAGGCCACTCACCATCAATCACCCAGTATATATATATATATATATATTTTTTTTTTTTTTGGCAGGTTCTTGGACTGTTGATATAAATATTGTTTTTAATTTTGTTTTCTTGGGGATTTAGTCCGTTGTGAGGCAAATAAAATGTGGTGTTTTTAGTTACATTTTATATTACTAACGTTTCGGTAATAGATATACCTTCATCAGAGTGCAGTAGCTGAAAACATTTTTTTATTTTAACAGTTTTTAGGTAATATTTTAGGAAATAGTTACTAAGTTTATATATAAGTATAAAAGTGTTACCTTTTATTAAAAATCCAAGGATTGGCACATTGTACTGCGAGGCACTTTATAAAAAATTGCACTTTCTGTTACTTTGAAGTTTTTAAACAGATAAGTCGGTATATACATATTTAGTCGAGCTTTATTAAATAGTAACTGAAAAACGAAACATCTACTTGTGGCGAAGGGTCGTCTGACAATTTGGGAGTGTTTGCCAGATGTATCTATTTGGCTTAAGGGGTCCAATTATTGTTTTGAGGTCTATGTGTTTTTATTTATTATTTTTTAATTAATTAGTTATTAGTATTATGTAGCTTGTGAGAAGGGTGAGTTTATTTTATAATATTATGGTAAATTTTGTGAAGGTTTTTTGTGTCGGATTTAGCGTTTATAGCGTTTTTGTTTCTTTGGATTTCGATCATTTCAAGTATTTCTCGTTTTTTAGAATGATTTTCTGTATTTAGTATTTTTGTGTTTTTATAGTTGAAAGTATGTTGATTTTCGTCGCTGTGATGTGATAAGGCAGTCTTGTTTTTTTTGTCGAATTTGTGTCCATTTATTCTGTTTTTTCAGTGTTGGCTGGTCTGTCCAATATAAACGGCGTGGCAGTTATTGCATGGAATTTCATACACAACGTGAGTTTTTTTATCTTTGGGGATTGTTGATTTTAGCTTGCTGAAATTTTTTCTTAAAAGATTGTGGCCTTTGTGGCTGACAGTTATGTCGTGGTTTTTAAAAACGTTTTGAATTTTTTCTGATAGGTTAGGAACATATGGTAATGATAAGTAATTTTTATTATTTTTTGTTGTATGTTTGTTGTTTGGGTGTGTGTTGTAAAATTTGTGTATTCTTTCTTTAAAAATTTTGTTTATAAGATGCTGCGGATAGTTATTTATTTTTAAAGTTTCTTTTGCTTTGTTGATTGCCCTTTCTCTAAATTCAGGATCAGATAGTTTTATGCTGCGGTCTGCGAGCCCAATAATAACGGTTTTTTTTTGGGATAGGGGGTGCTGTGAGTCAAAATGTAGGTATCTTGCAGACCAAGTTTTTTTAGTGTATGGGGGCCTCAATTTCCAGTGTAATTGCCCAACTCGTCCTGGAAGACCTCGAAGAAAACACAATCCCGCCCTTAGATTTCCCTTTACCTTTTTTCTACAGATATGTCGACGACTGTATAACAGCTGTACCCAAAAATAAATGCAACTTGATTCTAGAAAAATTTAACAGTTACCACCACAAACTACAATTTACAATAGAAAAACAAAACGAAAACAAAATCAACTTTCTTGACCTAACTCTATACAATAAAAACAACAAAATAAGAACAGAATGGTACACTCAAATAACTTGGTCTGCAAGATACCTACATTTTGACTCACAGCACCCCCTATCCCAAAAAAAAACCGTTATTATTGGGCTCGCAGACCGCAGCATAAAACTATCTGATCCCGAATTTAGAGAAAGGGCTATCAACAAAGCAAAAGAAACTTTAAAAATAAATAACTATCCGCAGCATCTTATAAACAAAATTTTTAAAGAAAGAATACACAAATTTTACAACACACCAAACAACAAACATACAACAAAAAATAATAAAAATTACTTATCATTACCATATGTTCCTAACCTATCAGAAAAAATTCAAAACGTTTTTAAAAACCACGACATAACTGTCAGCCACAAAGGCCACAATCTTTTAAGGAAAAATTTCAGCAAGCTAAAATCAACAATCCCCAAAGATAAAAAAACTCACGTTGTGTATGAAATTCCATGCAATAACTGCCACGCCGTTTATATTGGACAGACCAGCCAACACTTAAAAAACAGAATAAATGGACACAAATTCGACAAAAAAACAAGACTGCCTTATCACATCACAGCGACGAAAATCAACATACTTTCAACTATAAAAACACAAAAATCCTAAATACAGAAAATCATTCTAAAAAACGAGAAATACTTGAAATGATCGAAATCCAAAGAAACAAAAACGCTATAAACGCTAAATCCGACACAAAAAACCTTCACAAAATTTACCATAATATTATAAAATAAACTCACCCTTCTCACAAGCTACATAATACTAATAACTAATTAATTAAAAAATAATAAATAAAAACACATAGACCTCAAAACAATAATTGGACCCCTTAAGCCAAATAGATACATCTGGCAAACACTCCCAAATTGTCAGACGACCCTTCGCCACAAGTAGATGTTTCGTTTTTCAGTTACTATTTAATAAAGCTCGACTAAATATGTATATACCGACTTATCTGTTTAAAAACTTCAAAGTAACAGAAAGTGCAATTTTTTATAAAGTGCCTCGCAGTACAATGTGCCAATCCTTGGATTTTTAATAAAAGGTAACACTTTTATACTTATATATAAACTTAGTAAATATTTCCTAAAATATTACCTAAAAACTGTTAAAATAAAAAAATGTTTTCAGCTACTGCACTCTGATGAAGGTATATCTATTACCGAAATGTTAGTAATATAAAATGTAACCAAAAACACCACATTTTATTTGCCTCACAACGGACTAAATCCCCAAGAAAACAAAATTCAAAACAATATATATATATATATATATATATATATATATATATATATATATATATATATATATATATATATATATATATATATATATATATATATACAGGGTGATTGATGGTGAGTGGCCTATTAGAAGTTCTGGCGAACTAGTCAACGGATCACTTTGAAAATTTGGTAGTTTACATAAGTGGACATGACCTTTCTTTTAAAATTATTTTTGGCCTTGCGGTGTTGCCGCTTCTACTGAAAAGTATTAGCACCTATGATAATTTAAATGGAACACCCGGTATATTATATTTTTTTTAGAATCCCTGTTGGTTTGTTAATAAGTTTCGTTAACATATTCCTATGTCTATCTAGTATCGTTGTCGAGATAATAATTATTTTCTTCTTTTTTTCTCGGAAAACATGGTAGTCAATAAGGGCTGATATTTTTGAACTCATGACAGATAGGACACTAGAATTTGGTGGAGAGCTAGGTAATACCACGAGGCTATTCACTCGGTGTCCAAATCGTAGTTATATTTGTACAGGGTGTTTCAAAAATAAACATATTTTGATGGTTTGGAAAAATGATTAAAAGTACATTTTTTTAAATGGAACACCCTGTATTTTAACCGCGGTCCTAAAAGCTCTGTAAATTTCCTATCTTTCAATATATCATGTCCCTATACCTATCTCGAATAGTTTTTGACTTATTAGCATTTATTTGGACAATTTAACTATTACAGATAACATTCACGAGTTTTTAGGAAAATTTGAAAAGTAGCCTTTGGAAACTGTTATTTTTAAATGGATGACACTTTTCTATTATTTATTCCGTTTCGTTGTCAGTTGGTTGCCGTACTTGAAAATTCTAATTTAAGGTTTTAAGAGAAATGGAAGAAAACAATAATTATTCAAATACAGTACTTATGAATTTATTTGTTTTACATGGTCAGTGTGATAAGATCATTAGTCGTACTTGTAGAAAATTCAATGAAATGTATCCAAATTTGCCATCAATGAACAATAAGAAATTTAGACGAATTCAAAGCAATTTCAAAAATTTTGGTTCTTCCTTGAAAGTTCCCAGAAATTTACCCAGACCTGTAACATCTAGTGAGGACAACGAAATTAACGTTTTGGCTTATTTTCATGCCTATCCGCAGGCTTCAATAAGATGTGCCAAAGAAGATTTGGGCTTAACCTATTTCTGCGTGCAAAAAATATTGGCTAAACATAATATGCATGATTATAAGTATACCAAAGTTCAATGTCTTAAGCCTGAGGACTGTCCACAAAGAGTTTTATTTTGCGAAAACTTGTTAGTTCATATTCAGGAAGATCCACAATTTTTAAGGAAAATCATTTGGACTGATGAATCAAAATTTTCTCGCGAAGGAATTTTTAATAGGAAAAATATTCATTATTGGGCGAAGGAAAATCCTCATGTAACGAGAGATACTGGATTTCAAGAAAATTTTCGATTTAATGTTTTTTGTGTAATGATGGACAACAAAATTCAATATTTGATATATGATGAAAATTTAACTTCCAGAAAATACTTAGAAATTTTAACTACATTTGTCGAAAATTTCGTGGACAACCTTCCTCTCGCCCAGTATCGCAGCTGCTGGTACCAATTGGACGGGGCTCCCGCTCACTGCACTGACGAAGTTAGTGCGGAAATACAGAGAATGTTTGAAGATCGTTGGTTCAGGCGTTTGGGACCTTGGAATTGGCCTGCAAGGTCCCCAGATTTAACACCTCTGGATTTTTACCTTTGGGGCACTCTCAAGAATATTATTTACAAGACACCGGTAAATTCAAGGGAAGAGTTAGAAGATCGGGTGAATCGGGCATTTCAAAATTTGGATGCTGGTGAACTTAGACTTGCTACTGGACATGGTGTAAACAAGCGAATTTTAAAATGCTTAGATGTCAACGGCCAACGTTTTGAACATTTATTAAAAACTAATTAAATGTTTTTTACTTTTTTCTTGGTAATTTTGTTAGAAGTCAAAAAAATATTATTATGTACACTACAACTTAAATATGATTAAGTAATTTTAAGCATTTAAGAATTTACTAATTGTTTAAAATTTGTCTAAATTTCTTATTGTTCATTGATGGCAAATTTGGATACATTTCATTGAATTTTCTACAAGTACGACTAATGATCTTATCACACTGACCATGTAAAACAAATAAATTCATAAGTACTGTATTTGAATAATTATTGTTTTCTTCCATTTCTCTTAAAACCTTAAATTAGAATTTTCAAGTACGGCAACCAACTGACAACGAAACGGAATAAATAATAGAAAAGTGTCATCCATTTAAAAACAACAGTTTCCAAAGGCTACTTTTCAAATTTTCCTAAAAACTCGTGAATGTTATCTGTAATAGTTAAATTGTCCAAATAAATGCTAATAAGTCAAAAACTATTCGAGATAGGTATAGGGACATGATATATTGAAAGATAGGAAATTTACAGAGCTTTTAGGACCGCGGTTAAAATACAGGGTGTTCCATTTAAAAAAATGTACTTTTAATCATTTTTCCAAACCATCAAAATATGTTTATTTTTGAAACACCCTGTACAAATATAACTACGATTTGGACACCGAGTGAATAGCCTCGTGGTATTACCTAGCTCTCCACCAAATTCTAGTGTCCTATCTGTCATGAGTTCAAAAATATCAGCCCTTATTGACTACCATGTTTTCCGAGAAAAAAAGAAGAAAATAATTATTATCTCGACAACGATACTAGATAGACATAGGAATATGTTAACGAAACTTATTAACAAACCAACAGGGATTCTAAAAAAAATATAATATACCGGGTGTTCCATTTAAATTATCATAGGTGCTAATACTTTTCAGTAGAAGCGGCAACACCGCAAGGCCAAAAATAATTTTAAAAGAAAGGTCATGTCCACTTATGTAAACTACCAAATTTTCAAAGTGATCCGTTGACTAGTTCGCCAGAACTTCTAATAGGCCACTCACCATCAATCACCCTGTATATATATATATATAAAGAATTACATATGTTATATATAACGCGTTTCTAAACGTGTAATATATAATTTTGTTAGTGATATTGGAAAGTCAATATTACATGGACATTGCAAATTTAAAGGGGAGATAAGATGAAGGAGGGAGGGAGAATAGGTGCACTAAAAGAAATATTTTTTCGTTCAAAGAACTTCATAAAAAGAAAAACACAGAAAAGTATGAAATAATGTTTTTGCTGTGGAACGTTCAAATTTTCTGGGTTAATAGAGGGATAGTGTGACTAGCTTCGGTAAAAAATTCAGTTATACAGGGTGTTCCGTTTCGGAGTTATTAAACGTCAAAGTCGGAATTTCCGCGGATTCCTATGAAATCGATTACAGGTCGCAAAACTTAATTAAATCGATTTAAATTTTCGGAGGTTGTGGAGGACCGGTAGCTTCAGAACCCTATTGAAACTGGCGGTATTCGGAAAATGGGAAGTAATTCTTTTGAATTTTTTTATGTCGAAAAATGCGGTTTGCAGACCCCACTTTGGCACTGAATAACTCGAAAACGAAACGTCGCACAGTGGTTCCGATACCTAATCTGACTTGACAAAATTATTTCTGTTTTTTCTGGAAAAACAAAAATAAAAAATGGCTGGTATTTGTATATTTCCTCATAAATATTTAGTGCAAACAATTA
Source organism: Philopedon plagiatum (assembly GCA_963971165.1). NCBI lineage: Eukaryota > Metazoa > Arthropoda > Insecta > Coleoptera > Curculionidae > Philopedon > Philopedon plagiatum. Next base: position 64,737,473 of record OZ020191.1, read on the forward strand.
TTTGTTTTTTACAAAATTCGACACTTTTCTTTCGCACTGGGTGGCGAATGTTTCCATCAGCATCCTCCACACCACTTTTAGTCATTGTATTATAATCACACACACGCACTCTAGTCTTCTTGAAATGTTACGGGCATTTCGCCAAACCTCAAACAATTCTCTTCTTGGAATTCCAATATCACTGAAAAATTCTTACAAAAAAATATGGTTAAACATGGTTATAAAACAGTTAAAATTAAACACCGAAAGAGGTAAACTAAACCCTGAATATAACTTTACAACGCCCTTCGGCAGCCTTTGCATTTGCGGGCCTGCCATTTCAATTAGAAATTGAACAATTTAAAGAAATTTGGCTCTATAAATACGTCAACCAAAGAAGACAACAATAATAATAAAATACATAAAAATACACTAAAAACAAGGAAAATACCTGTAATTTACACTGCCAAACTCACTTATTTATTAGATAAAATTTTACCCGCACAGAGACTGTAGTTCCGAACATAAATGAATACTGATGTCAACGGGATACACAGGATCACGGTAACAGAGACTTCTGCCTGATTTTGCGTAGACTGTTTTATGTTATTTCTAAAATGGGTTGTAATTTATAGATACACAACTATTTATGACCATAATCAGATAAAATATATGTTGTTTTAAAGTTCAAGAAATTTTACCTTTTGTCAAGCTAGAGTTTTAATCGGAACGTCTGTGCGTCGTACAGAAAAACGTATTTGAACATAAAACTAAAGAATCTCAAATACTTTCTTTTTGCAGTACATTTACCTATGCCTAAAAGGACTGGAAATTGGAAAAATTTGGGAAAAACTGGAAATTACGATTTTTCATGCAAATTTTTGACGGATTTTAATTTTTTGGGGGTCAAAATGGATTCAAATCGAAATCCCATGTGTCTCATCGGAAAGAGCTCGCCGAAATACGTGATGAGCGTATTTTTTGGTTCCTTTATTCTTAATAGGAAAGGAGTAATCGATACTTAAATTTGGATTTTTTACGATTTTTTTCGTGACATCTCTACATTTGAATCACTCTGTATCTTTTTCTATTTAATTTCTTTCAACTTTTTCAACGCTACCCCTTGGGGATATAATCAGGCTTTAAAACAAATCCCGAACGGGTGATCCAGGACCGGATTTAGGGGGTATAAACTCATTTTTTCTGTTTGTTTTTCCAGCAAAATTCATCTTTAAAAGGCATTATTCTATATTGTTTCTCTTATTTGACGATTCTTTTTTGGTTTATTTTCTTCCCTGATCATCTAAGAACACTCCTAACTAATTAAAACTCCATATTTTTTCGTTAAAGTTATAAAAAAACAGTTCTTTTTGCATCGGGGCAGGAAAAATTTTAAAAACTGCATATTTTAAAAGTCTGGCCTTGGAAAAACAGTTGAAGCGGCCTTCTTTACATCGAAATTAAAATTTGACCTGTCAAAGTGTCGCAAAAATGCCTGTTTTTCTTGGGAGATTGGAAGCAGTCTGGACCAACTTCGGCTTGAAATTTACCGGGCAAGGGAATTAGGGACCTTATACTTTCGGTAGAAAGACATTTCATTTGATAAATTTGGCTTTAAATACAAATTTTATCGGTTTTCCGATGACGCTACAAGACATCATTGAAGATTCTAATATTGCACTCAGTGCCATCGAGATATTTGTTATAAAGTTATAATATCCAAAAATATGCATTTTAATTCCTAAGCATGAGCGTGTATACCCTTGGGCCAATTATATTAATTATTATTAAATCATATTAATTTAATTTTAGGGAAATTGATTCGGATCATTTTAAAGTAACCTGAACGATTCGAAAATACATTTTATATCTTCCAGCATGTGCGTGATTGTATATATGCCTACAGGGTGTCCGAAAAGCCTTTGTATGGGCAAATACCTTTGCTATTTGTACAAATATAAACTTAATTGTCGGATTTAAAGCAAATCGTATATATTTGCATTTCTATGTGTACGGAGATATATGTCTGTATACAGGCTGTCCAAAAAGTCTTGGTGGGAGCAAATACTCCTAGTAGTACCAGGATAAATGTAATTAAACCGAATTTCAGGCAAATCGATAATATTTCTTTTTATTTGTGTTGTATATACGTATACAGGGTGTCCCAAAAGTCTTAGTATGGGCAAATACTTCTACTAGTAGGTACCAAGATAAATTTAATTAAATGGGATTTTACGTAAATCGACTATATTCCTATTTAAACGTGTGGGTCTTAGTGTGACTGTATACAGGGTGTCCAAAAATCTTGGTATGGGCAAATCCTCCTATTAGTACTTAGTACTTAGATAAACTTTATTAGGTCGGATTTCACGCAAATCGAATATATTTGTATTAATATGTGTTTATGTTTGTATGTATGTATACAGGGTGTCCGAAAAGACTTGGTATGGGCAAATACTTCTACTAGTACCGAGATAAACCTACTTAATTCGGATTTTAAGTAAATCGACTATATTCCTATTTAAACGTGTGGGTGTTAGTTTGAATGTATACAGGGTGTCCAAAAAGTCTTGGTATGGGCAAATACTCCTATTATTATTTGGATAAACTTTATTAGGTAGAGTAGAGTTACAAGTTAATTCGGCAGTTAATACAAGAAGCAGTCACGTCCTGAGCCTCCCTATACCTTCAAATGCTTTAACTGGAAACTCAGTTATATATAAAAGCAGAAAAATGTTTAACCATCTTCCACACCAAATAAGGAAAACTGAGTGCTATAGACAGTTTAAGGGGGGAGTTATGAAGTTACTTGTCGAAAAGGCTTTTTATTCTGTAGATGAATATTTCAATGAAACGTTGGCCTAAGTAACGAAACTGTGATAAATATGTTCTCTTTGTTTGTATTGTATATATATTTCGGTTTGTATTGTTTATTCATTGACGATGTTATTTTTATATCTTGTGTTTATCTTACGAAACTGTGATGAATATGTTATCTTTGTTTGTATTATATAGTTCTGTTTGTATTATTATATGCATTGACGATTTTATTTTTACATTGTGTGTTATCTTATGACTTATCTAAGGTTTTTTTTTGTTATATTTTTGTTATATCCCACAGCTATAAATTTTAATTTTAAGATTTGCTTTGTCAAAGAGATTTTATCTTATGATAATAAAGCCACTTTTGATTTGATTTGATTTGATTCGGATTTCACGCAAATCGAATATATTTGTATTAATATGTGTTTATCTTTGTATGTATGGGTACAGGGTGTCCGAAAAGTCTTGGTATGGGCAAATACTTCTAGTAGTACCGAGATAAACCTACTTAATTCGGATTTTAAGTAAATCGACTATATTCCTATTTAAACGTGTGGGTGTTAGTTTGAATGTATACAGGGTGTCCGAAAAGTCTTGGTATGGGCAAATACTCCTATTATTACTTAGATGAACTTTATTAGGTCGGATTTCACGCAAATCGAATATTATATTTGTATTAATATGTGTTTATGTTTGTATGTATCTCTACAGGGTATCCGAAAAGTCTTGATATGGGCAAATACTTCTACTAGTACCGAGATAAACCTACTTAATTCGGATTTTCAGTAAATCGACTATATTTCTATTTAAACGTGTGGGTGTTGGTGTGAATGTGTACAGGGTGTCCAAAAAGTCTTGGTATGGGCAAATACTCCTATTATTACTTAGATAAATTTTATTAGGTCGGATTTCACGCAAATCGAATACATTTATATTAATATGTGTTTATGTTTGTATGTATGTATACAGGGTGTCCGAAAAGTTTTTTGTTGGCAAAAATAGTTTCTACGTGTGGTGTTTGTATGTGTGTAGCGACACGGTTATGAAGGGCGGTCTATTCTGCATCATCAGTCCGAAGGAGTGTGATATCTTCCTTAGTACATGCTCTATAAACACGAAACTTTCAGGGCATGACAATGATGGTATTACCGACATTATGGAGCCCCCTTTCAGTGCATGACAATGATGATATTACCGACTCTATAGAGCCCCCTCGGGGGCGATTAGGCGGTCTAGCCGTACTAGTTATAGACCGCCTTTCAGGCTCGGTCTATATACCGAGCCGTTGGTCAGAAAATGTGTGTGTGTATGTATGGCCGTATGTATGTTGTCGTCCGTTTCGACATTTTCACCTTTTCAATTTTTTTTTCTCGAAAACAGTTAGAGGGGGAGCAACCAAATTTTTTGGGTTAATAGAAGGATAGTGCGACTAGCTTCGGTAAAAAATTCAGTTATACAGGTTGTTCCGTTTCGGAGTTATTAAACGTCAAAGTCGAAATTTCAGCGATTTCCGTTGAAATCGGGTACGGGTCGCAAAACTTAATTAAATCGATTTAAATTTTCGGAGGTTGTGGAGGACCGGTAGCTTCAGAACCCTATTGAAAATGGTGGTATTCGGAAAATGGGAAGTAATTCTTTTGAATTTTTTTATGTCGAAAAATGCCCTTTGCAGAGCCATATTTGGCGCTTAATAAGTCGAAGCCGGACAGAAAAACGTATTTGAACATAAAACTAAAGAATCTCAAATACTTTCTTTTTGCAATACATTTACCTATACCTAAAACGACTGGAAATTGGAAAAATTTGGGAAAAAATGGAAATTACGATTTTTCATGCAAATGTTTGACGGTTTTGAATTTTTGGGGGGTCAAAATGGACTCAAATCGAAATCTCATGTGCCTTATCGGAAAGAGCTCGCCGAAATACGTAGTTTCCATATTTTTTGGTTCCTTAATTCTTAATAGGAAAGGAGCAATCGATAATTAAATTTCGGTTTTTAACCATTTTTTTTCATGACATCTCTACATTCGAATCACTCTGTATCTTTTCCTATCCAATTTCTTCCAACTTTTTCAACGCTATCCCTTGGGGATATAATCAGGCTTTAAAATGAATCCCGAATGGGTGATCCTGGGCCGGATTTAGGGGGTAAAAACACATTTTTTCTGTTTTTTTCCATCAAAATTCATCTTTAAATGGCATTATTATGTATTATTTCTCTTATTTAACAGCTCTTTTTTGGTTTATTTTCTTCCGTCATCATCTGAGAACACTGCTAACTAATTAAAACTCCATATTTTTGCGTTAAAGTTATAAATAAATAGGTTTTCTTCCTTCGGCGCAGGAAAAATTTTAAAAACTGCGAATATTAAACCATGCCATGAAAAAAAAAAAATTGAACTGGTGACGCTTTAGATCGAAGTTAAATATGAGCTGTCAAAATATCCAGTTTTCCTAGCGATATTTTAAAGATCCTGAGCCAGTTTCGGCTTGGAATATACATGGAATTGCTAGAATGGACGTTTTTTTATCTATTCCTGACCATTTCGTAGCACGAGATGGGCATTAAATATCATTTTTTTGAAATTTTTGTTGACCCTACATTGCATTATAAAAATCAATTTCTATACGGGAAAATGTATTAATTTAATTATAATGTATGAAATGTCACAATTTGGCTCAAATGTCAGCATTTTGTTGCGAAATAGGAACGACTCTGGACCAACTTCGGCTTCAAATTTACCGGGCAAGGGATTTAGGGACCTTATACTTTCGGTAGAAAGACATTTCATTTGATAAATTTGGCTTTAAAAACCAATTTTATCGACTTTCCGATGACGCTACAAGACTTCATTGAAGATTCTAATATTGCGCTCAGTGGCATCGAAAAAATCCAAAAATATGCATTTTATTTTCTAACCATGAGCGTGTATACCTTTGGGGCAATATATTAATTATTATTGAATAATTTTAATTTAATTTTAGGGAAATGACTTGATTCGGATCGTTTTAAAGTAACCAGAACGATTCGAAAATACATTTTATACCTTGCGGCATGTGCATGATTGTGTATATGTCTACAGGGTGTCCAAAAAGTCTTTGTATGCGGAAATATCTTTGCCATTAGTCCGAAGATAAAATTAATTGAGCCGGTTTTCAAGAAAATCGAAAATATTTAAATTACTATGCGTCGTGTTCTGTTGTGTTTTTATATATGTATACAGGGTGTCCGAAAAGTCTTTGAATGAGCAAATACCTTTGGCTTTTGTACAAATAGTAACTCAATTGTCGGATTTAAAGCAAATCGTAGGTATATATTTGCATTTCTATGTGTACGGATTTATATGTTTGTATACAGGGTGTCCTAAAAGTCTTAGTATGGGCAAATACTTCTACTAGTGCCAAGATAAACTTAACTAATTAAGATTTTAAGTACATCGACTATATTCCTATTTAAACGTGTTAGTGTTAGTGTGAATGTATACAGGGTGTCCAAAAAGTCTTGGAATGGGCAAATACTCCTATTATTACTTAGATAAACTTTATTAGGTCGGATTTCACGCAAATCGAATATATTTGTATTAATATGTGTTTATGTTTGTATGCATGTCTACAGGGTGCCCGAAAAGTCTTGGTATGAGCAAATACTTCTACTAGTACCGAGATAAACCTACTTAATTCGGATTTTAAGTAAATCGACTATATTCCTATTTAAACGTATATGTGTTAGTTTGAATGTATACAGGGTGTCCAAAAAGTCTTGGTATGGGCAAATTCTCCTATTATTACTTAGATAAACTTTATTAGGTCGGATTTCACGCAAGTCGAATATATTTGTATTAATATGTGTTTATGTTTGTATGTATGTATACAGGGTGTCCGAAATGTCTTGGTATGGGCAAATACTTCTACTAGTATCGAGATAAACCTACTTAATTCGGATTTTAAGTAAATGGACTATATTCCTATTTAAACGTGTGGTGTTAGTTTGAATGTATACAGGGTGTCCAAAAAGTCTTGGTATGGGCAAATACTCCTATTATTACTTAGATAAAATTTATTAGGTCGGATTTCACGCAAATCGAATACATCTGTATTAATATGTGTTTATGTTTGTATGTATGTATACAGGGTATCCGAAAAGCTTTTGTTGGCAAAAATAGTTTCTACGTGTGGTGTTTGTATGTGTGTAGCTACACGGTTACGAAGGGCGGTCTATTCTACATCATCAGTCCGAAGGACTGTGATATCTTCCTTAATACATGCTCTAGAAACACGAAACTTTCAGGGCATGACAATGATGATATTACCGACATTATGGAGCCCCCTTTCAGGGCATAACAATGATGATATTACCGACATTATAGAGCCCCCTCGGGGGCGATTAGGCGGTCTATGTACCCTAGTATTGTATTCCGGGACGGTCTCTATACCGAGCCTTTGGTCAGGAAAATGTGTGTATGTATGTGCGGCCGTATTTTGTCCGTTTCGACATTTTCACCTTTTCAATTTTTTTTCTCGAAAACAGTTAGAGGGGGAGCAACCAAATTTTCTGGGTTAATAGAGGGATAGTGCGACTAGCTTCGGTAAAAAATTCAGTTATACAGGGTGTTCCGTTTCGGAGTTATTAAACGTCAAAGTCGAAATTTCAGCGATTTCCGCTGAAATCGGGTACAGGTCGCAAAACTTAATTAAATCGTTTTAAATTTTCGGAGGTTGTGGAGGACCGGGAGCTTCAGAACCCTATTGAAATTGGCGGTATTCGGAAAATGGGAAGTAATTCTTTTGAATTTTTTATGTCGAAAAATGCCCTTTGCAGAGCCATTTTTGGCGCTTATTAAGTCGAAGCCGGAACATCGGACAGAAAAACGTATTTGAACATAACACTAAAGAATGTCTAATACTTTCTTTTTGCAATACATTTACCTATACCTAAAACGACTGGAAATTGGAAAAATTTGTGAAAAACTGGAAATTACGATTTTTCATGCAAATGTTTGACGGTTTTTAATTTTTTTGGGGGTCAAAATGGATTCAAATCGAAATCTCATGTGCCTTATCGGAAAGAGCTCGCCGAAGTACGTAGTTTTCATATTTTTTGGTTCCTTCATTCGTAATAGGAAAGGAGCAATCGACGATTAAATTTCGATTTTTGACGATTTTTTTCATGACATCTCTACATTCGAATCACTCTGTATCTTTTCCTATCTAATTTATTCCAACTTTTTCAACGCCTATCCCTTGGGGATATAATCAGGCTTTAAAACAAATCCCGAACGGGTGATCCAGGACCGGATTTAGGGGGTAAAAACTCATTTTTTCTGTTTTTTTCCACCAAAATTCATCTTTAAATGGCATTATTATATATTATTTCTCCAATTTAACAGTTCTTTTTCGGTTTATTTTCTTCCCTTATCATCTGAGAACACTCTACACTAGGTAAAATTGTATATTTTTTCGTTAAAGTTATAAATAAAGAGCTTTGTTTGCATCGGTGCAGGAAAAATTTTAAAAAGTACATATTTTAAATGGCTTGCCTTGGAGAAACAAATGAAACGGACGCTTTACATCGAAATTAAAATATGACCTGCCAAAATGTCATGAAAATACCAGTTTTTGTAGTGATATTGGAAGCTTCCTGAAGCGATTTCGGCTTGAAATTTACCGGGCAAGGGAATTAGGGACCTTATACTTTCGGTAGAAAGACATTTCATTTGATAAATTTGACTTTAAATACCAATTTTCTCGATTTTCCGATGACGCTACGAGACACCATTGAAGATTCTAATATTGCGCTCAGTGGCATCGAAATATTTGTTATAAAGTTATAATATCCAAAAATATGCATTTTAATTCCTAAGCATGAGCGTGTATCCCTTTTGGCCAATATATTAATTATTATTAAATCATTTTAATTTAATTTTAGGGAAATGAATTGATTCGGATCGTTTTAAAGTAAACAGAACGATTCGAAAATACATTTTGTACCCTTCAGCAAGTGGGTGATTGCATATATGTCTACAGGGTGTCCGAAAAGTCTTTGTATGCGCAAATATCTTTGTCATTAGCACGCAGATAAACTTAATTGGGCCTTATTTAAAGGAAATCGTAATTTTTTTGTTCCTTTGCGTGATTGTTTATATGTGTGTATGTACACAGAATGTCCAAAAAGTCTTTGTTTGCTCTGTATCTTTGCCATTAGTACGAAGATAAGCTTAATTGAGTTTTCAAGAAAATCGAAAATATTTAAATTATTATGTGTCGTGTTGTGTTGGTATGTATGTATACAGGGTGTCCGAAAAGCCTTTGTATGGGCAAATACCTTTGCTATTTGCACAAATATAAACTTAATGGTCGGATTTAAAGCAAATCGTATATATTTGCATTTCTGTGTGTACGGAGATATATTACGTCTAATAAAGTAAAAGCTTGGCGAGTTTTAAGAAAAAATGGATACAAGCCGTATAAGATTCATATCTCACAAAAATTACAGCCAGGAGATCCTGAAAGAAGGCTAATATTTTGCCAATGGTTCACGGAACAAATAAGGCTGATTTTTCTGTGGGGAACATTAAAGGACATAGTTTATAAGGTTCCGATTAATAATTTAGAACATTTAAGAGAAAGGATAATAAATGCATTCCATACAATGAGAGGCAGATCAATACTAAGGGCGGTTCAAAAAGCGGGTAGAAATGCCGAAAAATGTATTCTGGCCAATGGTAATTTATTTGAGCATTTATAATCTTGTTAAAAAAATTTGTTTTTGATATTTGGATTATTGTGTTGTTTTTAAGTAATTAAACTAGTAAACAAATTTATATTTCTAAATATTTTCGAAACCGAATAGCATGTATTTAGATAACGACAAAAGTTTAAAAATTAAAAAAAGCGAAGTTGATATAAAAATAAATTTACTACTTTTTATTAAAAACAAAGTTTTGGAAATGGCCAAAATATTTATTTTTGAAATAAAGTAAAATCATTCACCATTTAATTTTCCGGCATATCTGTTTTTTTTATCTGCGTAACCATTATCATTGTAGATTTTTGTCTTATATCATAAGCAAAGTAGTATTTGGTAAATATCAATATTTCATCTTTCTATAACACATAGGGCACCTATGGAGATTGCCATTAATACTACTTTAAAAAGTGAGTGCAATACGTCAATAAATTCAGGATGCCAAAAGCCTTCCAAAAATGAAATAAAAAGTGCAGGTCCGTATTTAAAAAAATAAAGTTGATGATGGTTCCAGAAATCCGAAACGTCAGACTAAAAAACTAATTATTTCATCTTGAAGAGGATAAAAAGTGCTCATGACAAAGTGCAATTTATTTTTAAATATCTCTTCAAATACGCGTAGGAAAAAATGAAATAGATTTTGCAAAATTTCGGTTTTTCTCGAGTATCTCCGGAAGTAACCGGAATTTCTCAAACTTCTAAATAGCTTATAATTCAGCATCAAATTGCGCAACTTTGCCCCAATTTAACCGACTTCGTATCTCTTACGGTTACCGAGATCCCCATACAAAGACTCGAATTTGTAGCACCCTGTATATATATATATGTATATATATATATATATATATATATATATATATATATATATATATATATATATATATATATATATATATATATATATATATATATATATATATATATATATACGAGCCCTGTCTCAGTGAAGTTGGCCCAACTATCAAAACTACGTTTTTTATGAAATTTGTCATATTAGCGAAAACGTATTAAAAACTAAAATGTGTTTCTGATAACATACGATATTTTTATTTAGTATTAGCCTAAAATACTACATTTTTTGGTAACGGAGGAAAAAATATCTTACAAATCCAAAAAAACTGTCCATTAATAAAAATCAACGAAACCAAATAGCAGCAAATCACCACTGCGTTATATCGCCTTTTCCACTGATTACTGCTTCGATACGTCTTGGCATAGTGTCAACTAATGTTTGGCAGTCATCTGATGTAAAGCTGTTCCAAATTTCTTGGAGACGGGTTCGCAATTCTGGAACGGTTCTTGCGGGATTCGATCGGAGCTTTTTCTTCATGATATGCCAAAAGTTTTCAATCGGCGATAGATCTGGACTACTCGACGTCCATTTTAAAACTGGAATATTGTTTTCTAACATCCAATCTTTTACTTTTTTAGCCGTATGGCAAGCGGCACCATCTTGTTGGAAGATACATTCAATATTGTTTAACAGAATTTGTTCAATTTGGGGTGTTAAGTTATTTTGAAGCACATTAATGTACTTATCAGCATTCATAATACCTTCCACAAAGTGTAAGTTTCCAACTCCACTTGCTGACATGGATCCCCAAATCATAACAGAAACCGGAAACTTAACTTTTTTTAAAACAGTCATTCTGAAATTCTTCTTCTTTAGTTCTTATGACACGACTCCTACTATCACCAACGCATACTTCAAATCTGGCTGCATCACTCCAAATTATGGTCTCCGAACCAATGGAACTCCATTATTTGGAGTGATGAAGCCAGATTTGAAGTATGCGTTGGCGATAGTAGGAGTCGTGTCATAAGAACTAAAGAAGTATTTCAGAATAACTGTCTTAAAAAAAATTAGATTCCGGCTTCTGTTATGACTTGGGGATCCATGTCAGCAAGTGGAGTGGGAAACTTATACTTTGTGGAAGGTATTATGAATGCTGATAAGTACATCAATGTGCTTCAAATCCTTCAAAATAACTTAACACCCCAAATTGAACAAATGCGTTTAAACAATATTGAATGTATCTTCCAACAAGATGGTGCCGCTTGCCATACGGCTAAAAAAGTAAAAGATTGGATGTTAGAAAACAATATTCCAGTTTTAAAATGGGCGTCGAGTAGTCCAGATCGATCGCCAATTGAAACCTTGTGCCATATCATGAAGAAAAAGCTCCGATCGAATGCCGCAAGAACTTTCCAGAATGGCGAACCCGTCTCCAAGAAATTTGGAACAGTTTTACATCAGTTGACTGCCAAACATTAGTTGACACTATGCCAAGACGTATCGAAGCAGTAATCAGTCGAAAAGGTGATGTAACGCAGTGGTGATTTGCTGCTATTTGGTTTCGTTGATTTTTATTAATCGACGGTTTTTTTAGATTTGTAAGATATTTTTTTCTCCGTTACAAAAAAATGTAGTATTTTAGGCTAATATTAAATAAAAATATCGTATGTTATCAGAAATACATTTTGGTTTTTAATACGCTTTCGCTAATATGACAAATATCATAAAAAACGTAGTTTTGATAGTTGGGCCAACTTCACTGAGACAGGGCTCGTATATATATATATATATATATATATGTATATATATATATATATATATATATATATATATATATATATATATATATATATATATATATATATATATATATATATATATATATAGACATATGTCGTAGGCGGAATGCAAATTTAGGCATGTTATAAACTTCCTAGGCATTTTATAAAAAGCCGGCAAAACGCGAGCATAAAATGCATTTTTCGTTATGACTAACACCAATTCAGGCAAATTGATAAATGCCGGCAAAACAAGAACAGAAGAATATATATCACGTTGTGACTGATTATTTTTAGGCATTTTACAATTTGCCAAAAACGGTGCCGTCAAAACGTGAATATTAAACTAGTCGACTTTTGCACGCGAAGACGTGCACATCAACACAGCTGAAGAGGACCCCAACCAACACCCTGGCGCACCGATCCCTCTTCTTCCGACCTTAGGGTGCCCTCCGCTCCACCGTTCGCATAAAAAACCTTTCTAAGTCCGTATAATTAGGGCATTGCAGATTAGTGACAAAACTGAACTTACGTGGCAGAAAATATTATTCTCAATACTTAATAGTATTTTCCATTTTATTTTCACGTTTTGACGGGACCGTTTTTGGCAAATTGTAAAATGCCTAAAAATAATCAGTCACAACGCGATATATATTCTTCTGTTCTTGTTTTGCCGGTATTTATCAATTTGCCTGAATTTGTTTTAGTCATAACGAAAACTGCATTTTATGCTCGCGTTTTGCCGGCTTTTTCTAAAATGCCTAGGAAGTTTATAAATAGCCTAAATTTGCATTCTGCCTACGACATATATATATATATATATATATATATATATATATATATATATATATATATATATATATATATATATATATATATATATATATATACAGTATGTCCACGGATAGAGGTCACAAGAGGACAAATGGACCAAAAATATCATTGTTCGAAAAAAAATCATTTTTGGTAAGCTTCTGCTTCTTAAAAAAATACGGTCTACGAAGAAAATGTTTGACTTTTTTATACAGGGTGCTCAAAAAATAAAAAAATAATAAATTATGTGAAGAATAAACTACCTTTATTTTTCATTTTAGAGCAAAATGATAAAGATAAAGCATATTTTAAATTCCAGTCAAAATTTAAATTCAAAATATCAGCTGAATATTTTACTTTTTATTTTTGTATTATAATTTTATCAAATATTACTGTACCTACGTTTTGTAGGTAATTTTTGCCTTGTCCACCTCATCTCACTATCTTTTACGACAAATGTCAGATAATTAAAAAATTTTGCAACCAAATTTTAAATTTTCTGACATTTGTCGTAAAAGATAGTGAGATGAGGTGGACAAGGCAAGTAACACAAAAATAAAAAGTAAAATATTCAGCTGATATTTTGAATTTAAATTTTGACTGGAATTTGAAATATTTTTTGTCTTTATCATTTTGCTCTATAATGAAAAATAAAGGTAGTTTACTCTTCACATAATTTATTATTTTTTTATTTTTTGAGCACCCTGTATAAAAAAGTCAAACATTTTCTTCGTAGACCGTATTTTTTTAAGAAGCAGAAGCTTACCAAAAATGATTTTTTTTCGAACAATGAAATTTCTGGTCCATTTGTCCTCTTGTGACCTCTATCCGTGGACATACTGTATATATATATATATACAGGGTGGTGCAACCAAGACGATTGTGAGTAAATGGTGAGGAATTTCGAAAAATTTTTTTTTTGGATATTATCGATACTCAACCACGCTACGTTTTAAAATTATAGCCATAATACAGGGTGGTCCGAAAAACTCGTGGCGAACCAAACTTGTATTTTTTTAAATGGGACACCCGGTATATAATTGTTCCAATTGATTCTCCTGTTCGTTACGATCATTTTGATATAAGGTTTATTGGGTCTAAAATTTATAGTTAGGGAATGGGACGCGGTTAAAGTTGAAAAAATGCTCACAGTTCGGCCATTTTTAAAAAAAAATTGAAACAGGTATGGAAAAACCAAATATTCCATAAAACGTTACATATCCCTGAATACATTAATCGCTTGCAATTTGTTTAAAATTATTCACTGTTATACAGGGTGGTCAAGTTTTGCAAATACGCCCTGGACTCATTTTTTTTAAATGGAACACCCTATATATTTTATTTTCATGTTAAAGATAACATTACTAGCTTTCAAAAAATACCATACATGATGCCTTTCTGACCAACAGTTTTTTAGTAAGCTAGCCGTGAAAACAAAGTTTCTTCATCTAATACGATTATACTGAATTTACGTTGTTTATTATTAAATATCTAATATTAGGAGGCCATGACACTATCATAAATGAAACAAAGGATTGACGAACTTGTCAAAGCTACTGCCGCATAATCCATTATTTACAAGTTAAGCGTAGGTGAGGTAAGAAAACTGAGACCCGAAATATTTAAACGTTTATTAGAGATATTTCAAAAAACAGAAAATATTGTTTTTAGGAAATGTAAAGTAATTAATAAACCAGTTCTAAACAAAGATAATCAGTTATCAGTATTATTAATAGTGTAAGAAAATTAATTAAGCAAAAACAGAACATCTTTTAAAATTATTTAGTTATGTGTTATGTACTTACCTGTCAACCTAATTTAATATAAACAATTAAAAACGCTCAAATAAGGTGTTTAACTAAACCACCATTTTGCTGAAGGCACATTTCGAGTCTATCCATAAATGAAAGTTTCACTTTTCCCAAAGTCTGTTTTCATAAATGTTGCGAAAACTGTTTCTTATTTTCGTCTTCATATCTTTCACTGTGGTTGGAACCTCTTTATAGACTTCTTCTTTAACATGCCCCCATAGAAAAAATCTAGTGGTGTTAAGTCGGGTGATCTGGCTGGCCACTTAACTGGTCAACCTCGCCCAATCCAAGGATCTGTCTTCCGATTATCGACAAAATATCTTACATTCCTATGGTAATGCGGGGGCGCTCCATCATGTTGAAACCATAAGGATCCCCTTACCATTGAAGGTAAATCTACAAGCAATACTGGCAACTCGTTTCTCAAAAAGTTGTTTATAACTGGTTTATTAATTACTTTACATTTAATAAAAACAATATTTTGTGTTTTTTGAAATATCTCTAATAAACATGTAAAGGTTTCTTACCTCACCTACGCTTAACTTGTAAATAATGGATTATGCGGCAGTAGCTTTGACAAGTTCGTTAATCTTTTGTTTCATTTATGATAGTGTCATGGCCTCCTAATAATAGATATTTAATAATAAACAACGTAAATTCAGTATAATCGTATTAGAATGAAGAAACATTGCTTTCACGGCTAGTTTACTAAAAAACTGTTGGTCAGAAAGGCATCATGTATGGTATTTTTTGAAAGCTAGTACTGTTATCTTTAACATGAAAATAAAATATATAGGGTGTTCCATTTAAAAAAAATTAGTCCAGGGCGTATTTGCAAAACTTGACCACCCTGTATAACAGTGAATAATTTTAAACAAATTGCAAGCGATTAATGTATTCAGGGATATGTAACGTTTTATGGAATATTTGGTTTTTCCACATCTGCTTCAAATTTTTTTAAAAAATGGCCGAACTGTGAGCATTTTTTCAACTTTAACCGCGTCCCATTCCCTTACAATAAATTTTAGACCCAATAAACCCTATATCAAAATGATCGTAACGAACAGGAGAATCAATTGGAACAATTATATACAGGGTGTCTCATTTAAAAAAATACAAGTTTGGGTCGCCACGAGTTTTTCGGACCACCCTGTATTATGGCTATAATTTTAAAACATGGCGTGTTTGACTATCGATAATATCCAATAAAAAAAATTTCGAAATTCCTCACCGTTTACTCACAATCGTCCACCCCGTCTTGGTTGCACCACCCTGTATATATATATATATATATATATATATATATATATATATATATATATATATATATATATATATATATATATATGTATATATATATATATATATATATATATATATATATATATATATATATATATATATATATATATATATATATATATATATATATATATTTCGTAACGAAAGATCAAGACGAAATTAAGCTTGTCTTCCTTCTTAATTTGGCCTTGGAAGACAAAGACTAAATTTAGCTTGACTTCCCTCTTAATTTGGTCTTGGAAGGCCAAATTAGGTTTGAGTTACTATTTAATTTGGTATTGGGAGATCAAGACCAAATTAAGTTTGACTTCGTTGTTAATTTGATCTTTGAAGGCCAAATTAAATTTGAGTGACTACTACTTAATTTGGTCTTGAGAAACCAAGACTAAATTAAGTTTGAGATTAAGTAGAAATAAAACAGATATAAAAACAAGTTAAATTGTGATTCAAATACATATTATATCGTTGTTGCGACTGAGACTAAGTAATAGTCTCTGGGATCGTATGGAGGGAATGAAGTTAAAACAGCTTATAAAAAATAGGATTTATTAATTAACCTACAATAAAATAAGGTTTGGCTTCGAATAAATAAAATGAAATATCGCCCCTGTAGAGCAAGAAGGGGCCAAGCGACAAATTTGTAATTTTTGAGATCTCCTATAGCAATATCCTAGAACCCTAACTAACGTTGTGTAAAAAGGTGGAGACAAGCGCGAAACTTAAATAAGAATGAGAACAAAAATTGTGAAAATTGCGGTTTTTCTGCTTTCCTCAACAATCTTGTATTTGGCGCTTGACCCCTTGTTGCTTGGTTGCTACAGGGGCGATATGTACTTACGTACTTACTTCTCTTACATCTTCTCTGTAAGGGCGGCTCTTCTCCTGACCAACAGGCACATGTCTTATCTCGACATCTTCTCTGTAACGACCAGGCGCGGCCCGTGAAATTTTAAAGTTGTATTTTTCTGTTGCTACTTATGGGGCCCATGCCAAGTTCAGGTTTTTTAATAGTGAGGCTACTAGGAATGTTTTGGTAAAGAAAAAAAAATTGTAATTTGCGAAAAAAAGTTGAATTTTTTTTAGCCCCCACCTGGGAAAAAATTAACACACTTAGGTATTTTATTTATCATTTTTTCTAAACAAATTTTACATCATTTTGTCGACAATTCTTAAGTTTTAAGAGAAAAAAATGTGATAGTAGAAAGTTATAGCCATTTGAATTTTTTAAACCTAAAATATAATTTAAAAAAAATCAAATGACTATAACTTTCTACTAACACATTTTTTCTCTTAAAATTTAAGAATTGTTGACAAAATGATGTAAAATTTGTTTGAAAAAAATAATAAAGAAAATACCTAAGCCTGTTAATTTCTTTCCAGGTGGGTCCATTTAAAAATTTAACTTTTTCTCGTAAATTACAAAATATCTTTTTTCTTTACCTAAACATTCTTAGTAGGCTCACTTAGCTTACTCCGTAAAGTTATAACTAAGCTGATCTTCAATGTCATCACCAAGTCCACCGAACAACAAAGTGCCTATTCATCGTTGCCAAAATAATCTTTACATAAATAAAGTGTGATTTTAAAAATAATTAATAGAAGGATCTATAATATTAACATGACTGACATATGCCCCTCGTTCGCGAAAGCTGGACCCACAGCTTTACAAAATTTCCATTTTATTATATAATTCATTATGTTGGTCAAGCCGCCATAAGTTAATTAAAATTAGCAAAGAACTATGATTTTTGATAAAACTTATAAGTTGATGAGAAATTGTATTAATTTTTATCCAGTCTTAATAGGGAGAATCTTGAAGAGACGCATATCATAACAATTACAATTTGCATATAAGGTTAATTTAATAATTATGTAAAACTTGGAAAATATTTATTTCTTTTTATTTTGCCTTATTTACTCAGTTAAATATCTTTCTAACTCTTTAACTTTACTGAAATATTGCACTGATACCCACATCTAATGTCATACAGAAGGCTCAATCTTATCAACTTATAAAGTATTTTTTTTTCTACTGAAAACACAACTAACCCAACCCAACTAGAAAGGTCAAATAATCTAAAATAAAATCAAACTTGTTGGTGTTGATAACAGTAGGTATAGTTGGTTCCTTCACCATCCTCCCACTCCCAAAATCAATAGCGCATGCGTCTGTATCAAACCCAACACGCAATAGCGCAAGCGTCAACATCAAACCCAACCATACCGCATGCGTCAGCATCAAACCCAACCTGCGCGCGCATACGTCACCTGTCATACGTCATCTGTCATCTGTCATCTATCATCTGTCATACGTCATCTGTCATACGTCATCTGTCAACTGTCATCTGTCATCTGTCATACGTAATCTGTCAACTGTCAACTGTCATCTGTCATACGTCATCTGTCATCTATCATACGTCATCTGTCAACTGTCATATGTCAACTGTCAAACGTGAACTGTCATACGTCATCTGTCAACTGTCACACTCTTGGGCGTTAACTACTTTGGGCTTTAACTACTTGGGGCTTTAACTACTTGGGGGCTTTAACTACTTGGGCATCAACTACTTGGGCTCTATCTATTTGGGGCCTAACCGCGTCGGACTTTAGTACTATTCCTAAAAATATTATTATTTCACGAATATGACGTCAAAACTTTTTTCTTTATTTTTGCACATGCTAGGATTCGAACCCGGACACAGATGTTGGAATATCAGCGCTCTAACCAACCTGGCTATCGGCTTCACATAAAATATTGTGCTGATGGGATATAGACTTGCAGCCAGAAGGACCAACGTTTGCAAGTAGAAATTTAATATACGTAACGTGTTCAAAATGACCTTATAAGGCATGCGTAAAAGCATGTCAACTGACGCTAGTCATTTAAGACATGTCAACTGTCATTTGTCACTTATCAAACGCCAAAATTAATATTTGACATACATCACGTGTTCAACGTGACATAACAAATCGTTTGGAAAAAACCCAAAGTCAATCGGCCAACTCGTTTGTAAGCGGTCGCTTATTACGTCCAGCGTCTTAATGGCTGAAAAGAATCAGTCTTTCTAGTGGTTAAACTGTTTTAACCATCACTTAGAATACTGCTAAAGCCCCAAAACACTGCAATGCAGCGTCCATTGTCAATGATCTTTGCGTAGTAATATATACTTCACCTCGTATATTCTAATATTTTAAATCTCGCACACCGCATTATTGGCAATACGCCAGAAAGTTTGCAACAGCATTGCTAGGCAAAGCGAGCCAAATAAGGCAAGCGAAACACAGCAGCAATCACACTACACGAACCAAGCGGAGATATTCTATTATTAGTTTAGATACGTTTCGACGTGTTTTCCGCGCTTTAGACGTGTTCTTAATCGGGAAACCGTCGAGCGATCCAGCAGTCGCTCGAAAACTTTCCTTGAGAACAGCCAGTTCGTTAAAAATAGACGCGTGCTTTGTTTTATTGTGTTGTAAAGTGTGTGTAATATTATTTGGTAAGTACATTTATTTCTATGTATTATATCAAGAAACAAATAAAAATTAGTGATAGAAGGAATTCTGCGGTGGAAATCTAATGTGTTGTATTATGATTTAGCAAAAATTAGTAATTTGTGTTTATAGTAGTGCTAAAACATTACAAGTCTGTCTGTATGCAACACAGATCTATTAGTAAAAAATTATAGCTGTCTTTTTAGCTGTGTAAAACGATTTATTATTTCGACAAAATAAGAAATTTGTGTTTATAGTAGAAAAAATATTACAAGACTGTCTGTATGCCACACCAACCCATTAGTAAAAACTTATATAGCTGCCTTTTAACTGTGTAAAACAATTTTATTATTTCTACAAAATAATAATAATTTGCTCGTTTGTGTGCCACATAAGCCAATAGTTCTATACAGGTAAAAATAATATTGCGCAACATTATGTAACAATTAAAAAAAGTATTAAGCGTTGCTAACTATATTTTATTTTTATAGAAAATGTTCGTATGTGAATTCTGCAACGCCTCATTCACCAGGAAGGACAACCTCAAGCGTCATGGGGACTGTAGACAATCGGGCAAAGTCTGCGAAACTTGTGGAGTAACTGCCAAGTCAGAGAGAGCTCTACAACACCATCAACGGCAGAAACATGGAGTCCTGAAGAGAATAGCCGTCGATTCTCCGCAAGCTTCCATGACGAAAAGGGCAAGACTCGTTTCGACAGATGGTAAGTAGCTAAAATTGAAATTTCCTGTAGCCTAACTAAGAAATTTGTCTTTATAGAACTCAGGTACTAAGTATTTATTTCCGATTTTCAGAACCATCTACGTCATCCGCACAACATTGCCCAACATGCCAAATAGATGTTCCTACGAGCCGATGGAGCGGCCATCTAAGAACCTTGGGGCATCGTGAGAAATGCTGCGTGATGCAGGAGGAGGAAGGAGTAGAGTTGGTCAGAACGTCATTCAGGAGCCGAATTGCTATGTACCGACTTACTTCAAGCCAGGATCCCACCAACGTAAAGCAGTATCTACAACATCTCAAGCAGAAATTCATCAAGTTGGTGGGAGACATCCGCGCGAAGTACGAGCAGCTTAAGGTCGGGCTGGAGCTTTTCGGCCGCTTCCTCCTGCAGTCGAGCGAGTCGTCAGAGGTAAAGTCCTTCAACAGCAAGTACCAGATGGTGAATGGGGCTACAGACTTGGAGGAGCTGTGTGAGCAGTTCATCGTCATCCTAGACCGGAAGTATTCCGAATTTATGGAAAAGGATAGTGGTAAGTGTAAAACGATTGCAAAAAACAAATTTAAAACTGTTTAAGATTTCTCGCTAACTGATATTTCTATTGTTACAGGGTGGGCGCTCCAACAACTCCTCCACTTAGAATTAGGAATCAACAAGATCCAACCTCTAAAGCCATCTTCCTACATCCCGCTGCCAAAGGAGATTGAAGCAAAGAAAGCTGTCTTGAACATCCAGAACACCGATCAAAAATGTTTCATGTGGTCAGTCCTAGCTGCCCTACATCCAGTTCATTGGACTCAAAATGCCAATAGAGTCGCGAACTATTTGCCTTTTGAAAACGAGTTGGACTTTACAGGTATGGAATTTCCGATTAAACTTACCGATGTAACTAAGTTTGAGCGACTCAATAATATTTCTATCAACATATACGGACTGGAGAAACTGTTCGAAGATGGTAAAAATATTATTGAAGTCGTTGGTCCCTTATACTTTACAAAGTCTCGTAACAGGGAGCGACATGTAAATTTGTTAGTAATCAGTGATGACCAGGGTAATAGTCATTACTGCTTAATAAGAAGTTTATCTCGCCTGATCTCAAGACAATTATCCTTACACCATGCTACCAAGTATTTATGTGATGGGTGTTTATCATATTTTTATTCAGAACAAAAATTAAAGGCCCATCAAGAACATGATTGCGGGCACGTTTTAGCTAAAGTCCCAACGACAGATTTGAAAAAAAATAAATATGGCGAAGAGATTCCCGAGAATATTTTGAAATTTACAAACTTTGAAAAGAAATTAAAAGTACCTTTCGTTGTTTATGCCGATTTCGAAACTATCCTTGAACCCCTGGATACAGAGGAAAATGCGCAGGATCCCGATACGTCATATACTGTGAGAACACACAAACATGTGCCGTACTCGTTCGGTTACTACATCAAATGTGACTTTGATGATGCTCATTCGATTTACCAAAGCTATAGGGGTCCGGATGCTCACAAAGAATTCGTAAAACGTTTAGAGATTGATTGTAAATCAATCTATAATCGCTTTATGAAGGAAGTAGTACCCATGATACCTATTTCTGCGGAACAAGAGATTGAGCATCAAAATGCTCCGGTATGTCATATTTGCGAAAAGCCATTTGATGTAGCGCTGAACGATCGCGTGCACGATCATGATCATACAAATGGCTCCTATCGGGCGGCCGCGCACTCTGTATGCAACCTTAATTACAAAATCCCACAATTTATACCCATCTTTTTCCATAATATGTCCAACTTTGATTCCCACCTATTTGTTAAGGAATTGGCTGCCAACGAAGAAAAGCTGGATGTTATCCCCCAAAACAAGGAAAAGTATATATCATTTACTAAGCATGTTTTGGTGGATAACATCGAGAACAGGGATGGTAAACAACGGCAGGTATTTTTAAAATTACGCTTCCTCGACAGTTTTCGTTTCATGGCCAGCGGTCTAGATAAACTTAGTCAAAATTTAAAACCAGAACAATGTCGAGAAGTTAGGAAATATTTCGCGGAAGAAAATAAGTTTCAGCTTATTCGACAGAAGGGTGTCTTCCCATATAATTACGTGGATAGTTTCGCAAAATTGAACGATACTAAGCTTCCATCACATAAAAACTTTTACAACCAGCTGAAAAAAGAAGACATTAGTACAGAGGATTACAAGCGTGCTTGGGCTGTGTGGAATTTATTTGAATGCAAAACTTTAGGCGAATATTCAGATATTTATTTAAAATCCGACGTCTTATTATTAACAGATGTGTTTGAAAGTTTTAGAGACGTGTGCCATAGTACTTACGGTCTAGACCCTGCGCAGTACTTCACAGC
The DNA here is from genome assembly GCA_963971165.1 of Philopedon plagiatum. NCBI lineage: Eukaryota > Metazoa > Arthropoda > Insecta > Coleoptera > Curculionidae > Philopedon > Philopedon plagiatum. The sequence goes on from OZ020191.1 coordinate 64,760,110, forward strand.
GCCCGCTCTTTCGATGGACGCCGCACTCAAGGCCACATCAATTAACTTAGAATTACTGACAGATCTAGACATGGTACACTTCTTTAAACACGGTATTCGTGGTGGGGTCAGTCAGTGTAGCGTTAGAAAAGCTTTTGCGAACAATCAATTTATACCTCATTATGACGCTTCCAAACCTACTTCCTACATCATGTATTTGGATGCCACCAACCTATATGGTGCAGCCATGTCACAATATTTACCAACGGGGAATTTTAAGTGGTTGGATGAAACCGAAATTCAAAGTTTAGATTACATGAATGTCGCGAATGATTCTAAAACTGGCTACATATTAGAGGTAGATTTAGAATATCCCGAACAGTTGCATTACTTACACAACGAACTACCCTTTTGTCCAGAATCCATAGCCCCACCAGAATCAAAATTCCAAGACATTACAAAATTAATACCCAACTTTCTTAAAAAAGAAAAATATATTATTCATTATCAAAATTTGCGTCAGGCTTTAGATTATGGGCTTAAGCTCACAAAAATTCATCGCGTTATATCTTTTGATCAATCACCATGGTTAAAGAAATACATTGACCTAAACACAGCGATGCGTAATAAAGCGAAAAATAAGTTTGAAAAGGATTTCTTCAAACTTATGAACAACGCTGTGTTTGGTAAAACGATGGAAAATGTGGAGAAACGGGTAGATGTTAAACTTGTTTCTCATTGGGAAAATATTGGTAGAAGGTTGGGAGCCGAAGCGTTAATCTCGAAACCTCATTTTAAAGACCGCACGATTTTCGGCGAAAACCTGGTAGCTATCCAGATGAAAAAACAAAAAGTCACATATAATAAGCCTATTTACGTAGGTTTTAGCATCTTGGAAATATCCAAGACTATTATGTATGACTTTTTGTACGGGTATATTAAGCCAAAATACGGCAACAACGCGGTATTACTCTACACTGACACCGATTCCCTTGTTTTAAAAATTACAACGGGAAATTTCTATAATGACATGCGAGAAAATTTAGATAGATTCGACACGTCCAATTACTCACAAGATAACCCACATGATGTTCCTGTAAACCAATCAATTTTGGGTAAAATGAAAGATGAGTATGCAGGAAAAATCATTTGGGATTTCTACGGTACCGGGGCGAAGGCATATTGTGTAAATGTGGAGGGAAAGTTAACGAAAAAAGCTAAGGGAGTTCCTGACTACGTTACCCAGAAAGAACTGACTCTTGATGATTATAGGGAGGCGGTTGACGTAGAAGGAACTCACATTCATCGACAGATGAACACTTTCCGTTCACATTTACACGATATGTATGTCGAACTGAAAAATAAGGTAGCGCTATCACACGCGGACGATAAGCGTTACCTTATTCCCGGTGACTTAGAGAACACGCTTGCTTGGGGTCATCGAGATATTGAAAAGTATAAGGAATCATCGGAAATTCCATGAGTTAAGACTGATCACCGACAGCTAACTTTACATCAATCACCTTTGATAGCTAAATGTGTGTGACTTTAGAGGTTGTGATAGTAGGCTAGTAATTTATTTTAGATAGTTAATTATTGTATTTATTTTACCCTAATCTATCCTATTTAATGTATTTAAGGTATTTACCTAGTTACTTTATATGTATATTTTACCCAAGCTTACCCTATTTTTATATTGTTTGTTTATTGTCTCCTATTTACGATTGTACTCTATTTACTAGTTACGGGCCACTGTTCGGTCACTTGTTTTACTTTTTTAAATTCTTACCCGTTAATAAATGTTGGGTTTTTGTGTATATATTGGTGTTTTATTTCCTTAGTTAGAGCAAAGAAAAAACAAATTGACGTTAGACTATTTATTTAGTAACAGTATAATATTCAAGATTAAGCTTATACAATTCATAAATATGCTTTGCAAATAGGTGTATTAGCTTCTCGGTCCATCGAAAAAGATACTTGTCGGTTGTGGCATCTTCAAACTTTAGACTTCTCTTATCGCCATTGCGATGAAACACTAGCGTGTACTGTCCAATTATCATAAATATATCTACCCAATGGGTATTGAAACAATCAAAAGTGCTTAAAAACTCTTCAAATTCATCACTAGAGAAAGAAATTTTGCCATAACCAATAGTATCCAAAATTACTTGTTTGCGTTCCTCTTCTGACGTACGAAAAATGACAGTGATAAAATCATCAATCTCGTACACTCGGTTAGGCTTAGTCTTCAGAACTATCGCTGGAACATCAGGACATCTAGAAGGAGATTCAAACACCTTATCCCAGCCGGATGAGGAGGAAGCCATTGGTAAGTTTAAATGGTAAGTTTCAATAATATTCTAACCACAGATTTCTTTTCTTGGTAAAACTGAATATCTCTTTTCAGCTTGCGTAATTTTTTCAAATGCTTGTCTAATCTAACTGACCAGTCAACCGTCTTTGCCATGCGCTCGAGACTAAATGCCTAAATTTTTCAAGGGTTTCGAATAATATAGGATAAAATGAAACATGTAATACAATTATTTAACTTCTTTATTTAGGTAAAAAATCATAAATATATTCATACAAGATTTTTGAATTCACAACACTACAAGTACAATATTCTAAACCATGATAAGAACAAGTGGTTTTACTTAGAGATAATTTCGGTACATTAACACTGTCCCTAGTAAATTCTAAATTAACAATATCGGGTATATGCTTAAGATATTTCATCGTGGAAAAAGTTTCCAGTAAGAAGGCCTTCTTTACATACCCCTTCACATAGATGACATCAACATCCCGTAGATCGTTGTAGATAATGCGGTGAAGTTCATTGTAATCGGTTTCACCAGAATTGTAGTATAAACCATGTCGGTTCCCATATAGAAACATTGCTTGCTTCTGACAATCATAGGACAGTTCATAAAACGGCTTAGCGGGTTTAAAAAGATAGTTTTTGATTTGCTTTCCATCGTAAATAGTCAATTCTTTAGCTTGAAATTCTGGAACGCTGAATCCTTGAACGTCAACCACAACAAACTTCATCGTGCTGAGAGGGTTGAATAGTAAATGCCTACAACAGATCACGTACTTCACCTGTTAAAGCCTGATACTCGAGCACTCGGTCATGAATAATTATACAAAAGGCCCGTGACTCAGCCGAGAAGTTTTCGGAACTTTGAAACTCCAACTTAACGTCAATAGTGTTACTCTTGAGGGCTTCATTTTGTTTGGAACAGTCAATAACAAAGAGGGCTCTACTAGCGAAAGCGAGAAAATCCAAAAGCGGCTCCGACCGCTGCTTTCCCAAATAGGTTTTTTGAAAGTCCGTATACATCTGATAGGCTTCTGCAAACTGTCTATTGGCAAAGTTTAGGTTTAACGACTCATAGGGGTAAACTTCAGAATTTAAATGCAACTTAACGTCGGTGATGTTTAAATTATCAAAGTAGGTACAATCAGCTTCAAAGTTATCTTTTCGCTTCTTCATAAAAAATACAATGACGTATCGGGCTCTCTCAGACATGGTCTTAACGGTCCAAATATCACGCTTTGTTGTTCCCAAAGCAGGCAGTTCATGTAGTTCCCAATTTCTAAACGGAATATATATCGGTTTGTTCTTTGCAATTTCATCCAAAAGCCTTAATTTCACTGCATCACTCGGGTAAATATGTCTCACTTTCAACACAACCGTTTTTAAGGTTATTGTTGCCTTCTTAGTACCCGAGGACTTGTAGCAGTTGTCGTCATGACGAGCACGAACTAGTTTAAGTTTCTGTTTACCCATTAATACATTGTGGTAATCGGCAAACACACCAAACAAGATTGAAAGTGGGATGCGAAAATTAAAGTCTTTAGAAGTTTCATCCAAGGTCTTAACAGTTCCACTAGGCCAATTCCATCCGGCTATGTCTAGAGCACGGCTCTCCTGCTCATTTAAACATAGCATATTTTTCACGGTGCTAACAATACCAGGATCTCGAATCTTTTCAATCTCCTTACCATTAACTTCATAGGAAATGTTGTCAAAGAGAAAGGCTCCAGCATTATTGGTTAGATCACAAGTACCGGTCTTACCAGTGGCATCTGCTTCCACCTTAAATGTGCCCTCGATGTAGAGTTGAGCTTCACTCATATCCAAAAAGACATCTTGCTGATTGATAACAATCTCGATTTCGTCATTGTTATTAAAGGAGTTGGTAAAGGGGTGATAAGTGTGCCATTCTTCACGAATGACCGACTCATCGCTCTTGATCTGATTGAAGATTTGAAGTTTTTCTGACATGATAGCCGTAAGGACTGCTTATAGACTGCAAATATAATATATTTGAAAACGTGAGTGACCCCTTCGACTTCTGATCACTGAATGATCTGTCGGCTGAGGTAGTAGTGTTTAAATACCCTTTAAATACTAGAACCATTTCGTCTAAGTTCTAATCGAATTACTACTTCTTCACCTCGAAAATTAAGAGGCCTAGAATCCTGGTCTACTAGCGTTAGGGTAATGTTATAGATGCTTTTTTGGTTCACAGGTAAATAGATTAGATTCCTTGGTTCGATATTTATACTGTAGCCGGGATCGACAGTTGGTGAAAATTCGTAAAGAGTATGTGCGGGATTATTTGTGTAATACGAACCGGAAATGATGTTACACTCTACTCTAATAGTAACAACTTGTATAATATCCACAGGTTGATCTGATTCGTGGAATTCGCCAGACTTTAACAGTTGAGGTGAAAATCCCAACAACTTTGCAATACTGTCTTTTGGCTTAAAGTTTATGTCGTAGACACTGGTTAACTCGCACTTTAACGTATTGTTATTGGGTTTAAGCGATAAGATGCGATTCCGTTCGTCTGCGGAAGCTCTGGGATCTAGGAGCTTACGTTGTAGAAACTGCTCGATATCTTCCAACTCGTAGGACCCTGTTGGTATTTCCAATACTCGCTCCTCCTGATTATTGACAATGTAATAAAACTTGTTTCGTCCCTCTTCTATATTGGGGATTGTGTTCCAAGTGTTTAGCGAAATTAATGCTAAAGAGTAATCAATCCGGGAATCGAGCTCTATGGGAGGTACAAAGTATGCTTCAAGTCGGTGAGAGCGACCTTTTAACGTGAATGTCTGTGACATGACTGATGTCAATAAGCATCAATACCTGCATTTATAAAGTTTCATTGTAGAGAAATGCTAGAGCAAGATGTCCACAGTTTATCATTCCATAATCCTGATACTGATCGGAATTAAAATATATTTTAACATTTTTCATGTACTTGACAAATTCCTTGGGCGGTTTCAAGTTGCCAAAACTGTCGAAATAAACAACTCGATTACCGTGTTTCTTGTAAGCTACCCAATGTGTTCCGAATCCCGTGTTCCGATCCAAATTAATAACACCACACTCTGTTTTGAAGGGTGCGTTCGGTAAAGTGTCTCGCATAAATACTCCTCTAAAATGCGGTATTTTTAATCGAGTGACGTACGAATTAATATCATGATCGGATAACGGTTTTTCAGGTAGCTTTATTGGTAGTTTTTTGGCATTTTTCGTAAAAACAATCCATAGCCAGTTTTGTGTTTCTTTAAATACAAACCGCTACCCTTTTTTCCCAATGCAATCGCTTCCATTGTTTCGTTGTGTCGTTTCGATTCTTTTAACTTCTCCTTGGCACTTTGAGCGTCATTAACGGCCTTCGCTACCCCCGCGGCGTCTCCGCTTAGTGCCCCCAGGGCACTAAGTCCTGCAAAGATGGGAATAAGTGGTAGAAACCCGCCCTGTTTCGGTAATGGTATGATGCGTGGCACGTTGATCCTCTTACGCCCTCCCACCTTCTTGACCGTTACTCGTGCAGCTTTAAGTATTTTACTGAGAGTCCTTTTCTTACTCACATCACCCGCACCCGTATGTCGAAGTTGTTTCTTAAGCAGAGTAACCACTGATGATAGGGTTTTCATGTTCTTCTTCTTGCCAGCACCCAGCTTGCGTTTTACCTTCATAGCGTTAGTTACTAACCACGCTGAAGCTTTTTCACCAAAACTGGAATCGTTTGCCGTTACTCGTCCCCAAGCTCGGTTCTCCAACACTCGATCGGCTCGATGTCTTTGTTCCAACTCTTTAGACCGGGCGTATTCGATATCGTGATCGCGACAAGCACTATCCAATTTGTTCTTTGGTCGATCACCTCGAGCCAGTCGCTCTTGAAGTTTGGTTCCAGGACCGCAATAGGAATAACCAGGTAAATGAAGCTCGAACGGGAGCTTGTTGATAGCTGTATTTAACACACCTGCACCCTGCAGAGTCTTCATTCGTAATGAAGCCCTGGGAGGGTGTAGAGTAGTATTTATAGAGATGCGTCAAGAGAAACAGAAACTCAAAATCCGAGTTTATAATTGCGATATGAAAACAGACAAGTCCCAAAGTAGCAAACATGGTCAACTTTTACCTTCTACAATTCGAGCTTTAATATGTGGTCCGAGTAATTGTGGCAAAACCAATGTAATGATTAGTCTTTTGATTGATGAAAATGGTTTAAAATTCGAGAATGTGTACGTGTATTCCAAATCCCTGCAGCAAGACAAGTATGACTTTCTTCAACAGGCTATGAAACATTCCCGTTTAGGCTATTTCGGCTACAGTGATAATGATGAAGTTTTAGATCCTGCCAGTGCCCGGCCTCACTCTGTATTCATATTTGATGACGTAGCATGTGAGAAGCAGGATAAAATACGTAATTATTTTTGTATGGGCCGACATCATGCAATTGATTCATTCTATTTATCGCAAACTTACTCGAAAATACCTAAACAGCTGGTTCGTGACAATGCCAATGTATTAATTTTATTTAAGCAGGATGACTTAAACTTGAAACATATCTACGATGATCACGTTAATACAGACATGACATTCGATGCATTTAAACATATTTGTTCCGAATGTTGGAAAGATAGGTATGGGTTCCTAGTAGTGGTGAAAGACAATGATATTGCTAAAGGTCGATATCGTAACAAGTTTGATACATATATCATACCCTAAGCCCTCGGGACTCAGTGTAACACTTGACGTCCTAGAAGTTAGATGTGTTAAGTCTCGAGAAACAGGATCTGTTTAGTAGTTGTTTTAGCTGTTTCCTAGCTGTTTCCAGTAACAGGGTCTGTTTATTAGCTGTTTTCCCCGAACAGGGTCTGTTTTTTAGCTGCTTTTCCCCCGAGCAGGATCTGTTTTTAGGTGTTTTTTCCAGAACAGGGTCTGTTTTTTAGCTGTTTTTCCAGAACAGGGTCTGTTTGTAATATGTCTACCCCCATGAGCCAGCTCGATAAAGACGTTAAACGGAGGATTCTCCAAGCTGCACGAACAATAAGAAAGAAGTATTTAGCATTAAAGTTGGAGCGAGGCGAAGAAGATGAAGCTCTTAATAAATTCTTAATGCCTATTACCGATCCTCTGAATAAGCTTGTGAGTGCTTCCGCCGCCACCGCTGTAAAATCTAAGAAACGGAAGATTAAATTGGAAGAGAGCGTTGGTGGAAAACCCAAAGTTAAACCACCCATAGTAACTCGAGAAGTGAAACCACCTGTAAAATTTTTAACCGAGGAAACTCACTACGGGGATGCTGTTGCTGCTGCTGATGATGATGATGATGCTGTGTTTGAAGAACCAGCTCAGAATCCTGCGGAACACATAAGACAGAATTTTGAAGATTCTCTTCGAAAATCTGATGTGTTTGAGACTTTTATCGAGCAGTATCCGAAGATTGCTCAAGACTATCTGAAACTATATTGGTCGCACTCTGCCGAAATAGATGCTAACAGCCTGAAATATGATTTGGTGACTGATTCTTGGAGCTTAGGTTCAGAACCGGTTAATTTCTTAAAGAATGGTGATATTCAAGTTGGCCCCCTTACGTATAAAGGAACTCTGGGACTATACGATTTATTGTTTCTCAAGGTTCCTCAATTTAATACCGCTGCCGATGAAGAACAATATAAGGATATTTTAAAGCGATCAGATTTATACTTGAAAGACAATGGTCAGTTGAAAGGTAATAGATCCCACAAATACAATGCCATTGTGAAACCACTAATTTCGAAAGGTTCTACCAGTAAAATTCCTTCGCCCGGGGGTAGAATAGCGACCAGATCGAAGTCTGAGAAATCTGGATCTGTGAAATCTGGATCTGCCTTAATGGAATACAGCGAAAAACCCAAAGAATATGTCTACTACGATGACGTCAACGAGTTGGTTGATAGGTTAAAAAAGCTAGACGCTTCCAATCAGGTTGGCAACAATAATAATATGAACGAGATTTGGAGCATTTTGCATGAATTGGAACACCTTGGAGTAATTGAATTCTATAAATAAGTTTGTTAAAGCTGTTATGCCTTAGTACCGCAGTAAGCATGAATAAGTTTGGACGTTCCTTGCCCACGTCGTCTAATCAGAAGAGAGTGAGAGTGTTGCAAGCACCCAACTTGATCACTCTTACAAAAGATGGCGATTATGATATTCGAGATCATCGGCTTTGTAACGTCAAATCGCCAGCAGATATCGCTGATGCAGTAAATAAAAAGTTTGTAGAGAGTATGCTAACTTCACTTTCTACTACCATTGATAGATCGCTGAATGATAAAATACAAGTATCCCACTTGGAGATGTTGAGACAAGTAGCGGGGTTGGAACAAAAAGTAAACAACTCTATCGGTAGTATTGTAAAGCAAATGGAGGCATTTACAAAAACTAATAAGGATTATGTAGACTCGGTATCCGATCAACTTAAGCTGCTTGACAACAAATTAAAGAGCGAGACTTTAGTTTTGGATACCCACCTGGATAGCCTATCTACCCAATTCAAGGATCTCGACAAACTCCTAAAAGTTTACACCAATCAGGCTATGCAAAATGCTCTCAGACCAGTCAGGACGGATGTGGGAAAGATTCGTGAAGAACTCTCCAAATTATTACAAGCAGTTGATTTGCTAAAGAAAGGATCTTCCCGTCCACCAACTATCTAAAATTTAGACGTATATAATTCGATATCTTGCTGCAGAACCTCATTCTTTGAGAAATAATGGCCAAGGGCATTACGAAGGCTAGAGAACAAGTTGTTAAGGAACTACATAAACCCGCTAGAATCAAATTTAAACGTCGTAGATTTATCCAGTATGGTTTAGATGATACGTTTGCTTCCGATCTTGCTCAACTCGATCAGTACGCTCGTGAAAACAAGGGATTTAAATACATCTTGGTTGTTATTGATTGTTTCTCCAAATTTCTCTGGACCAGACCTCTAAAGTCAAAAAATGCTCAGGATGTGACTAATGCCATGGATCATATACTCAAACAGTCTCGGAGGATTCCGAAAAAGCTGGTTACAGATAATGGGAAAGAGTATTATAACGCTAGCTTTCAAAGTCTTATGAAGAAACATGGGATACATCATTACAGTACCTTTAGTATTTTAAAGGCTTCTATTGCAGAACGTGTAATTCGAACGCTCAAAGAACACTTGTTTAAGTTGTTTACCTTGAATGGCAATCATAAATGGATTGACTTGTTGGAACAAGTTACAAATACTTACAACAACACGAAACATCGTACGATTCACATGAAACCGAAGGATGTTAGCAAGAGTAATGAGAAGAAAATATTGGACTCTGTTTATAGTCGTTTAAAGGTTGTGGGGAAGCAAAAATTCAAAGTTCGTGACATTGTTCGCATAAGTAAGGCTAAGCACGTGTTTGAAAAGGGTTATGTGCCTAATTGGACCACTGAGTTGTTTAAAGTATCTCAGGTTAAAATTACCAATCCTACGACTTATTTGCTAGATTCTATGAAGAAGAATTGCAAAAAACCACACAACCTGACATATTTCTTATTGAGCAAGTTTTGCGTAAAAAAGGCAAAAAGATGTATGTGAAATGGCTTGGGCTTGATAAGTCACATAATAGTTGGATAGATATGGCTAAGGATGTGGTTTAGGCCTGATCTTTGTACAAAAAGACGGCATTTTTTCCGGTTTTCATCAGTTGAAATCATGCCTTATTGCAAAGAGTGTGATACGGAAATTTTGTCTCGTAGTGCTCATAACCGTACCACAAAACATAAGCAGCAATGTAGTGAGAACTTGTACTCTCATGTAAAACTAGTTCGAACTGCTTTTAAACAACGGATACTAACTTACCATCTGACGAGTGACTTACATTCAACTGATGTCAAGCAATATTTAGGAAATCTAAAAGATACGGTTATTACTCTACTCACTGATCCTTTAAAGACTTATCCCCAGCTTAAAGCTAATATGGAGCTATATGGTTGTTATCTGTTGGCATCAACACAAGAACAAGACATTAAATCGTTTAATACAAAATTTAGTGTTATTTCTCCCAACACTAATTTGGATGACTTTTACAGCGAATATCAGATGTCTCTAGTGAAAAAAGCTTCCGAATTCACCGAGATGGGAAGCGGATGGGCGTTATCCAGACTACTGTTTCTCGAACTTAACATCAATAAATGTGGAGTGGGGGTAGAGTTCTCTCTATAATACCATTACTACGTTAGCAGTCGTCGCTATTTTAGTGTGAGCCATGGCCAGTAAACGTTGTACCGCTGCTGCTGCTCCTGCTCCTGCTGCTACTCCTGCTGCTGCTTCTGAGGTGGTGGAAGACGACGGCTATAGTTCCCAAAGCTCATCACCCTATTGGACTTATTTAGACAGTATGATTCTCCGAAGTAATAGAGAAATTCGCAAGGAGAATAAACTCTTGGGCGAATTTTGCTATCCTGCTGGTAATTTTACAGTAATTGTGGGTCTCAGTGTTGCCAGGGGGATGATACCAAGTGTTAAACTAGTCCCCACAACGTCTGAACATGAGCCAGTATCCCTCAGCCATTCTGACTGGATCGAGTTTTTGGAGATCATTGACAAGATGTTTGAAGATATTGATGGAAGTGTGGCAACAACGCTGACGTCGTCATCGGAAAATTTTACTGTATCCAGTGCTATTCTTTTAAACGAGCGAATATTTCGACTCGGAAGCAATGATGTAACTTTAACGTTTTCTTGTAATGATATAAATTCTATTGTTAGCATTAAGCATTTAATTAACTATAGATTAGAATTAGTGAATCGTTTACAATTTAGAACCTATTATGATGATACTTTACAGTATGCCCAATGTTTTGCTGATATTAAGGAAAACTTTTTTGAAATTATTACCAATCTCTGTAATTTAAACCTGTTTGAACAAAGTTATTACATGTTGGAATTATTGCATTATACTCCGCAAAAATTGCTCGATGACTTTGATAAACTGTGCATGTATGCTGATGATTCATAATAATAAATATTTTAAAGCTTTGGGTTCTTTTCTTTCACCCTTCCCTCTCCTTTCTCTCCGATAGTAAATATTTCTGCTGTTACTAATAAATACAGCTCGATTCTAGCAGAGATTTCATAGTTGTTTCAACAATCGTTACATACAGTTCTAATCTATCGAGACCTGTCGTGACTTGTCTGCAGCCTGTTTAGAAGTTACGGCGTCGACACACGATGTCTAAACAACGTCAGGAAGTTTGCATCGATCTTCAGGGCTATCCTTTAGCCAGTGGGTTTATACCAAAGGAGTTGGCTGTGTATGATGGTGCTCGATTTTGCAGCTTTCTCTTCAAGCCTCCGTATGGTAGGAAATTTTTAAAGCCTGAAGACCTCAAAATAGTAGAACATCTGGAGGAGAAATACCATGGCCTAATGTGGGAGTCTGGTTATTTGGACTTGAACCAATTTGAAAGTGTTTTACGTGACGTCTGTCTTCAGTATGATTCTCCTAAATTTCTGGTTAAGGGTGATTTAAAGGCAACTTGTTTAAAACAGATGTTTGATTCTTGTCTTATATTTAGTATTCCTTTAAAGACTGAACCTAAATTAAGTAAATATAAGAAAGTTGTGGAATGTTTTCATCATAAGGACTTTACTGTTTGGCATTGTGCCTGTAATAATGTTAAGTTATTGTATAATTTCCGACATTGTTTTTTAAATGATATGGAATAAAAGTATATAACTTATTTTGTTTGTTTTATTTCTTAGTTTAGTTAGATTAGTCTAAGTAGAAAGACGAAAAATGATTAGCCACAGTGCAGATTGTACTCATTGCTCAGATGCCGGTTTTATCGCTATTCGCACTTTTGAAGAAAGACTGATTACGTTTGAAAATTGGCCTAATAAAGTTAGTCCTAAAGACTTAGCACAGGCTGGTTTTTATTACACTCAGCGATTGGATATAGTTAAATGCGCATTTTGTCATTGTGAGTTTGCTGACTGGAAGGAAGGAGACGATCCACTAGCCGATAAGTACTCTCAGCATTGTCGACTAGCTAAAGTATTGTGGAAGTGTCGGCAAATGAAAAAGATAGTCACACCCCGAAGCTTAAAAAAGATAAAACCAGAACCGCTCCGAACTCTTCATGTTAGTTCTCTGTTCTTAATACCGCTTTTCGCACTATCATTCGGTGGAATTATACACCCATGCGACATTATAAATCTCTATCATTCTACGTTTTAAATCATTTTGACGCCAGTCATGGCTCTGTTAAGTTCATCCTTTGTTCTGCTAGTTGCAGTAGTACACAACGTGTTCTACGTATGTCGACCTTTTAATGTTAAAAACGCCTCTGTTTTGTTCGATTTTGACGATTCTAACGCTAGCAACCCATGGATTCCGATGGCTTTCAACCCTCAGATTACTGACCATCTGCCTGTATTCTCCGCAGCGATGCCTCTGTCAAACAGCAGCTCTTTTCGCTACAAGGTTCATTTTCTCTTTCAAGACTCGACGATTGGCGAAACAGGTTGGATGACGTTCCTTAGCAAGTGCAAGAATGAGATCGTCTCTCCTGCAATTACTCCTACTACTAATTCTACACTAGCCCCATCTTTATCCGAAAATATGAACAGTATTTCTAGTCTCCTTGTATTCCTAGCAGTAACCTGTTTAATATTATTAACTAATTTCGTATATAAAGTTGTTAAATATCGTTATATATTGTGGTTAAATAAATAATTTTTCTACTTGTTGGTTTTATTATATATATATATATACTACGCAAATATCATTGACAATGGACGCTGCATTGCAGTGTTTTGAGGCTTTAGCAGTATTCTAAGTGATGGTTAAAACAGTTTAACCACTAGAAAGACTGATTCTTTTCAGCCATTAAGGCGCTGGACTTAATAAGCGACCGCTTACAAACGAGTTGGCCGATTGACTTTGGGTTTTTTCCAAACGATTTGTTATATCACGTTGAACACGTGATGTATGTTAAATATTAATTTTGGCGTTTGATAAGTGACAAATGACAGTTGACATGTCTTAAATGACTGGTGTCAGTTGACATGCTTTTACGCATGCCTTATAAGGCCATTTTGAACACGTTACGTATATTAAATTTCTACTTGCAAACGTTGGTCCTTCTGGCTGCAAGTCTATATCCCATCAGCACAATATTTTATGTGAAGCCGATAGCCAGGTTGGTTAGAGCGCTGATATTCCAACATCTGTGTCCGGGTTCGAATCCTAGCATGTGCAAAAATAAAGAAAAAAGTTTTGACGTCATATTCGTGAAATAATAATATTTTTAGGAATAGTACTAAAGTCCGACGCGGTTAGGCCCCAAATAGATAGAGCCCAAGTAGTTGATGCCCAAGTAGTTAAAGCCCCCAAGTAGTTAAAGCCCCAAGTAGTTAAAGCCCAAAGTAGTTAACGCCCAAGAGTGTGACAGTTGACAGATGACGTATGACAGTTGACGTTTGACAGTTGACATATGACAGTTGACAGATGACGTATGATAGATGACAGTTGACAGATGACGTATGACAGATGACAGTTGACAGTTGACAGATTACGTATGACAGATGACAGATGACAAATGACGTATGACAGATGACGTATGACAGGTGATAGATGACAGATGACAGAAGACGTATGACAGGTGACGTATGCGCGCGCAGGTTGGGTTTGATGCTGACGCATGCGGTATGGTTGGGTTTGATGTTGACGCTTGCGCTATTGCGTGTTGGGTTTGATACAGACGCATGCGCTAATGATTTTGGGAGTGGGAGGATGGTGAAGGAACCAACTATACCTACTGATAACATTTCTTTTAAATATCTACATAACAAAACCTCAAAAAGTAGCACTCCTTGAAAAATGATATCGTGACACATTGACGTTTATGGCAACATATAACAAGACTCTACTGAAGATTGGCTTAATTTTAATAACGCTGGTCATTGATAAATTATGGACAACTATTAGCCAGAAGTTGTTATATTAAAGATGATGTATATTTCCGTACGGAGTTTACGTTCACCACTTTTGGAATGAATTTTCCTTATCCCCCATTCTTCCTCGCCGCAAATCTACAAGATTTTTTTCGAGATACCAGATACTATTAGGTGTTAGGCTACCTAACGTAATGTTGGTAGTATAATGTAACTGCCTTTTCTTTGCTTACGTGCCATGTGGTGACGTTGAGTAAAGGCTTAGGTATATATATATATATATATATATATATATATATATATATATATATATATATATATATATATATATATATATATATATATATATATATATATATATATATATATATATATATATATATATATATATATATATATATATATATATATATATATTCTGGCTCCCCTTTGGTATAGGAAGTTGTGCATGTTATTTGGCTCATCCCTAATCTTGTCCATTAAGAGGGGGGGTGGCAGGGGTGCCATTTCCCCGGACCCGCACTGCTTTGAGGGGCCCGCAACTCAAAATTTACTTATTAGCCGGGGGCCCCGGGCCAGAAAGACTACTGCCCCGGGGCCCGTCCCGGCTGTCGATTATTATCAGCCAGGGGGCCTCGGGACAGAAAATTTTACCCCTGGAGCCCGTGCCGGCTCTCGATGGCCCTGTCCCCAATCTCCACTGCCATTGTACGATTGTGTCCAGGTACATGGAACATAGAGTGCGTATCAATACTTATGAATATATAAACTCCTAATTTTACATGCTTTAGGTACTAATAAAATTAAGATTAGAAAATACATTTCTCTTAACACGTATATAATATTAAAAATTCCTAATATTTAAACTAGTCTATGAACTAAGCTTAATTTACGTTGCTACTGGAACTGCTACTTGCTCGTGGAATTTTATTTTGCAGATGACACATTCTATATAATTAAATACAATCAATTTGCTCAAACACTGTCCTCCAACACTAGCGTCAACTTTTATGAAAACAAGATGCATAAATCCTTAAAACAACTACTCCCCTGGTTACGTGCCACGCAGAGTATTGAATAACATAAGACATTCACTTGTCTCTTCTTCATAAAATTTGTTACCCTTAAAAACTATTTAAAAATGTCTTATTTGTCAGTAAAGTTTAACCTGCGAATGACTTTTTGAGATAGGGCTATAGAATTATGTTTCTAATAGATAGTTCTCTAGCTGCCCTTTACTTAACACCTTTTTTGTTGTTGCTTATTGTTCCCTAAACTATGTATAACTTCGTAAGAAAAATGAACTGGCTGGCAACTTTTTTATCCTTGCTAAAACTGAGTCGTTCTGTACTAAAAAGTATTGTATGCACGTATTATATACTCTAAAATAATAATATTAATAACAGATACTCGTATATTCAACTTAAGAACAACGCTTTATTGTTTCGAATTAAAAAAATTCTTATATGTAGGTATGTTGAATTCTAACTCTCTTACTTACTCACGTAAGTTTATTGAAAGTTTGGCAATCAGCTTAGGCCTACAAAAAATGTTTTTTCTTCATACAAAACTAGATAATTATGCAGGATACGTTTCAACAACTACTCTGATTTGGCACTCGTGACACTTTTTTCTTCATTCAAATTCTGATGATTCGTTTGAATATGCATACAAAAAAATGTAAATAATATGAATGGGTACTTGCAGCCAGCGAATATGAAACCCGTGCTAGTTCGGTAAACTTATGCCATTATTGTAAAATAATATAAAATTCTTGGTAACCTACATTCTCTGGGTCTGGTAGGGGAGAGTCTCCCAGTAAATTAACTTTTTTTGAGCTGGTTACTTTAAAAATGAAGAAAAATCATGAAGAAAACTCGGTTACTCTCAAAGATATTTATGAACTAAGCACTACAATTTTAAATATATTTGAGGTTTTGTTATTTAAAAAAATAAAACAAAACTATTACATTTCGATAATTCGAAAAATGGTTCCCCAGAACCGGACACAAATAAAAACTAAACAAAATTCTTAAAGCAATGAAAGAAGTCTACTTGTCAGGGGTACATATAAGTAAATACGTAAAATTGAGAATAATTTCTCTAAACCACCTGAAAATTCCTTATACTATAAGGGTTTGAACAAATCATGGTAAAACAGCTATTCTCCGGGCTATATGCCTCTCCGAGCGCTGGATTACATACAAAAATTTGCCGTATTTTGACTAACACTGTTAGACAACAAAATACTTGGTTTGACTGCAAGAAACTACCAGGAAGAAGGAAGCTTTTTCTTTAGTTAGGATGTCGTTAGCTGCATACCGGTTTCGAACTCTTAGTTCTCATCAGTACAGGATAAACGAACATACCTACCTTCCGAAACAGCATATCCTTAAAGCTAACTCTGTCGAACTGCATAAGCAGTATAACACAGGCAGCGCCATCCATTAGCAGTTTCAAGCAGTCGCAGTAGAATTTACCGTGAGGTAAAATTATTAAAGCAATGAAGGAAGTCTACTTGTCAGGGGTACATATAAGTAAATACGTAAAATTGAGAATAATTTCTCTAAACCACCTGAAAATTCCTTATACTATAAGGGTTTGAACAAATTATGGTAAAACAGCTTTTCTCCGGGCTATATGCCCCTCCGAGCTATATGCCCCTCCGAGCGCTGGATTACATACCAAAATTTGCCGTATTTTGACTCACACTGTTAGACAACAAAATACTTGGTTTGACTGCAAGAAACTACCAGGAAGAAGGAAACTACCAGGAAGAAGGAGGGGCATATAGCCCGGAGAATAGCTGTTTAGCATGATTTGTTCAAACCCTTATAGTATAAGGAATTTTCAGGTGGTTTAGAGAAATTATTCTCAATTTTACGTATTTACTTATATGTACCCCTGACAAGTAGACTTCTTTCATTGCTTTAATAATTCTACCTCACGGTAAATTCTACTGCGACTGCTTGAAACTGCTAATGGATGGCGCTGCCTGTGTTATACTGCTTATGTAGTTCGACAGAGTTAGCTTTAAGGATATGCTGTTTCGGAAGGTAGGTATGTTCGTTTATCCTGTACTGATGAGAACTAAGAGTTCGAAACCGGTATGCAGGTAACGACATCCTAACTAAAGAAAAAGCTTCCTTCTTCCTGGTAGTTTCTTGCAGTCAAACCAAGTATTTTGTTGTTTA
The DNA here is from genome assembly GCA_963971165.1 of Philopedon plagiatum. Taxonomy (NCBI): domain Eukaryota; kingdom Metazoa; phylum Arthropoda; class Insecta; order Coleoptera; family Curculionidae; genus Philopedon; species Philopedon plagiatum. Next base: position 64,777,562 of record OZ020191.1, read on the forward strand.
ACAGTGTTAGTCAAAATACGGCAAATTTTGGTATGTAATCCAGCGCTCGGAGGGGCATATAGCCCGGAGAATAGCTGTTTTACCATGATTTGTTCAAACCCTTATAGTATAAGGAATTTTCAGGTGGTTTAGAGAAATTATTCTCAATTTTACGTATTTACTTATATGTACCCCTGACTTCTTTCATTGCTTTAATAATTTTACCTCACGGCAAATTCTACTGCGACCATAGAGAAAATATATAATAGAGAAATAATGTCATTTGCGAATGCGGCAAATTTACCAAGCTGAATCCGTAAACACAGACGGTCTTCTACGGGCTTGCGCCTTGTCGAACGTTTGCCTTGTGATAGACAGGACCGTACTTCAAAATTTATTTCACATGACGTGAATCTTTTATCCAGTAATAAATGCTAAATATATTACTTGTAATTATTCTTTTTATTAATGATAAAAATGTAACCATTAGTGAGATTTTAAGACAAATTGTATAGTTTGTTGGCTTAAATCTGAGTTTTCTTGCTATACAAAACTGTCGATAATTCCTCGAAAATAGCTCAGTTTATACATATACAGTGCGTCTCTTTAATGTCCCCCCTCTTAATTTTTTAAACGTTACATTTACAAGATTGAAAGTTGAAATAAAATATAAACATAGTATTCTAAACAATAGAAATAAAATATGCAACTGTTTTAAGAAGTAAAATAGTAAATAAAAAAATTACCAAAACTATGTGTATATTTTATTGGATTGGCATCCCATCCTGTATAATTATTGAACAAACCAAGTTCTATGGTAAGATGTAAATATTTTTACACCTATTTACAGTGTGCGCACTTGATACTTTGGTGAAAGCGCTACTTACTTACGGCCGGCCCCATGTCAATCTAATCCACTGATATCTTAGCGATCCTTTGGCGAAAGCGCATTTTTCTTTCGCCATCGCTTTTAAAATACTCCCCTCTACCCTAATCCACTGATATCTTAGCGATCCTTTGGCGAAAGCGCTTTTTTCTTTCGCCATGCCTTTTAAAATACTCCCCTCTACCCCAATCCACTAGTATTTTTAGTGCCCCTTTGGCGAAAGCGCAAATATGCCTTTTAGACACTCGCCCTTCTAATCCACTGATATCTTAGCGATCCTTTGGCGAAAGCGCTGTTTTCTTTCGCCATCCCTTTTAAAATACTCTTCTCTACCCTAATCCACTAGTATTTTTAGTGCCCCTTTGGCGAAAGCGCAAATATGCCTTTTGGACTCTCACTCACCCTTATGCAATATAGAGGAAGGAGGCATTGACACTATATATGACCTTCTTACACCACCTTACCCCTTATACAATGCCCAATACACAGACACCCCATCGGTGCGTTTCTGACACCTTGACCACACTCAATATACGTCACTGACAAATATTTCTACTTCTCCGTGTGTGTATTCACTTCAACACCGGAGTGCATTTAAGATAAATTATATGTTTTACCTCCTATTCTTTCACATATTGATATAATTTAAATTTGGAATTAAACTATTTGTATTTATGCACTAATTGTAAGGAATAGACTACGAAATAATTACTTATATTTAAAAGTTGGATACATAATTGCCGAAACATATGAAATGTCTTTAATACTTTGTAAAGACTATTTTTGTATCGAAATAACAAGCTTCAGAGGTTCGCTATATTCGCCACCCCAACCAAAAATACCATAACATAAAAATGACTGAGATTTTTTCGGCCCGGTCCTGATCGCCGCGTTGCGTCATTGAGTTCAACAACCACTTTTGCTAGACGTCCCGAGTGCGCATGCCTCGGGTGGACCGTCGTTTAAAAATCTGACTGGCGCCCAATGCGTACAAACGCACTTTTTCGCCCATACATTGGACGGATTCAGCTGGTGTCGCGAATACGTTGTGATGGTCTAAATATATTTTGTCTGTGACTGCGACTGCTTGAAACTGCTAATGGATGGCGCTGCCTGTGTTATACTGCTTATGCAGTTCGACAGAGTTAGCTTTAAGGATATGCTGTTTCGGAAGGTAGGTATGTTCGTTTATCCTGTACTGATGAGAACTAAGAGTTCGAAACCGGTATGCAGGTAACGACATTCTAACTAAAGAAAAAGCTTCCTTCTTCCTGGTAGTTTCTTGCAGTCAAACCAAGTATTTTGTTGTCTAACAGTGTTAGTCAAAATACGGCAAATTTTGGTATGTAATCCAGCGCTCGGAGGGGCATATAGCCCGGAGAATAGCTGTTGATGATTTGTTCAAACCCTTATAGTATAAGGAATTTTCAGGTGGTTTAGAGAAATTATTCTCAATTTTACGTATTTATTTAAACAAAATTCCTTGTAATCATGATATGATTACTGATTTTAAAGAAAAAGCATAAATAAAAGCTTATAAACTATTTGAACACAATAATCACACTTAAACTTAAACCCAATCAATATTTTCGTGTGTCGTACAGGCTACATGCGCCCACCCCCCGCATACTATACATTACACTCAGTCTTCGTCACTTTATTTTGCCTGGAATTAGAAAAAACCGTCGTTACCTCTCAAATACAAAAAATTCACGCACACACCATTACATACTCCCACCCACAAATTAATAAACACATAGTCTTATTTCCCTAAGGAAAACTTCATTTAAAATTATGATTTTCTGTCCGATACTGAGAAACTCCTTAGTGTCCGATATTGGGCAACCAGCACTCCGGCAGTTAAAAATAAAAAAATATTTTTTACAAACACATTAACTTTGACTAAACGGTATGTATCTAAAATTGTACCCATATGATAGGTAGCTTAACAAAAAGGGTAACAAAGGAACTTGTACTTTCCCAAAAACGAAGCACACACGCTTAAAATTAACGAATAGTAGGAGTACGACACCATAAATCAACCTTTTGTTTCATAACTTTTGTCAAACTGACCACAGATTAAAACGCTTCGGAGAGGTAACACTTGTAATGCACACGACTCCAAACCTAGATATCTTTGGGGGCCACCTATCGACAAAGTGGAGAAACTGACTATGTCCGATACTGGGGGATGTCCGGTACTGGGGGACTCTCCCCTATGTTTATTATGAAGTACTATGAACTTAAAATAGTACAAAATTACGCAAGCTTTTTAAATGGCATTAATAAATATTTTTATACATTAGAAGGATAACAATGTGGTCTAATACTTAGTATTTCTTAATTGAAATAGGAAATATTGCTTTGTTCCAGAATAATGTGCATTTATTTAGAACGTCTTTACAATATTCTTCATTATAATAGGGAATATGCATGAAATTCAAATCAACCCGAAATATTTTTTATTGTATTCTCTATATAAATTAAATGATTATGGCGGTTGTTGTTTTCCATTTATTTTGGGTTTTATTAGCAAAAAAAAAAGATTTAAAACTGCAAATTTTCGCGCGAATTTCGGAACTTGTAAAACGCACTTCTTTTGTTTGTGACGTCACTTTTTTTATGACGTAAACGCTTTATAATGCCTAGTGTAATGTAAATTTCAGTATTAATTCATTTTCTTGATTTTTTCCCGAAGATTAGTACATTTAGTTGATAGAAAACCTTTTATTTGATTAAAAAAATTGTTTAGCAATGACCAAAACGGAGTGCGTGCAAAGAAAATCGGATAATTTGCTGGACGTTGATGCCCTTTAGAGAGGGTTCCTTTTTTGCCTGCAGAATTTCGTTACCAATACTTATTATTTATTATACTATGAAAATAAATTTACAGTCACATATGCTTACTTGAATTTGGCGATACTGACCTTTATAGATACCGCTTTATATAAAATTTTTGATTAATTTTGCAGTACGTATACTTTCTTCCAGCACCGGCTCTTTTGGACACGAGAAAATGAAGTTTTCCAAGTCATTAGCTGGAGAATTCTTTTACACTGGCATAATATAATATCTGTAGGTTAGTTTTTTAACATTTTCTACTGTTTAATAAAAAGGATTATTAACAAAATACGATATAATCGAAGACAAACAACAAAATCAAACTTATCAAACCCAACCACACCAGATAAAGCGACCGTCACACTGAAGAAGCAACGTTGCCACCGCTGCAAACACCTGCGTGTTCGATTGACAATAATTGGATCAATCAGGATCACTTTACGTCACTTCAATGCTATTTTATCTCTTTGCCCTGCCATTCCCTTAAAGTTCGTCAACTGATCCGGATCAATCCGATTTTGTCAATCGAACACGCCAGTGGCTAAAAAAATGACACGTGAAAAACCGAACCGACCCTGTCATCATTAAAGCTTTGCAAACGGAGGTAAATCCAGAGACGGCTCTAACCTAGTTGGAAATAAAATTAGGATTCGATGTGAAAATAAAATACAAATATTTATTTACCCACATTGTGTTATTTGAAAGTGCGAAATACGAAAATCCCATACAGGGTGTCTGAAAAGTCTTAGCATGGGCAAATATCTTTACTATTAATTAAGATAGAGACACCAAATTTTAGTTTTATCTTATTGGTTAATAAATCTACTTTTTTATGTAATTTGACTTTTACCATCCCCTTGGGGGATTACGCTAGGGAGTTGAGGTCAAAAATTTTAAATGCAACCCTATGCCGTGTGGTACCTCATTTTAAAGATCTTTTCTCAGATGTTACTTCTTGACAGAGTTCCAAAACGGACTTTATTACTGCCAAGAAGTTCATGGTGGCCAGTCTAAACAACTTTTAACGTAATTAGTAAGGCAGTCACTGTTGGTCTGTTACCAGAGGCGTCGATGCCGAAAATAAGTACATAGGGTATTTGACAGAAATAATTTAATTGATGAGCGTTGCCGTGATTGTATGAAATAAAAAAAAACGGTTGAGTGCAAGTTCGACTCGCGCATAGAGGGTTCCGTGAGACATACAATATTTTGAATTTCTCACAGGACGCAAAAGTCTCAATAACTATGGTAAGGCTAATGCTTGAATAAATAAGAAGAAGCGGCCATGCCGGAAATATGTCAGTGCGTAATATAACTGATTAGTAAGGCTGGCACGGTTGGTCACAATGTCACATAGTTATGTTCAAAAAAGTAAGACGTCATAAAATCGTACAAATATGTTAAATACGTAGTTGTAGTTTTACTATTGGAGATATATTCTTGAAAGTGGGTAGGTTTCAATGTAGACACCAAAGTACATCTCCTGAAATTTCGTGCGCATGTCTAGCCCTCTTAGTTTGATTGGGTGGTACGCATTTGGGTCTACTGCGCAGATGTCAAAAAACAAAATATAAAAACGACAAATGAAGAAGTAAAGTTGGAAAAAAGTTAGAAAAAAAGTGCCCCATAAAACAAAAAATAGCAGCGCAGACTGGTAGGTACTGTATGGCACAAGAGGTCGACTAATGGTCGACTTGTGCCCCGCCTGATTATACGATTTACGATTTATAATTTTTATAGGCTTGCCATATAAAAATGCATTAAAATACGGGAGTTGCGGTAAAATGTTGCGGTTTAATGACTTTTAAAAGAAGAGGCCACCCGGCATAGGTTTGCATTCAAAATTTTTGATCTCAACTCCCTAGCGTAACCCCCCAAGGGGGTTGAAAAAGTCAAATTGCATAAAAAAGTAGATTTATTAACCAATAAGATACAACTAAAATTTGGTGTCTCTATCTTTATTAATAGTAAAGATATTTGCCCATGCTAAGACTTTTCAGACACCCTGTATGGTATTTTCTTATCTCGCACTTTTAAATAACACAATGTGGGCAAATATAAATATTTGTATTTTATTTGCACATCGAATCCTGATTTTATTTCGCAATAGGTTAGAGCCGTCTCTGGATTTACCCCCGTTTGGAAAGCTTTAGTCATCATCGTTTGCCTAGTTGCCTACCTAACCCCTAACCTTGTTTATTTTTGTGGAATAGTTTGTGGAAAGTGGTATTTAGTTTTTAAAAATATAACGCAGACATGCAATGTATCACTATGTAAATAGAAGAAATTGGTAAGTAATTACTAATTATTCTATAAACATATATTTTAATTATATGCACACTTTACACAACACAATAGTATCATAGACTAAATAATACATAGACGAACACTGGCGTGTAACAAAAATGGACCAAAAAGCGGGCATCTATTGAGACATTTTGAGGGTTTAGTGGTTTATGGCTTAGAAATTTGTTTGTCCACAATCCATGCGTTTATATGTACTATATAGATATATGATGGCGAACAAACAAATTCCTAAACCATAAACCAGTAAATTCACATAAATGTTTCAATGGATGCTTAAGCTTTTTTTACAACCGTATAGATTTTTTGATGAAATACATGATGATGATTTTAGGTACACTTGCTACATAAAATACATCAGGCAAAACTCTTAAAATTTATTTAAACGCTTTATTTTGCACTTTCTTAGGTTTTATTTAAATCTTATTATAGTTATTAAGTATATCCAAATGACAATCTTATTATGCTCATACTCATAACCTTTCTCATAACCATAACATAACCTTGGATGAATAAAGACAGTCCTTGAGGTAATCCTGGTAATCAGGTTATAAAACTTCACTTTAAAAATGTTGTAATAGTCCAGATTCATACCAAACTATTGCCAAAGCCAATTATTGAGCTACAATATTATTGTCTAAACTAATAATAAAATTATTATTTAATTCAACTGTCTAAAATTTTTTTAAATAAATAAAGACAAAACGTCAACTACAGTTACAGAAGTGACCGGTAGGGGCGTAGAAGGTATCGACTATGGCGGTGTTGCCGTATCCCCTTTTAAGTCACCTTAATTTGAGTCGCCAACACGTTCAGTGTAGATTGCCCATAACACTGCGTGACGTAACTTTTTTGAGTGAGCAAATGGCTGCTTTTGAAACTGTAATAAATTATTCCGAAAAGTAAAATTTTTTTTAGCTAAATTATCCCAGTAATTTTCTTCAAAATAGCATTTTTGGGGTTGTAATGACTTCCTTAAATGATTTATGCAATAAAAAAAAAATGTGCATATTCCTTATTGATCGTTAAAATATTGACATTTTTAGAGCTTTCAAAATCATTATTTGCTACGCAAAACAAAGCTTTTTTTCTGAGAAAAATGCATTTGCAGCTGAACCTGCGCCATATATTTAGCGGTAATTTTATTTTCTTGAGTGATGTATCTCTTCATATCCTTTTCAGATGATGGACATTTTATCTCCACACTGTAATCCTTGCTTTCACCGTCAGGAGATACCAATACCTGGATAGTTCTCACTTAACCTTAATCCACAACTATTAATTTTAATGCCCATCCTTTTTTCTACTTCTTTTAAAACTTCTTTTTCTAGCATAGTTTTGATGCTCCCATAATACTTTCCACTGCATCAACATCAACTGCATCATATGCTTTTGAAGCAGTTATTCTTGCATAGCGCAACTTATGCCATAAAGGGCAATTACACTGATACATAATTGCCCGACAAGCTTTTTCACAAGTCAATATGTTCATAGCTGTTCTGCAATAATTTAAGAATTCTAGAGGACTTACTGATTTGACATTTGGCAATGTATTAATTAAGTAATTTATTGATAGTTTTTCAACAGGACTAAATTCTTTATAATACTTCGTTAATTGGCTGTCGATGTGGCCAACTTCTAAGCTGTAATTAATTACTTCTGTGAGAAGATTGCCATTATCCGTCAGTGGTTCAGTTTCTGGCAACTGACCCATATCTTTTGCTTTAATAAATTTTAAAGTTGTACCAACAGAAGATAATTTTGATTTCTTCCAATAACATTTCACACTAGTTGAAGATGGATCTTCGCTCCTTCTGTGTAACCAAGCAAAGAATGTAATAGCATGTTTACATCCTCCTGTAATTAAATGATTAAACAAATTGAAAAAATCATAGAATATAGACCTAAATTATGTTATGTATAGTTTCCTAGTATTCCTCTTATAACTTATTATGAACGCTAAAAAATACTAAGAATTGTTCCTACTACACTGTATGTATGCAATAATTTATGTACCTAAATGGGCAGCACAGTCTTCACACTGAACAGAAATAATGGTTTCTTTCGCCTCATCACACACAGCTGTGACAGAATAAGCTTTATGCCGCACATTGTGTTCAGGTGTAATTCTTGCCTTAACTACACATATCCCATCTCCATCCCTCTTCACCTGAACATATCCTATGGCATTATCACCATAGGATTCTCGCTCAGACCTGAAAAAATATTCAAAAATAATTTTAATCCTAACTAGGGCTTGCAATCCCGGACATATATTAGGATCCCGGGATTTTCGGGATCGAAGATACAAAATCCCGGGATCCCGGGATTGATCCAGAAAAATTGTAACAATAATAAAGGTAATTATTTTTATTTATAATACAGGGTTTTAATAAAGGTGTGCCCAAATTACAGGGTATGTCGCCGAGGAGATTAACTATACCTAAATCTAGACAACAAATATTTTTGGGCGAATAGAGAAAAATAATGAAAATAAGTTATTTTAAAGTTCATTATTGCCATATTTAAGGAAAAAATCAGTATAAATTGATAAAAATCAAAAAAATCACGATTTAATCGAAAAATCGAAAAAATCAGATTTTTTGCAACCCTGCACCCTGGATGGTAATATTAAAATAAAAACAAAACAAAGTTTATGCATAGGACACATAAAAGTATAAGAAGTAAAAATAATTTGAATTCTTTTACATAAGTACTTAAATAGATTTTCCAGGGTTGTCAGATCACGCGTTAAACATTATTTTTGCGATTAAGCTTGAAGCGTTAATTTACTTAGGTTTTTTTTAAATCATATTTTATAATTTATTTATTCCGGGATTTAAGTGCCCAATCCCGGGATTTTTCGGTACTGAATTTTTAACGGGATCCCGGGATTGCAAGCCCTACTCCTAACATAGAAAATATTTTTCCCATTTAAACTAGAGAGAATAAATAACACTAAAATATACAGTTAGTAAAAAATAAGGCAGTTGATTGAGTTGAATAATGTTAAATGTCAGTATCGCCAAATTCGAGTAAGTAAGCATATTTTGGGTAATTATTCGGATTAATGAAAAAACCGAATTTTTTGATGAAATTTTGCATGGATCCTAATTTTAGGTCGTAGAACACGAATCTGAAATAAGTTTTCGGCGGTCTCATATGGTTTCTCAAAAAAATTGCTTAAGCTTAGGTTTTTTTATGGATTTCTTTAAATTTCGACAGTTTCACTTCTACAAAAGTCATCACACTATTATTCTGAAACATATTTAAGCAAATTTATCTATTATATAAAAAAATATATTATATAAAAAAACATAAACATTTAAAAAACAAAGAAAACATTAAAAAATTAAATAAAAATAAACACGCACCTCGCAATATACAGACCATGTCAGTAGCCCCGATATTGTCAAATATACAGCGTGTCCCAGAATTTTCTTAACAAGCGATATTTCCATTATTGGAAAAACTATAAAAATTACCAAAGCGGTATTTTTTATGATCTGTGCTTTCACATGATGTCTTCGAAATATTTTTTACTGTTTCAAAATTCACCCTCACCCCTTTATTTCCAAATGGCACCCCCTATTTTTTTCTGCAAAAATAGAATCCTAATTTCATTTCACAACATGCCGTGTCTCATTTTTGAGGTTCCCGATACGCAAGAAAACGAAGGGTCTCCTGGCACCAAGGTGCGATTTAAAAAAAATGAGGTACCACATGGCATACGGTTGCATTAAAAATTTTTGACCTCAGCTGCCTAGCGTCACCACTCAAAGGAGTTGAAAAAGTTAAATTACATAAAAAAAGTAGATTTATTAACAATAAGACTTTTCGGACACCCTGTATACATCTTTTTCTTTTGCATTAGTAAAGAGGGAAGTATCGAATCCAAAACAATACTATCGTAAAATAGAACCCAATGGCATTTTTGCATGATTATGGCACTTGACACCTCCGGCATTGCCACTTGCAGTTCTATTTACGCCAAAATACAGCTATTTTTATTTGAACAAACGCGGGACGCCTGTAAAATCGTGACTGGACACAAAGGCGGGACTGTCCTGCCAAAATCGGGACGGATGGTCACTTTAGTATGAAAGAAAACTGCTTACATTATTTGTAATAAAAATAAATATTATAACCGTAAAACAACACTTTTAAAAAATATTTTCTTATTTGTTCCCTGATATTTCCATGAAGTTTCCTTAAAATATAGGAATAAATATCCCAAATAAGTTTATTACCGGATATAAAACAAAGTAAGTCTTTGTGAAAAAAAGATGGGGGATCTAATTTGAAACTTTAGGGGTGGGGGTGGATTTCTGAGGGTTGATATGAAAAATGGTTTCAAGGATATTTTGTGGAAGTCCATTCGATATCCTAACCTAGATTACTTTTTTAGCTTTTAGAATAACTGATATATTGCTTGTTAAGAAAATTCTGGGACACTCCGTATATGACATTTGCCCATGCTCGAGATTTTGAGTAGTACATGTGAGATTAGCAGTTATTATATAAAATTTAGAACCCTAACTGGCGCTAAACCGAGTGAATGCGCCTTTTATTGTCAGTTCATTAAGTAACACATTTTAAAAAGTAAAGAAGTCTGAATTTAATCGGGCTTCGGCTTTCTGGTACTTACAAAACGCATAGACAAGATATATTTAGACCATCACAACGTATTCGCGACACCAGCTGAATCCGTCCAATGTATGGGCGAAAAAGTGCGTTTGTACGCATTGGGCGCCAGTCAGATTTTTAAACGACGGTCCACTCGAAGCATGCGCACTCGGGACGTCTCGTAAAAGTGGTTGTTGAACTCAATGACGCAACGCGGCGATCAGAACCGGGCCGAAAAAATCTCAGTCATTTGTATGTTATGGTATTTTTGGTTGGGGTGGCGAATATAGCGAACCTCTGAAGCTTGTTATTTCGATACAAAAATAGTCTCTACAAAGTGTTACAGACATTTCATATGTTTCGCCAATTATGTATCCAACTTTTAAATATAACGAATTATTTCGTAGTCTATTTCTTACAAGTAGTGCATAAATACAAATAGTTTAATTCCAAATTTAAATTATATCAATATGTGAAAGAATAGGAGGTAAAACATATAATTTATCTTAAATGCACTCCGGTGTTGAAGTGAATACACACACGGAGAAGTAAAAATATTTGTCAGTGACGTATATTGAGTGTGGTCAAGGTGTCAGAAAGGCACTGATGGGGTGTGTGTGTATTAGGGGCATTGTATAAGGGGTAAGATGGTGTAATAAGGTCATATATAGTGTCAATGCCTCCTTCCCCTATATTGCATAAGGATGAGTGTGACCAAAAGGCATATTTGCGCTTTCGCCAAAGGGGCACTAAAAATACTAGTGGATTAGGGTAGAGGGGAGTATTTTAAAAGGGATGGCGAAAGAAAAAAGTGCTTTCGCCAAAGGATCGCTAAGATATCAGTGGATTAGAAGGGTGTGTCCAAAAGGCATATTTGCGCTTTCGCCAAAGGGGCACTAAAAATACTAGTGGATTGGGGTAGAGGGGAGTATTTTAAAAGGGATGGCGAAAGAAAAAGGCGCTTTCGCCAAAGGATCGCTAAGATATCAGTGGATTAGAAGGGTGAGTGTCCAAAAGGCATATTTGCGCTTTCGTCAAAGGGGCACTAAAAATACTAGTGGATTAGGGTAGAGGGGAGTATTTTAAAACGGATGGCGAAAGAAAAAAGCGCTTTCGCCAAAGGATCGCTAAGATATCAGTGGATTAGAAGGGTGTGTCCAAAAGGCATATTTGCGCTTTCGTCAAAGGGGCACTAAAAATACTAGTGGATTAGGGTAGAGGGGAGTATTTTAAAAGGGATGGCGAAAGAAAAAAGCGCTTTCGCCAAAGGATCGCTAAGATATCGGTGGATTAGATTGACCTGGGGCCGTAAGTAGTAGCGCTTTCAGCAAAGTATCAAGTGCACACACTGTAAATAGGTGTATAAATATTTACATCTTACCCTAGAACTTGGTTTGTTCAATAATTATACAGGATGGGATGCCAATCCAATAAAATATACACATGTAATTTTTTTCATTTACTATTTTACTTCTTAAAACAGTTGCATATTTTATTTCTATTGTTTAGAATACTATGTTTATATTTTATTTCAACTTTCAATTTTGTAAATGTAACGTTTAAAACATTAAGAGGGGGGGGGACATTAAAGAGACCCACTATATATCTATAAACTGAGCTATTTTCGAGGAATTATCGACAGTTTTGTATAGCAAGAAAGCTCAGATTTAAGCCAACAAACTATACACTTTTTGTTAAAATCTCACTAATGGTTACATTTTTATCATTAATAAAAAGAATAATTACAAGTAATATATTTAGCATTTATTACTCGATAAAAGATTCACGTCATGTGAAATAAATTTTGAAGTACGGTCCTGTCTATCACAAGGCAAACGTTCGACAATGCGCAAGCCCGCAGAGGATCTTTGTTTACGGTTTCAGCTCGGTAAATTTGCCGCATTCGTAATTGACATTATTTCTCTACTATATACCGTGTTCCCAACTGCAGGGAATTTTCCCTATTTAGGGAATTTCAGAACTCGAAAGGGAAAAGGGAATTATTTTATACAAATCATCGATATTATTGAATTTTTAGGATTAATTCATATTCACAAGCCTTTTGTTCATATATAAAGTATTTCATTGTTTTAATTATTTTTTCATACAGCGCAAGATGAAACATTAAATTAAATTTATTAACAAAGAATAATATAAATGTCCGGAAAATCCGGAGATGAAAAAAAGTTTGACAACACGGCAAGAATCATGTGTTTCCTGCAGGTCGAATGTGTATAATTCTAAAGTCAAACAAAAGATGGCCACAGTTAACCGGTGTTAGGTTACTGACGGTAATTCCCCGAAATATTAAGATTGCGTTCAGGCTTCCGGTTATTGTCGTCTTATTTCATTAACTATTTAGTGTATGTACTTAGTAAAGTAGACGTTTTTTTTTTGGTCGTTGAAAATTGATTTTTCTATGATTTCGGCAAAGTGTCCCGATTTTTAACCTACCTTAAGGAGTTGGTCACCTTTTAATATTGGCAGGGAATTTTGGCTCTAAAACTAACAAAATAGGGAATTTTTAGCGACCATCAAGGGAATTTTCATTCTAAAGGGTTGGGAACACTGACTATATATTTTCTCTATGACAAAACGCCTAGCACTATACACACACGCCACTAAGGCTAAAATCATTTGGAAACCTAGCAAATCGTTGAAATATCAGAATAATGTAGGTATACGTTTTTAATGACAACTTATTAACAACTAGCTTTCGCCCGCGACTTCGTCCGCGGTGTAACAATTTTGCTCCGTTACAAACTTTGAACCCCCATTTCACCCCCATAGGGGTTGATTTTTAAAAACTGTAAATCACGTGTTTAAACATTTATTTTTTAGAGTCCTTCTGTGAAGTTTCGAGTTAATATGACTATCTACTATTTTTTCTCTATACTTAAGTTGGAATCATATGGAAAACTGTTTTATTATTACTTTTACGAAAAAAAGCTATTCTTCATAAAAACTTCTGCATGGTCTAAAACCTAAAATGCAGCCATCAGATATTAAAATTTTTAGTCATATACGAGGTTTGTCAGAAATTATGAATTTTGCCCAACAGTATAGTACCTTTATTTTTGACAATATCGGTAATTGTTATAAAGAAAAGTTTATCAGAACGAAAATCTATGTTTAATATGCAATTACAGCCATCTTCCCTAAACAATATTTTTTTAATTTCTACAAATTTGTAAATACATGATTATGTTATGCATTCATTAATTAAATGTAATGCCAAATTTTTAAAAATCATATTACGAAACGGAAATGTTAAGGAATGTTTTTAATACACAGAAAGGATATATGTTCAGTATTGGGATTTACACAATAATTAAATTTAGTTTAATTCTATTTTTCAGATAGAATCAATTTGAGAAAAATTTGTAAAAATAAAAAAAATATTTAGGGTAGATGGATGTAATTGCATATTAGAACATAGTTTTTAATTCTGATAAACTTTCCTTTACCGATATGGTCAAAAATAAAGGTAATTTACTGTTGAGCAAAATTTATATTTTCTGACAAACCTCGTATATGACTGAAAAATTTTGACATCTGACGGTCGCATTTTAGGATTTAGACTATGCAGAACTTTTTATGAAGAATAGCTTTTTTTCGTAAAACTAATAATAAAAAAGTTTTCCATATGATTCCAACTTAAGTAGACACACTGTATAAAGTTTGAACCCCTGATTCACCCCCTTAGGGGTTGAGTTTTAAAAATCCCTTCCTTAGTAGATGCCTACGTTATATAATAAACTTCTGTGCAAAATTTCAAGTTTCTAGACCCAGCGGTGTGGGCTGCGTGTTGATGTGTCAGTCAGTCAGTTTCTTCTTTTATATATGACAGGACAAAAACTTGTCAAAATAGGTATTTACGAATTCATTTACGGCCGTAGCCACTTATAAGCGTACAAAAAAGTTACACACTAATTAAATCTAAATTTCACATTTCTTAAATATACACCACACACATCTCAATCAATAACTCTACGAACCATGTCTAAGCATGCGCACAATCCCTGATTTAAATGATTTAAAATTAATATCAAAAAAATCTATTTCCTTATGAATATGATCACAGAAGTCGTTCCCAGACTTACACAACTTCGCGGTTGAAGATGAGATTCCATAGTTTGTACGATGAAAAAGTACAAAAGTACATGAAGTAACATATTATTTGTTCACCTTGGTGGGACAGAGAAAGTAATCCTTTCTATTTCTAACAGATCTGGACAATCAAATTTAAAATTTGTAATTTTAAATAGGGTGCACAAGTCAATAAGTATTCTTCTATTTTCCAAAGAATCCAAATCCTGTAATTTATGAATTTCATTATAATTAATGCTCTATACTCCGAAATATAACTGATCAACTAGATTTTAATTTAAACCAGTAGCTACTAAATCCTAAACCTTCTTGAACGTTAATGTTTTTTATATAAATTTGCTGAATTATGTTTCATAATAATTGTGTTATATGACTTGTATACTAGATGTGGTAATTATGTAGTATACCCATTTCTGCTATTTTTGCGTTTTTTGAAAAAATTCTTTCATGGTCACATTCTACTGTCTTTCCTGGTTGCCAATATACGTGCGCACATAAAAAATGATGTTGCTTTTTTATTAATTTTAAAATTTTTTAACTTTTAGGTTAGCTTTTTCAATGAAACCCGTAGTACACATACTCGAAATTTTTGATGGAAAGACGCGCTGTTGCCAAATTTACAAATCGTTTTTCTCGCAAATACTGCTAGTTTTACATAAAGTTAGCGGGAAAATGCGAAAATGAACCAAATTTAACCAAAAGGACAAAAAGATGACCCCACCAACACCCTGGCGCATCGATCCCTCTTCGCCTGCGAGGAAAGAGACTGGTCAGGGCCCCTAACCAGGTGCTAACCCTGTTCCGACCTTAGGGTGCCCTCCGATCCACCGTTATCCCACCGTTAGATCGAAAATATTAGATCTGTCACCTAATTGACTGACTTAGAAAAGTTTTTTATGCGAACGGTGGATCGGAGGGCACCCTAAGGTCGGAACAGGGTTAGCACCTGGTTAGGGGCCCTGACCAGTCTCTTTCCTCGCAGGCGAAGAGGGATCGGTGCGCCAGGGTGTTGCTTGGGGTCATTTTCGGCTGTGTTCTAGAAGCGGTACAAAGTTCACCAAGATTAGTTTCATTTGGGATAATAAATAGGTAAACGTGGCAACACCGGACACAGCAATATTGTTGACAATGTTGACAGGTGGGAAAATAATGGCGGCTAATAGCGATTTAAATGGAATTTTGTATAGAAAAAAGCAATTTTCTTAGCTATTAACCGTTTTTCTTCGATTTTACACTTCACTACTTTGGGAAAAGTGTTGTTAAGCCTTTTACGATGTTGTGTTTTTGTTTTTACCCCGCCCAGCACCCCTATTCGCTCCCAGGTCCCGTAGGTTTGTTTCATTAAAAATTATTAAAAACAACATAATTTTTTATGTGCGCACGTATATTGGCAATCAGTAAAGACAGTACAATGTGACCATAAAAGAATTTTTTCAAAAAACGCAAAAATAGCAGAAATGGGTATACTACATAATTACCCTAGATGTTTCAGTAAAACTATCGAAATTTAAAAAAAAATCCATAGAAAAACCTAACCAAATTTTTTTTTGGAAATCCATGAGACCGCCGGAAATTAATTTCAGGTTCGTGTTCTACGACCCAAAATTATGTATGCAAAATTTCATTAAAAAATTCGGTGTTTCCACTAATGCGAATAATTACCGAAACATATCAGCATTAGGTATAATATTCCCTAAAAAAATACCTTAATGCTTTAACACCTTTCATTTCAGCAGACGTAAAATCGGAATTCGAAGCAAAATATGCCGTCATCATAAACGGATCCACTTTGGGTAAGTTGTCCGACTTGGCTTCAACAAATCCCGTATCGGTCATTTTAAACTGGTTTTCTTTCAAGCAGAATACCTAAACGTTCTCGTTTTCGTTTCGTTTTGGTTCAAGGATGTTAACCGTTAAACTTTTTAAAACAATCCCTACCGTGAGCTGTCAAATTTCTCTACGGTGACTTGATACGTCCAGTAATTAAAATCACTAGTGCAGTGCGGTCGTATATAGAATTTTATTATATTTGTAGAGATAATAAAGCGATATTGTTTCGCTTTGTTTTGCGTTCACTGTCAAATGATCGGCAGACAAAAACAAAACGATCGCTTTAAGTCGATTATAGAAAACTATAAGCACCCGGAGTAGCATTGCTGAATTTTTGAATGTTCAGGCGACTGTCGTTGCTATTTATTACAAATCTAGTACACAATGCTGCCAAGTTTGCTAATAAATTTTTTTAACTGAACAGTTTTTTATTTGCCTTGTCCTAACTGAGCTGGGTTGTCAAGAGCATTGTCACCGTTGTCACTGATCGTATGGTAAATTTTGATTGGACAAAAACAGACACAAAACTCTGACTATCTCAGCTCAGCTACGACAAGTGGCAAATAATAAGCAACCACTTATGTACGTTAAGGCGATTTAAATCACTAACCTAGTCATGACTACGTCACCTTATTTGGCAATGTTGTTCCAAATATTCAACATTTAACCTAAAATATCAAAGTATTAAAATTAAATGAGTCAGTGTTGCCCAACGGTCTGACTAGGTCATGATTTGGTCACTGATTTAAAAATAGCTTTAAGGTCTGTTTGTTTGTGTTGCCCGAAACTGCATAACCTACAGATTTTTCCATCACAGCATTTAAAAGGTAGTGGCCCCAACCCTTGTTGTGTCATCTATGTTTAGGAATCGAGTTTAAAAAAAGAGTTATTGACAATCTGTGGCGCTACCGACAAATAAACGAAATCTCAATTTACAGCTGCAGGCAATGATAAATCAAATAAAAACTATCGATAATTAAAAAATATCTGAACAATAAAATCGATATTTCAAAACATTGACGTTTTTATGGAAACGTATTATTATAGGCATAATTAATTATTATTCGTTCTGATTTATTTTTACTTTTTAAAAGCTTTTCTAAACTCATTTTTTGGGTATTTGGTATTTATTTTTTATTTATTTATTTTATTTATTTAAATACGTACATTACAGAGTACAAATAGTGCAACCCATACAAAAGAAAGAAAACAAAAAGAGAGAAGAGGATAACAATGTAAAAAGTACAAATGCAGTAAAACAAACTTATCTGGTTCAACATTACAACACATCAAAAAGTAATTAATATATTTCCACTGTTCGTTACTCCAGAACAGGGATAAGAATTTATATGATTATATAGTAGTGTCAATAATATTTCTAATTTTATTTTTAAAAGTTACCACAGAACAGTTAAGATTCAGATTATATGTTAACATATGTAAGTACGACATTATTCGGTTAATGGTACTGCTTTTTCCAATATCAGTGCGACTAGGGTTTATGGAAAATAGTTCTCGTTGCTTCGTATGGCGATATGGCACTTTAAAATTTATCAAGGCCAAGAGGTCCGCGCAGTCTACCCCATTATTCAGCAGTTTGTAGCCAAAGACCGAGGTCAGCTGCATTCTGCGTGTTTCCAGACTATCCAGGCCCAATATATTGAGCCGCTCATGGTACGGTAACAGAGAACAGTCCTCATTTAGTTTAACCAATAAGAACTTGACAAACTTCGATTGTACGCGTTCTATAAAATGACTTTCTAGTTTTGAAAACACCTAGGAAAATACCAAGAAATGCCACACAGAGGTTATAGTTAAATTACTGAAAGCTAAACAGACAAATATTTTTTTTGATTGTAATATTTGGATGTTTTATTAGCTTCAGTTTTCTTTTGAGACAGAAAATTAATATAACATAGCCAAATGTATTATGTTTTCATTTTTAGCTTAATATCCTAGATACAAAAATTGTTTAATGCTACTTACCCCTCACCAAATTTTTTTCCTCAGATAGGTACCTATTAGGTTCATAACTAGGTACCACATATAAAGTTTACATCCTCATACTAAACATGGACTAAATTTTAAGTATTTTATTTTAGGTGATTCTAAAAAAAACGAATTTATATTAGAAACTGTACTTAGTATAAAATTTCCCAAAAATATAACGTCATTCAAACAAAATTGACTATAGAAATATTGGATATATTATGTATTTTAGCATTAGCTGTCTTGGGTCAAAATATGTAGGACAATTTATATTCGTATTCTACTTATGTCTTTATAAAAGTTAACCAAGGAATGGTGAAATCGTGCTTTAAAGTTTATTGATCTTTTCAGTTACCATCCTGTATTACACAGTCTATGAAAAACATTTTTAAAGCAATAAAAATGCATTACTTAGCTATATCTTTTTGGAAAAAATAGCTACTATGAAAAGAAAACGTTTTAACACTTTATTTAGTACCTAGTCATCTTTCTGTACTCCACTCCTGCATGCCAGATTTAAATAAAAAAGAAGGAAACCGAGTCACTTGGCTGAGAAATTTTAAAATATAAAACTATTTTGACAGCTAATAACTTTTTGAGAATCATTTAAGCCAATTTTTTACCTTACATAACGGCACATTTAAGATTCGAGTATTTTTGGGCTTAAAAACATTTAGCCAAATAACTGTATCTATCTATGAACCAAAATTATCTCTACTACTTGAATATTATAGGATTTATATGTAGGTACCTACCCAATATTTTATTTTTACCTCTTCAATCTTCCTATTTCTTTTATTAAGCATAACAGAATTGCAATCTGATAACGAAGCACCGGTTATTTCTTTAAGTAATCTCCACCCAAATAGACACACAGCACTTTTTTCAAACTTTCACAATATAACCTTTATGACGGTTCGGAATATTTTTGAAGATTTCTTACAATCACAATTATTTTCAGAAAACTATACATATTTTTTGTTTGGATTATTGCAACGCAGAATACTATTTAGGTACGTAAATGAACAAAGTATATTAACTTATACCCTAGAATATACATCTTTGAAGTGCGGCGGCCATAACTCTGTACTGTAGCTGTCAGCTGTCACAGGTAGCTGTATCGTATAATTATCGCTTTACGTCTACCCATTTTCTTGTTTTAGTCCGAGAGTCGGTAAACATCTTGTATTTTCTCTCCCAGAAAAAATGTACTATAATTATTGTAAAAAAAATCATCTTTTTGACTTTAGGTCTTGTCGACTGACATTTTTCTATTCCTAAGCATATAACATTACAATATTAACAATCAGTTTGGTAAATCAATTGATAGAGGTACAATCATTCGAGAAAATACTGACTTGCTTTCGGACTATCACAGAAATTCTTGATTTTCTAGACGTTTGTAGGTAGGCACCCCTCGGTTCAGCTTTACGTTACCATGTAGATTGCCCAGGTTGCCATTTTTGAAAGATACAGCACAAAAGTTGAATAACGATAAACTCAAAATTCACAAAAAATCCGAGATAAAATTTGGACAGATACTTATTAAAGATTGACTAGAGTGACATTTCAATTTATTTGCTTCCCTGAAAACCTGCCGATTTTGTTTCATGGCTTACTAGATAATTTTTTAATAATACGACAGGTAAGTAAATTAAAGGCAATAGTAATGGAATAAAAGTGAAAAGCACACTTAATAAAAAGTTTAAAAATGTTTTTTTTTATTGGTCATGGCACGCTTGACCACGGACCTATAAAAACAATTGCTTTTTTCAATTAACGTGATATTAATTATTCTTTTGGCTATAACTCCGAAACTAATGAAGATATCGAATCGAATTTTTTACATTTTCTCTTGCAAATTTATTCTACTTTTCGATTATGATATAATAACTATGTCATTCAATTTAAAATTTCGAAGAAAAATTGAAAAAACAGGTTTTGCAAATAACGCCCTCTAGCGAGTGCCGCGAAAGTCAATGTAACACAGCTATTATTTCGTTTAAATTAGCAAGCCTTCCTTTCTTAAACGAGACCAAGTTCATCAAATTCGGTTGAGTCAAACCAAAATTATGGACACTTATCAGTAGACTTTCCCCCTCCTCTCCCGCCCTAATTTTACATCTTACAGCAAAAAGTGTTAAACCAAAAAGATGTAGAATTCTAGTAGAGTTATCAGTGTAATATTTTTTTGATAGCTTTCATAGGGATATTTTCCCGAAAAATGTTTTTTTACATGACCACAGCAATTACGCCCCCTAGCGGCAGAGTTAGGAACTTAAAAATTATTTCCAGCAATTTCTCTTGGCCACTTTTCTTCTTGGGATTTTATTTCCAAAGCTCCTGGAGTATCAATTCCTGAGATATGGTACCTCATCACCCTTAATGAAACACCCTGTATATATATATATATATATATATATATATATATATATATATATATATATATATATATATATATATATATATATATATATACATACAAGGAGTCTAAAATAGGTGATACCACTATTGCTATCTCCGAAACGGTAAAAGATACGAGGTCGGTTAAATTAGAGAAAATGTGCCATTTTTAGTCCCTACTCATATTTCGTTTACGAAGTTGCCAAATTCTCTACAGTTTCTTATCTACAGGGATTTTTTAAAAATAGTCAAAAATTTAATTATTAAATATCTTGAAAGCTATTATGGTTAGAAAAAAATTGTTTTGACAAAAATCACATGATTTTTTACCTTCTCTAAAGTGACGTTATTGTTTTGTTTATATCATTTGTTTTTATTGAGTTACTGATACTAACTTGATTTTTTCAAATACGGACCTGCATTTTTTGCTGTAGTTTTTGAAAGAATACTTCATACCCTTTACATCTGTGTATCACTTGATTGTGTTTTCCAACGTTTTGGTGAAGAACAGGATATTCTACCAGTACGGACCTGGCCTTTTTTAAGTAAATGCGCCATTTCACAACCACAAAAACCACAAACTATTGCGATAGGTTGTGGATTGTGCCATGGAAGATGCCAGGTCCGTATTGTTAGAAAATCCTGATGATGTTGCTATGCTCAAAACGTCGGAAAATATTTTCAAGTTATACACAGTTGTAAAGGGTATAAAGTATTCTTTCAAAAAATGGAGCAAAAAGTCCAGGTCCGTATTTGAAAAAAACAAGTTAGTATCGGTAACTCAATAAAAACAAATGGTATAAACAAAACTATAACATCACTTTAAGGAAGTTACAAAATCGTGTGATTTTTGTTAAAACAATTTTTTCCAACTATAATAGTTTTCGAGATATTTAAGAATTAAATTTTTGACTATTTTTAAAAAATCCCCTGTAGATAAGAAACTATAGAGAATTTGGCAACTCCGTAAACGGAATATGAATAGAGACTAAAAATGGCACATTTTCTCTAATTTAACTGACCTCGTATCTTTTACCGTTTCGGAGATACCAATAGTGGTATCACCTATTTTAGACACCCTGTATATATATATATATATATATATATATATATATATATATATATATATATATATATATATATATATATATATATATATATATATATAATAGTTGCACCGGTTTTGAAAAACCGATAGCCGAATTAATGCGCTTTGACTGTCGGCATTCCGAACGAAACTTACCGAACCGAGTCAATTCAATGCGCGCCCTGCTTTGAGTGTTTGTCTATTCGTCTAACTGGACCGGGTTTGCCCAGGTTTGTTATTATCATTTAATAAAATGAAGTTTAATAAGTATATTATGTAGGTATATTTAACTTAATGAAATACGATGAAATCATGTTACTGACAGGCTTAACATCACTAGTATACCAGTTATTATCATGATGCGACACAAAGGTAAGAACATATTTCGGACTTTTCCTAAAACGTGTTTGGCAAACCTAAGTTTGCCGGGTTATATTTTAGGCAAACTCCGAAATAGAAGACAATTTCGGACTTTGCCAAAAACGTCCCGGCAATGTGCGGTTTACCTAGGCAAACTTAAGTATGACGATGAAACGGACTTTACCGGTAACATATACACCTTTATGCTCAGATTTGGTTCATTTTGGGAAAAACGATTTATAAAGTTGGCAACTTTCCATCAGAAATTTTGAGTATGTGTACCACGGGTTGCGTGTTTATTTTCTTTTGGTTTTTTGATATTTTCTCTGTTTTTTTTATGTGTTTTTACATAAATTTGCCTAAATATGGTTCAGAATAATAGTGTGTAATGACTTGTAAAGATGTGTTTAAGTAAAAGTGCCGAAATTTAAAGAAATTCGTTGAAAAAGCTAACTTAAAAGTTTTTTTTTTTTTTTTTGGAAAAACCATACGAGACCGCCAAAAACTGACCTCGGCTTCGTGTTCTACGACCCAAAATTCGGTTTTGTGCAAAATTTCATGAAATAATTCGGTGTTTCCATTAATCCGAATAATTACCGCCATTGGGAACACAAAATGGGCACAAACAACGCAAAAACACAAAAAACCAAAATACGCGTCTGCAACATTTTAGCAACAAAGAACTTTTTAGAGGTTATGTTATGTCAGATCCTATATCGCCAGGTTGTCTCAGATACCAGACCAATTTATGGTTGTATTAGAATTTGTTAACGTGGATTTAAATCGTAGTGCTTTATAATTTTATTCTTAATTTAATTTCTGAATTAGTTTAAAACAAATAATTATTATTAAGTAATAGACACATTTTATTCCAAAAATTTGGCAACCTTGCCAGAGGTCCGCAGCCGGGAAACGTAGCTCCCAACGAATACTAATACAACTACGGTTGTTATTTGTCGCAGCACGGATCGAGTCGAAGGTCATATGAAATGTCAATCAAACGTCAAATTACAGCGACAATTGATCTGGTCGTTTGGGAACGGTGGGGTTGGGAATTAAAGGTGGCGCAGGCGCAATTTAAAACTTCATATTATTGGTTTTGGTTATTTTAAATATTTTAAAGTAGGAAATAAAACTTAAAAAATTATTTGGAATCAAAACCAAATAGGTTTGATGCCAAATAAATTCTTAAGTTTTAAATCCACTTTAAAATATCACGTCTAGCATGAATATGAAAAGGAAAATCAAACTTAATGAAGTTGAGATCTGTAACTTTATTATCAAAAAGAAACACAAATATATGTAAATATTTTATAAATAGCTTAAAACGATGCAACGCGTTATAGACACTCACCCATACCTAAATTTTAAAACAACAAAATTTATAGAAATCAAAATTAAACAATATTTATATTCTGGTCATTTTTTTTATGTATAACATAAACCAAGAACACGATTTTCTCAAAATTAATTTAAGGCATACAGAAGAAATAAGACACTGTAAACTGAGTATACCTAAGAAAAAGTCCTTATCACAATCCTGTCAAAAAATAGACGTAACTTGTCTTGATAATGTCAAACCAAATAAGTTAGTCTTCGATTGGGTTGCTTTTGGAGGCCTCGTATGACATGAAAAAGAAAAAAGGATTTCAGGTTTTTATAATAGAATACATTACAATATTTGTCACGTTTGCTCAAACAGTCTGATATTCTATGGAACTATAATTGGAATTTTTGTCACAAGAATATTTGCAATAATTTTTTAGAGTATTGAAAGCTGTAAAACCTAGACGTGACATTAATACACTAGAACTGAAAAACAATCACTGAATACT
Source organism: Philopedon plagiatum (assembly GCA_963971165.1). Lineage (NCBI taxonomy): Eukaryota > Metazoa > Arthropoda > Insecta > Coleoptera > Curculionidae > Philopedon > Philopedon plagiatum. Next base: position 64,801,812 of record OZ020191.1, read on the forward strand.
TAGACACTGTAAAATATACCACTGAGAAACTTATAGATATGAAATGAAGCTACATTACCATGGTTCGTAGGTCGATTCTTTATGTTTTGATAACAACAAAATCTATAATAGTCCCTACTGCAATATACTTGATTGGGTGTTGTGATCCTACCCACAATTCAACAAGAAACCTAAAATTAATAAGTACATGACTATTAACACTTTAAGTACCTAAATTATAACACACAACTTATTTAGGAAAGATACTGGAACAACAATTACAACAATTTTATCTGTATAATAAAATAAAAATTCACTAAATACATGAGGGCTACAATTGATCTATTACTACTATTGTCAAGAAAAAAGTTATGTTCATTGCACAGTTTTCGTACAAGGCTGATCCATTGTATATCAACTTTTTTTCACGTAATATGAAGGTACAAAAGAAAATTGCTGCCGGAATATATATACCAACCAAACCTTTTAGTAGCTTACCTTATTTTTGCTTTAAAGAAAACAAGTTATATGCCATCATAATAATACAAGATAGGTATTTTATTTAAACGACTGATTGTGAGTATTTTATTTAAAAGATTTCACTGAAACACTACTTTAAAAATTCTACTGGCAGCCTTGTCGAGCACTCAATGCAACATACGAAATCATTGGTGCACTATTCGAATTGTTTGTTTTTGAAGCTTAACAGCAAAGAGTAAATAAGGTGTCCTAACTATTATTTGCTTATAAATGAAAAATTTCATCACTTCCTTTCATTCTAAAGTTAGTCATGATTATACATTTCGGAGCATTTCTCTTGAAAACCCATGGTATTGTAATAAAAGTAACCCATACTACAAACAAAATATTTTAATTACTTACCTGGAAGAGAAAAAATAATCCATCTTCTTGTTAGAATGCTATAATTAAATAAAAAGCTACAGCAAAGTCAAAAATGACCAGCAGCCATTTTTACACAAAGAAAATAAAAGGGTATGCTTAGGTTTGCTCACAGAAGGTTTGCTTGGGTTTGATTTTTACATCTAAAAAGGAATTATGGACGAGTCCACTTTAGCTTCCAGACGGCCAGACCGGGAAGTAGGGTGGTAAAATAATTAAATTGTTGATTGTTGGATTGGTCGCCTAACGCAGTGTAGTATCGTTGGTTGGACATTTAAAAAGAGACAAAGAAAAATTTGTATGTCCGAACTTTATTCGAAAAAAGTCTGGCCGGTACGTATGTCAGTAGGTATAGTTGATTCCTTCACCATCCGCGTCCACCGGCGGGATTTTATCTTGAGATCTATGACGTCATATCAAACCCAACCATACCGCATGCGCCAGCATCAAACCCAACCTGCGCGCGCATACGCCATCTGTCATCTGTCATCTGTCACCTGTCACGTCATCTGTCACCTGCCATACGTCATCTGTCACCTGTCATACGTCATCTGTCATACGTCATCTGTCACCTGTCATACGTCATCTGTCACCTGTCATACGCCATCTGTCACCTGTCATACGTCATCTGTCACCTGTCATACGTCATCTGTCAACTGTCATATGTCAACTCTCATACGTCATCTGTCACACTCTTGGGCGTTAGCTACTTTGGTCTTAACTACTTGGGGCTGGAACTACTTGGGGGCTTTAACTACTTGGACATCAACCACTTGGGCACTATCGATTGGGACCTAACTGCATCGGATATTAGTACTACTCCTTAAGAATATTATTAGTATTAAGTATTTCAGGGAAAAATGACGTCAAAAACTTTTTTCTTTATTTTGCCGATAGTAGGATTAGAACCTGGGACCTGCATATTACAACGTGGAATTACCAACGCTCTAGCCGACCTAGCCATCTGCTTCACATAAAATATTGAGTTCCGAACATAAAGGCTTGCGGCAGCTGGGCAAGCAAGTTGTTGTTGTTGTTGTTTTTTTGAGCGAAGTCACGATGATAACGATATGTAATAAATGGATTAAAGGAAGAAACTTAGTAGTAGTAGTAGTAGAAAAATTATTTATTTAACCACAAGAATAGCAGGTTACTGCTAGGAATACAAGGAGACGAGAAATACTGTTCCCAGTTTCGAAAAAAGATGGCGTTAGTGTAGAAGTAGTAGTACTAGAAATACTGTTCAGAGTTTCGAAGAAAGATGGCGTTAGTGTAGAAGAATTAGTAATTCATAGAGGCCCTCGCCCCGAAACGATAAGTGTTGGAGAATTAAAATTTTGGCGTTAGATAGAAGTCATCAAGCCCATTAGATATACAGGTTCAAAAACCCCCAAAAAGAGTAAGGTCCTTTAGACAATAACTCTGGTGCCGACCAAAAGGGCCTTAAAATTTGTTTGCTTCGCTAGGGACTAAGGGTAGGAGTAATAAAAGACATACCCCAAATTTCATCGAAATCCGCTGAGCCGTTTAGGCGCTAGAGGGTTACAAAGGTGTTTAAGGTATCAGGAGCATAGAAATGTGAGAAGTTAAATAAAAACTAAATTACGGCTAGCGCTTAAACGATAAGTGTTGGAGAATTAAAATTTTGGCGTTAGAGAGAAGTCATGAAGACCATTAGATATACAGGTTCAAAAACCCCAAAAAGAGTAAGGTCCTTTAGACAATGACTCTGGTACCGACCAAAAGGGCCTTAAAATTTGGCTGCTTCGCTAGGGACTAAGGGTAGGAGTAATAAAAGACATACCCCAAATTTGATCGAAATCCGTGAAGCCGTTTAGGCGCTAGAGGGTTACAAAGGTGTTTCAGGTATCAGGAGCATAGAAATGTGTGAAGTTAAATAAACTAAATTACGGCTAGCGTTTAAACGACATAAAGGATTTTTGCTGAAATCTTGAATTTTCTCCGAAAATCTGCTTTAAACAAGCTGTCTTTAAATCACCCTAGCCAAAAATTTAGGAGAGGCATACTGAAGACATGTTACGTAAAACACTTTCAAAAGGAGCAAGAGTTGGAGATGCAGAACATTCGAGAAAGATTGCATCATAAGTGGAATAGTACTGGACAAAGCGCGCTAAAATAACACAGCACGAGGCAAGGTCAACGCGACCATTGTTTTCCGTACCTAGCGGAACCATCCTGAGTAAAGTGGTTTTACGCGAAGTCATGATGATGAGGATGACTCAGCAAGTACTAGAATTTTCTAGCAAGCACAATGATTATGCATTTTAATGTAAAGCGTAGATAGTTACGATTAGATCTGCGGGGAGTGGTAGCAATTAAAATAGTTATTTCTAGCAAAGTCACGTAGGCAAGACCGGCAGTTCGCATCAAGAAGTAGTAGAGTGAAGGTGATTCGGGAAAAGAGTGTGTAAAATTGTGGGAATTATTGATTCATTGAGACAATTAGAGTTTTTCTTTGTGAAGTGAGTGTACTGTGAAATCTTGGTAAGTACTTAGAAGATTTACTTGGTGGTGTATTAGTAGTAACGTGTAGAATATTAGGAATACTTGCGTGGAACATATTACTAGTTTTTTGTATTCAAACTGCAAGTTGAGTTTAAAAAATCGACAAAAATTCTCGCTAAGAGAGTGCCTTTAGATTTCAAAAGAAAATAGGATGTACAGGTGTAGAATAAAGACTCTTTTTTCCAAAAAATATTTTTTGTGTTCAAACTGCAGTTTGGGTGGGAAAAATCTTCAAAAGGTCTTCAGAATAGTGTGCCGTTATAGCTCAAAAGAAAATAGGAAGTACGCGTGTAGATTAAAGACCCAAAGTCCCAAAAATAGATAGGTTTTTGTGTTCAAACTGCAATTGGAGTTGAAAAGTCCACAAAAAATTCTTCAGAATAGTGGGCCTTTATATTTCAAAAGAAAATAGTAGATACGAGGGTAGATTAAGGATCTATTGTTCCAAAAATAATATTTTTTTCAAAAATTTTCCAAAAACATTTCTCCGAAAATTCTTTTCAAACCGTAATGTGTTACAGAAAATGTTCGTATGTGAATTCTGCAACGCCTCATTCACCAGGAAGGACAGCCTCAAACGCCATGGGGATTGTCGCATAGCAGTCAAGATCTGCGACGTCTGCAGTGGGATTTTCAAGTCGGAGGGGGCTCTTCTTCGCCACCAGAAGGAGAAACACCCGGCTCCCAAAAGACCAGTGAAGACCACGCAGACATCCATGGCTAAAAGAGCAAGACTCGTTTCGACAGATGGTAAGTATTTAAAATTTAAATTTTTGGTGATCGAAATAATAAATTTGTCTTTATATAACTTAGGTGCTAATTATTTATTTCCGATTTTCAGAACCAACAACATCGTCCACGCAGCATTGTACAACATGCAAAATAGATGTTCCCACGAACCGATGGGGTGGTCATCTCAGGACCCTGGGACATCGTGAGAAATGCTGCGTGATGCAGGAGGAGGAAGGAGTAGAGTTGATCAGAACGTCATTCAGGAGCCGAATTGCTACGTACCGACTTACGTCAAGCCAGGATCCCACCAACGTAAAGCAGTATCTCCAACATCTAAAACAAAAATTCATCAAGTTGGTGGGAGACATCCGTGCGAAGTATGAGCAGCTTAAGGTTGGACTGGAGCTTTTCGGCCGCTTCCTCCTGCAGTCGAGCGAGTCGTCAGAGGTAAAGTCCTTCAACAGCAAGTACCAGATGGTGAATGGGGCTACAGACTTGGAGGAGCTGTGTGAGCAGTTCATCGTCATCCTAGACCGGAAGTATTCCGAATTTATGGAAAAGGATAGTGGTAAGTGTAAAACGATTGCAAAAAACAAATTTAAAACTGTTTAAGATTTCTCGCTAACTGATATTTCTATTGTTACAGGGTGGGCGCTCCAACAACTCCTCCACTTAGAGTTAGGAATCAACAAGATCCAACCTCTAAAGCCATCTTCCTACATCCCGCTGCCAAAGGAGATTGAAGCAAAGAAAGCTGTCTTGAACATCCAGAACACCGATCAAAAATGTTTCATGTGGTCAGTCCTAGCTGCCCTACATCCAGTTCATTGGACTCAAAATGCCAATAGAGTCGCGAACTATTTGCCTTTTGAAAACGAGTTGGACTTTACAGGTATGGAATTTCCGATTAAACTTACCGATGTAACTAAGTTTGAGCGACTCAATAATATTTCTATCAACATATACGGACTGGAGAAACTGTTCGAAGGTGGTAAAAATATTATTGAAGTCGTGGGGCCCTTATACTTTACAAATTCTCGTAATAGGGAGCGACATGTAAATTTGTTAGTAATCAGTGATGATTATGGTAATAGTCATTACTGCTTAATAAGAAGTTTATCTCGCCTGATCTCAAGACAATTATCTTCACGCCATGCTACCAAGTATTTATGTGATGGGTGTTTATCGTATTTTTATTCAGAACAAAAATTAAAGGCCCATCAAGAACATGATTGCGGGCACGTTCTAGCTAAAGTCCCAACGACAGATTTGAAAAAAAGTAAATATGGCGAAGAGATTCCCGAGAATATTTTGAAATTTACAAACTTTGAAAAGAAATTAAAAGTACCTTTCATTGTTTATGCCGATTTCGAAACTATCCTTGAACCTATCGATACAGAGGAAAATGCTCAGGATCCCGATACGTCATACACTGTGAGAACGCACAAACATGTCCCGTACTCGTTCGGTTACTACATAAAATGTGACTTTGATGATGCTCATTCGATTTACCAAAGTTACAGGGGTCCGGATGCTCACAAAGAATTCGTAAAACGCTTAGAGATTGATTGTAAATCAATCTATAATCGCTTTATGAAGGAAGTAGTACCCATGATACCTATTTCTGCGGAACAAGAGATTGAGCATCAAAATGCTCCGGTATGTCATATTTGCGAAAAGCCATTTGATGTAGCATTAAACGATCGCGTGCACGATCATGATCACACAAATGGCTCCTATCGGGCGGCCGCGCACTCTGTATGCAACCTTAATTACAAAATCCCACAATTTATACCCATCTTTTTCCATAATATGTCCAACTTTGATTCTCACCTGTTTGTTAAGGAATTGGCTGCCAACGAAGAAAAGCTGGATGTTATCCCCCAAAACAAGGAAAAGTACATCTCCTTTACTAAGCATGTTTTGGTGGATAACATCGAAAACAGGGATGGTAAACAACGGCAGGTATTTTTAAAATTACGCTTCCTCGACAGTTTTCGTTTCATGGCCAGCGGTCTCGATAAACTTAGTCAAAATTTAAAACCAGAACAATGTCGAGAAGTTAGGAAATATTTCGCGGAAGAAAATACGTTTCAGCTTATTCGACAGAAGGGCGTCTTCCCATATAATTACGTGGATAGTTTCGCAAAATTGAACGATACTAAGCTTCCATCACATAAAGACTTTTACAACCAGCTGAAAAAAGAAGACATTAGTACAGAGGATTACAAGCGTGCTTGGGCTGTGTGGAATTTATTTGAATGCAAAACTTTAGGCGAATATTCAGATATTTATTTAAAATCCGACGTTTTATTATTAACAGATGTGTTTGAAAGTTTTAGAGACGTGTGCCATAGTACTTACGGTCTCGATCCTGCTCAGTATTTCACCGCCCCCTCCCTTTCGATGGACTCTGCACTCAAGGCCACATCAATTAACTTAGAATTACTGACAGATCTAGACATGGTACACTTCTTTAAACACGGTATTCGTGGTGGGGTCAGTCAGTGTAGCGTTAGAAAAGCTTTTGCGAACAATCAATTTATACCTCATTATGACGCTTCCAAACCTTCTTCCTACATCATGTATTTGGACGCCACCAACCTATATGGTGCAGCCATGTCACAATATTTACCAACTAGGAATTTTAAGTGGTTGGATGAGACCGAAATTCAAAGTTTAGATTACATGAATGTTGCGAATGATTCTAAAACTGGCTACATATTAGAGGTAGATTTAGAATATCCCGAACAGTTGCATTACTTACACAATGAACTACCCTTTTGTCCAGAATCCATAGCCCCACCAGAATCAAAATTCCAAGACATTACAAAATTAATACCCAACTTTCTTAAAAAAGAAAAATATATTATTCATTATCAAAATTTGCGTCAGGCTTTAGATTATGGGCTTAAGCTCACAAAAATTCATCGCGTTATATCTTTTGATCAATCACCATGGTTAAAGAAATACATTGACCTAAACACAGCGATGCGTAATAAAGCGAAAAATAAGTTTGAAAAGGATTTCTTCAAACTTATGAACAACGCTGTGTTTGGTAAAACGATGGAAAATGTGGAGAAACGGGTAGATGTTAAACTTGTTTCTCATTGGGAAAATATTGGTAGAAGGTTGGGAGCCGAAGCGTTAATCTCGAAACCTCATTTTAAAGACCGCACGATTTTCGGCGAAAACCTGGTAGCTATCCAGATGAAAAAACAAAAAGTCACATATAATAAGCCTATTTACGTAGGTTTTAGCATCTTGGAAATATCCAGGACTATTATGTATGACTTTTTGTACGGGTATATTAAGCCAAAATACGGCAACAACGCGGTATTACTCTACACTGACACCGATTCCCTTGTTTTAAAAATTACAACGGAAAATTTCTATAATGACATGCGAGAAAATTTAGATAGATTCGATACGTCCAATTACTCACAAGATAACCCACATGGTGTTCCTGTAAACCAATCAATTTTGGGTAAAATGAAAGATGAGTATGCAGGAAAAATCATTTGGGATTTCTACGGCACCGGGGCGAAGGCATATTGTGTAAATGTGGAGGGAAAGTTAACGAAAAAAGCTAAGGGAGTTCCTGACTACGTCACCCAGAAAGAACTGTCTCTCGATGATTATAGGGAGGCGGTTGACGTAGAAGGAACTCACATTCATCGACAGATGAACACTTTCCGTTCACATTTACACGATATGTATGTCGAACTGAAAAATAAGGTAGCGCTATCACACGCGGACGATAAGCGTTACCTTATTCCCGGTGACTTAGAGAACACGCTTGCTTGGGGTCATCGAGATATTGAAAAGTATAAGGAATCATCGGAAATTCCATGAGCTAAGACTGATCACCGATAGCTAACTTTACATCAATCACCTTTGATAGCTAAATGTGTGTGACTTTAGAGGTTGTGATATTAGGCTAGTAATTTATTTTAGATAGTTAATTATTGTATTTATTTTACCCTAATCTACCCTATTTAATGTATTTAAGGTATTTACCTAGTTACTTTATATGTATATTTTACCCATGCTTACCCAAGCTTACCCTATTTTTATATTGTTTGTTTATTGTCTCCTATTTACGATTGTACTCTATTTACTAGTTACGGGCCACTGTTCGGTCACTTTTTTACTTTTTTAAATTTTTACCCGTTAATAAATGTTGGTTTTTTGTGTATATATATATATATATTGGTGTTTTATTTCCTGAGTTAGAGCAAAGAAAAAACATATCGACGTTAGACTATTTATTTAGTAACAGTATAATATTCAAGATTAAGCTTATACAATTCAGAAATATGCTTTGCAAATAGGTGTATTAGCTTCTCGGTCCATCGAAAGAGATACTTGTCGGTTGTGGCATCTTCAAACTTTAGACTTCTCTTATCGCCATTGCGATGAAACACTAGCGTGTACTGTCCAATTATCATAAATATATTTACCCAATGGGTATTGAAACAATCAAAAGTGCTTAAAAACTCTTCAAATTCATCACCAGAGAAAGAAATTTTGCCATAACCAATAGTATCCAAAATTACTTGTTTGCGTTCCTCTTCTGACGTACGAAAAATGACAGTGATAAAATCATCAATCTCGTACACTCGGTTAGGCTTAGTCTTCAGAACTATCGCTGGAACATCAGGACATCTAGAAGGAGATTCAAACACCTTATCCCAACCGGATGAGGAGGAGGAGGAAGCCATTGGTAAGTTTAAATGGTAAGTTTCAATAATATTCTAACCACAGATTTCTTTTCTTGGTAAAACTGAATATCTCTTTTCAGCTTGCGTAATTTTTTCAAATGCTTGTCTAATCTAACTGACCAGTCAACCGTCTTTGTCATGCGCATGTACAATATTCTAAACCATGATAAGAACAAGTGGTTTTACTTAGAGATAATTTCGGTACATTAACACTGCCCCTAGTAAATTCTAAATTAACAATATCGGGTATATGCTTAAGATATTTCATCGTGGAAAAAGTTTCCAGTAAGAAGGCCTTCTTTACATACCCCTTCACATAGATGACATCAACATCCCGTAGATCGTTGTAGATAATGCGGTGAAGTTCATTGTAATCGGTTTCACCAGAATTGTAGTATAAACCATGTCGGTTCCCATATAGAAACATTGCTTGCTTCTGACAATCATAGGACAGTTCATAAAACGGCTTAGCGGGTTTAAAAAGATAGTTTTTGATTTGGTTTCTATCGTAAATAGCCAATTCTTTAGCTTGAAATTCTGGAACGCTGAATCCTTGAACGTCAACCACAACAAACTTCATCGTGCTGAGAGGGTTGAATAGTAAATGACTACAACAGATCACGTACTTTGACCTGTTAAAGCCTGATACTCGAGCACTCGGTCATGAATAATTATACAAAAGGCCCGTGACAGCCGAGAAGTTTTCAGAACTTTGAAACTCCAACTTAACGTCAATAGTGTTACTCTTGAGGGCTTCATTTTGTTTGGAACAGTCAATAACAAAGAGGGCTCTGCCAGCGAAAGCGAGAAAATCCAAAAGCGGCTCCGACCGCTGCTTTCCCAAATAGGTTTTTTGAAAGTCCGTATACATCTGATAGGCTTCTGCAAACTGCCTATTGGCAAAGTTTAGGTTTAACGACTCATAGGGGTAAACTTCAGAATTTAAATGCAACTTAACGTCGGTGATGTTTAAATTATCAAAGTAGGTACAATCAGCTTCAAAGCTATCTTTTCGCTTCTTCATAAAAAATACAATGACGTATCGGGCTCTCTCAGACATGGTCTTAACGGTCCAAATATCACGCGTTGTTGTTCCCAAAGCAGGCAGTTCATATAGTTCCCAATTTCTAAACGGAATATATATCGGTTTGTTCTTTGCAATTTCATCCAAAAGCCTTAATTTCACTGCATCACTCGGGTAAATATGTCTCACTTTCAACACAACCGTTTTTAAGGTTATTGTTGCCTTCTTAGTACCCGAGGACTTGTAGCAGTTGTCGTCATGACGAGCACGAACTAGTTTAAGTTTCTGTTTACCCATTAATACATTGTGGTAATCGGCAAACACACCAAACAAGATTGAAAGTGGGATGCGAAAATTAAAGTCTTTAGAAGTTTCACCCAAGGTCTTAACAGTTCCACGGCTTTCCTGCTCATTTAAACATAGCATATTTTTAACGGTGCTAACAATACCAGGATGTCGAATCTTTTCAATCTCCTTACCATTAACTTCATAGGAAATGTTGTCAAAGAGAAAGGCTCCAGCATTATTGGTTAGATCACAAGTACCGGTCTTACCAGTGGCATCTGCTTCCACCTTAAACGTACCCTCGATGTAGAGTTGAGCTTCACTCATATCCAAAAAGACATCTTGCTGATTGATAACAATCTCGATTTCGTCATTGTTATTAAAGGAGTTGGTAAAGGGGTGATAAGTGTGCCATTCTTCACGAATGACCGACTCATCGCTCTTGATCTGATTGAAGATTTGAAGTTTTTCTGACATGATAGCCGTAAGGACTGCTTATAGACTGCAAATATAATATATTTGAAAACGTGAGTGACCCCTTCGACTTCTGATCACTGAATGATCTGCCGGCTGAGGTAGTAGTCTTTAAATACCCTTTAAATACTAGAACCATTTCGTCTAAGTTCTAATCGAATTACTACTTCTTCACCTCGAAAATTAAGAGGCCTAGAATCCTGGTCTATTAGCGTGAGGGTAATGTTATAGATGCTTTTTTGGTTCACAGGTAAATAGATTAGATTCCTTGGTTCGATATTTATACTGTAGCCGGGATCGACAGTTGGTGAAAATTCGTAAAGAGTATGTGCGGGATTATTTGTGTAATACGAACCGGAAATGATGTTACACTCTACTCTAATAGTAACAACTTGTATAATATCCACAGGTTGATCTGATTCGTGGAATTCGCCAGACTTTAACAGTTGAGGTGAAAATCCCAACAACTTTGCAATACTGTCTTTTGGCTTAAAGTTTATGTCGTAGACACTGGTTAACTCGCACTTTAACGTATTGTTATTGGGTTTAAGCGATAAGATGCGATTCCGTTCGTCTGCGGAAGCTCTGGGATCTAGGAGCTTACGTTGTAGAAACTGCTCGATATCTTCCAACTCGTAGGACCCTGTTGGTATTTCCAATACTCGCTCCTCCTGATTATTGACAATGTAATAAAACTTGTTTCGTCCCTCTTCTATATTGGGGATTGTGTTCCAAGTGTTTAGCGAAATTAATGCTAAAGAGTAATCAAACCGGGAATCGAGCTCTATGGGAGGTACAAAGTATGCTTCAAGTCGGTGAGAGCGACCTTTTAACGTGAATGTCTGTGACATGACTGATGTCAATAAGCATCAATACCTGCATTTATAAAGTTTCATTGTAGAGAAATGTTAGAGCAAGATGTCCACAATTGGTCATTCCATAATCCTGATACTGATCGGAATTAAAATAGATTTTCACATTTTTCATGTACTTGACAAATTCCTTGGGTGGTTTCAAGTTGCCAAAACTATCGAAATAAACAACTCGATTACCGTGTTTCTTGTAAGCTACCCAATGTGTTCCGAATCCCGTGTTCCGATCCAAATTAATAACACCACACTCTGTTTTGAGGGGTGCGTTCGGTAAAGTGTCTCGCATAAATACTCCTCGAAAATGCGGTATTTTTAATCGAGTGACGTACGACTTAATATCATGATCGGATAACGGTTTTTCAGGTAGCTTTATTGGTAGTTTTTTGGCAGTTTTCGTAAAAACAATCCATAGCCAGTTTTGTGTTTCTTTAAATACATACCACTACCCTTTTTTCCCAATGCAATCGCTTCCATTGTTTCGTTGTGTCGTTCAGATTCTTTCAACTTCTCCTTGGCACTTTGAGCGTCATTAACGGCCTTCGCTATCCCCGCGGCGCCCCCGCTTAATGCCCCCAGGGCACTAAGTCCGGCAAAGATGGGAATAAGTGGTAGAAACCCACCCTGTTTCGGTAAGGGTATTATTCGTGGTACGTTGATCCTCTTACGTCCTCCCACCTTCTTGACCGTTACTCGTGCAGCTTTAAGTATTTTACTGAGAGTCCTTTTCTTCCTAACATCACCAGTACCCGTATGTCGAAGTTGTTTCTTAAGCAGAGTGACCACTGATGATAGGGGTTTCATCTTCTGCTTCTTGCCAGCACCCAACTTGCGTTTTACCTTCATAGCGTTAGTTACTAGCCACGCGGAAGCTTTTTCACCAAAACTGGAATCGTTTGCCTTTACTCGCCCCCAAGCTCGGTTCTCCAACACTCGATCGGCTCGATGTCTTTGTTCCAACTCTTTAGACCGGGCGTATTCGATATCGTGATCGCGACAAGCACTATCCAATTTGTTCTTTGATCGATCGCCTCGAGCCAGCCGCTCTTGAAGTTTGGTTCCAGGTCCGCAATAGGAATAACCAGGCAAATGAAGCTCGAACGGGAGCTTGTTGATAGCTGTATTTAACACACCTGCACCCTGCAGAGTCCTCATTCGTAATGAAGCCCTGGGAGGGTGTAGAGTAGTATTTATAGAGATGCGTCAAGAGAAGCAGAAACTCAAAATCCAAGTTTATAATTGCGATATGAAAACAGACAAGTCCCAAAGTAGCAAACATGGTCAACTTTTGCCTTCTACAATTCGAGCGTTAATCTGTGGTCCTAGTAATTGTGGCAAAACCAATGTAATGATTAGTCTTTTGATTGATGAAAATGGTTTAAAATTCGAGAATGTGTACGTGTATTCCAAATCTCTGCAGCAAGACAAGTACGACTTTCTTCAACAGGCTATGAAACATTCTCGTTTAGGCTATTTCGGCTACAGCGATAATGATGAAGTTTTAGATCCTGCCAGCGCCCGACCTCGCTCTGTATTCATATTTGATGATGTAGCATGTGAGAAGCAGGATAAAATACGTAATTATTTTTGTATGGGTCGGCATCATGCAATTGATTCATTCTATTTATCGCAAACTTACTCGAAAATACCGAAACAGCTGGTTCGTGACAATGCCAATGTATTAATTTTATTTAAGCAGGATGACTTAAACTTGAAACATATCTACGATGATCACGTTAATACAGACATGACATTCGATGCATTTAAACATATTTGTTCCGAATGTTGGAAAGATAGGTATGTGTTCCTAGTAGTGGTGAAAGACAATGATATTGCTAAAGGTCGATATCGTAACAAGTTTGATACATATATCATACCCTAAGCCCTCGGGACTCAGTGTAACACTTGACGTCCTAGAAGTTAGATGTGTTAAGTCTCGAGAAACAGGATCTGTTTAGTAGTTGTTTTAGCTGTTTCCTAGCTGTTTCCAGAAACAGGGTCTGTTTATTAGCTGTTTTCCCCGAAACAGGGTCTGTTTTTTAGCTGTTTTTCCCGAACAGGGTCTGTTTTTTAGCTGTTTTTCCCCGAACAGGATCTGTTTTTAGCTGTTTTTCCCCGAACAGGATCTGTTTTTAGCTGTTTTTTAGCTGTTTTCCCCGAACAGGGTCTGTTTTTAGCTGTTTTTTCCAGAACAGAGTCTGTTTTTTAGCTGTTTTTCCAGAACAGGGTCTGTTTTTTAGCAGTTTTTCCAGAACAGGGTCTGTTTTTTAGCTGTTTTTTCTAGAACAGAGTCTGTTTTTTAGCTGTTTTTCCAGAACAGGGTCTGTTTTTTAGCTGATTTTCCAGAACAGGGTCTGTTTGTAATATGTCTACCGCCATGAGCCAGCTCGATAAAGACGTTAAACGGAGGATTCTCCAAGCTGCACGAACAATAAGAAAGAAGTATTTAGCATTAAAGTTGGAGCGAGGCGAAGAAGATGAAGCTATTAATAAATTCTTAATGCCTATTACCGATCCTCTGAATAAGCTTGTGAGTGCTTCCACCACCACTGCAAAATCTAAGAAACGGAAGATTAAATTGGAAGAGAGCGTTGGTGTAAAACCCAAAGTTAAACCACCCATAGTAACTCGAGAAGTGAAACCACCTGTAAAATTTTTAACCGAGGAAACTCACTACGGGGATGCTGTTGCTGCTGCTGATGATGATGATGATGATGCTGTGTTTGAAGAACCAGCTCAGAATCCTGCGGAACACATAAGAAAGAATTTTGAAGATTCTCTTCGAAAATCTGAGGTGTTTGAGACTTTTATCGAGCAGTATCCGACGATTGCTCAAGCCTATCTGAAACTATATTGGACGGACTCTAGTGAAATAGATGCGAACGGTATGAAATATGATTTAGTGACTGATTCTTGGAGCTTAGGTTCAGAACCGGTTAATTTTTTAAAGAATGGTGATATTCAAGTTGGTTCCCTTACGTACAAAGGAACTCTGGGTCTATACGATTTATTGTTTCTCAAGGTACCTCAATTTAATACCGCTGCCGATGGAGAACAATATAAGGATATTCTAAAGCGAACAGATTTATACTTGAAAGACAATGGTCAGTTGAAAGGAAATAGATCTCACAAATACAATACCATTGTAAAACCACTAATGTCGAGAGGTTCTACCAGTAAAATTCCTTCGCCCGGGGGTAGAATAGTGACCAGATCGAAGTCTGAGAAATCCGGATTTGTGAAATCTGGATCTGCCTTAATGGAATACAACGAAAAACCCAAAGAATATGTCTACTATGATGACGTAAATGAGCTGGTTGATAGGTTAAAAAAGCTAGACGCTTCCAATCAGGTTGGCAACAATAATAACATGAACGAGATTTGGAGCATTTTGCATGAATTGGAACACCTTGGAGTAATTGAATTCTATAAATAAGTTTGTTTAAAGCTACTATGTCTTAGTATCGCAGTAATCATGAATAAGTTTGGACGTTCATTACCCTCTTCATCTAATCAGAAAAGAGTGAGAGTGTTGCAAACACCCAACTTGATCACTCTTACAAAAGATGGCGATTACAATATTCAAGATCATCGGCTTTGTAACGTCAAATCACCAACAGATATCGCTGATGCCGTAAATAAAAAGTTTGTAGAGCGTATGCTAACTACACTTTCTACTACCATTGATAGATCGTTGAATGATAAAAGACAAGTATCCCACTTGGAGATGTTGAGACACGTAAATGTGTTGGAACAAAAAGTAAACAACTCTATCGATAGTATTGTAAAGCAAATGGAGGCCTTTACAATTACATTATTGTATATTTATATATTTACTCTTTCTTAACTGTAAGGAATTATCCACATTTGACAATATCCGATACTTATATTATTGTAAGTCAATAGGAAATAAATGTATTTTATTTTATTTTATTTTATTTATTTATTTTTACAAAAACTAATAAGGATTCTGTAGACTCGGTATCCGACCAACTTCAGCTACTTGACAGCAAATTAAAGAGCGAGACTTTAATTTTGGATACAAACCTGGATCGCCTATCTACCCAATTCAAGGACCTCGAAAAACGCCTAAAAGTTTACACAAATACGGCTATTCGAAATGCTCTCAAACCAATCGGTGTTGATATGAAAAAGATTCGTGAAGAACTCTCAAAATTATTACAAACAGTTGATTTGCTAAAGAAAGGATCTTCCCGTCCACCAACTGTCTAAAATGTAGACGTATATAATTTGTTATCTTGCTGCAGAACCTCATTCTTTGGGAAATAATGGCTAAGGGTATCACGAAGGCGAGAGAACAAGTTGTTCAGGAACTACATAAACCAGCTAGAATCAAATTTAAACGTCGCAGATTTATCCAGTATGGTTTAGATGATACGTTTGCCTCCGATCTTGCTCAGCTCGATCAGTATGCTCGTGAAAACAAGGGATTTAAATACATCTTGGTTGTAATTGATTGCTTTTCCAAATTTCTCTGGACCAGACCTCTAAAGTCAAAAAATGCTCAGGATGTGACTAATGCCATGGATCATATACTCAAACAGTCTCGGAGGATTCCGAAAAAGCTGGTTACAGATAATGGGAAAGAGTATTACAACGCTAGCTTTCAAAGTCTTATGAAGAAGCATGGGATCCATCATTACAGTACCTTTAGTATTTTAAAGGCTTCTATTGCAGAACGAGTAATTCGAACGCTCAAAGAACACTTGTTTAAGTTGTTTACCTTGAATGGTAATCATAAATGGATTGACTTGTTGGAACAAGTTACAAATACTTACAACAACACGAAACATCGTACGATTCACATGAAACCGAAGGATGTTAGCAAGAGTAATGAGAAGAAAATTTTGGACTCTGTTTATAGTCGTTTAAAGGTTGTGGCAAAGCAAAAATTCAAAGTTGGTGACATTGTTCGCATCAGTAAGGCTAAGCACGTGTTTGAAAAGGGTTATGTACCTAATTGGACCACTGAGTTGTTTAAAGTATCCCAGGTGAAGATTCCCAATCCTACAACTTATTTGCTAGAGGATACAAGCGGGCAACCCATTAGTGGTGGATTCTATGAAGAAGAATTGCAAAAAACCAAACAATCTGACGTATTTCTTATTGAACAAGTTTTGCATAAAAAGGGTAAAAAGATGTATGTCAAATGGCTTGGGTTTGATAAGTCTCATAACAGTTGGATAGATATGGTTAAGGATGTGGTTTAAGTCCGATCTCTGTACAAATAGTCAACATTTTCCGGTTTTCGTCAGTTGAAATCATGCCGTATTGCAAGGAGTGTAATACTGAAATTTTATCCCGTAGTGCTCATAACCGTACCACAAAACATAAGCAGCAATGTAGTGAGACCTTGTACTCTCAGGTAAAATTAGTTCGAACTGCTTTTAAAAACCGCATACTAACTTACCATCTGACGAGTGACTTACATTCAACTGATGTTAAGCAATATTTAGAAGATCTCAAAGATACGGTTATTACTTTACTCACTGATCCTTTAAAGACTTATCCCCAGCTTAAAGTTAATATGGAGCTCTATGGTTGTTATCTGTTGGCATCCACACAAGAACAAGACATTAAATCTTTTAATACCAAATTTAGTGTTATTTCTCCCAGCACTAATTTGGAGGACTTTTACAGCGAATATCAGAACTCTCTAGTGAAAAAAGCTTCCGAATTTACCGAGATGGGAAGCGGATGGGCGTTATCCAAACTGCTGTTTCTCGAACTTAACATCAATAACTGTGGAGTGGGGGTATAGTTCTCCCAATGATTACAATCATGCGTTGGTTGACGTTACTATTTTAGTGTGAACCATGGCAAGTAAAAGTTGCACCGCTGCTGCTGCTCCTGAGTTGCTAGAAGAAGACGATAGTTCCCAAAGCTCATCACCCTATTGGTCATATCTAGACAGCATGATTCTTCGAAGTAACAGAGAAATTCGCAAGGAGAATAAACTCTTGGGTGAATTTTGCTATCCTACTGGTAATTTTACAGTAATTGTGGGTCTCAGTGTTGCCAGGGGGATGATACCAAGTGTTAAACTAGTTCCCACAACGCCTGAACATCAGCCAGTCTCCCTAAGTCATCCTGATTGGATCGAGTTTTTGGAGATCATTGACAAGATGTTTGAAGATATTGATGGAAGTGTGGCAACAACGCTGACGTCGTCATCGGAAAATTTTACCCTATCCAGTGCTATTCTTTTAAACGAGCGAATATTTCGACTTAGAAGCAATGATGTAACTTTAACGTTTTCTTGTAATGATATAAATTCTATTGTTAGCATTAAGCATTTAATTACCTATAGATTAGAATTAGTTCAACGTTTACAATTTAGAACCTATTATGATGATACTTTACAGTATGCTCAATGTTTTGCTGATATTAAGGAAAACTTTTTTGAAATTATTACCAATCTCTGTAATTTAAACCTGTTTGAACAAAGTTATTACATATTGGAATTATTACATTACAACCAGCAAAAATTGTTAGATGACTTTGATAAACTGTATATGTATACTGATGACTCATAATACTAAGTATCCTGATGACTCATAATAATAATAAATAGTTTGGAGCTCAAGGTTCTTTCCTTTTTCCCCCTTTCCCCTCTCCCTTATCCTACTGCTGTTGCTGCTGCTGTTGCTGCGGTTACTGATAAATACAGCTCGATTCTAGCAGAGATTTCATAGTTGTTTCAACCTTCGTTGCATACAGTTATAACCTGTTGAGACCTGTTGCGTGTGTTGATACCTGTTTAGCAACATTCTACAATGAGTATTTCCAAGCAAGCATTAGCGGAACTGAACGCTCGTATTAACAGTGATGTTGTGAACTTCCCCGAATGCAGGAAACTTTCCACTCTACCTGTAGGAGTAGCGTATCCTATTCAAACACTGAAATTTGTAACAACACGTTATGGGAGGGCTCTTGTTGCGACATTGATTGACTTAACCCAGGAGGATGTGCTATTTCAAACCTACTTACCACAACGGATAGCTGAAACTATGTCGCAGGATCTGGTTGACAACATGAATCGGTCGAGTGCCCAGTATACTCTAGCATATTTGGGACAAAGCTTGACTGCTGTTGGTGGTGGTAACCCTCGCACCCTAATCCGGTTTGAATGCTCGGAATAAACCTGTTTCAAGAGATATTGATGGTAGTGGTGGTGGTGGTGGTATATCTTACCTTACTTAAAGCCCTTCCGTACTGTAAACTGTTTAGAAGTTAGTTCGACACCGTCGTTGCCGTTGCGTTTGAGTCTAACCAGTGTGTGCAAGATGTCACAAGACCATCAGGACGTTTGCATCGATCTTCAAGGCTACCCCTTAGCTAGTTGGTTTATACCGAAGGAGTTAGCTGTGTATGATGGCGTACGATTTTGCAGCTTTCTCTTCAAACCCCCGTATGGTAGGAAATTTTTGAAACCCGAAGATCTCAAGATAGTAGAACATTTGGAGGAAAAATATCATGGACTAATGTGGGAGTCGGGCTGTTTGGACTTGAACCAATTTGAAAGTGTTTTACGTGACATCCGTCTTCAGTATGACGCTCCTAAATTTCTGGTTAAGGGCGATTTAAAGGCAACTTGTTTAAAACAGATTTTTGATTCTGGTCTTTTATTTAGTGTTCCTTTAAAGACTGAACCTAAATTAAGTAAATATAAAAAAGTTGTAGAATGTTTTCACCATAAGGACTTTAATGTTTGGCATTGTGCCTGTAATAATGCCAAGTTATTGTATAATTTCCGACATTGTTTTTTAAATGACATGGAATAAAAGTATATAACATATTTTGTTTGTTTTATTTCTTAGTATAGCTCGATTAGTCTAAGTAGAAAGACGATCTGAAATGATTAGCCGCAGTGTAGATTGTACCGATTGCTTAGACGATGGTCTAGCCGTTATTCGTACTTTTGAAGAAAGACTGATTACGTTTGAAAATTGGTCCAATAAAGTTAGCCCTAAAGAGTTAGCACAGGCTGGTTTTTATTACACCCAGCGATTAGATATAGTTAAATGTGCATTTTGTTATTGCGAGTTTGCTGATTGGAAGGAAGGAGATGATCCACTAGCCGATCACTATAAGTACTCTCAGCATTGTCGACTAGCTAAAGTATTGTGGAAGTGTCGACCACAGAAAAAGAAAGCCCCACCGCGAAGCTTGAAAAAGATACAACCAGAACCGCTCCGAACTCTCCATGTTAGTTCTCTGTTCTTAATACCACTGTTGGTGTTATTAGCCAGTGGACTGATACACCTCTATGATATTATAAATCGCCATTCTTCAACGCTTTAGCTCATTTTCACGTGAGCTATGGATCTGTTAAGTTCGTCCTTCATTCTGCTGGTTGCAGTAGTACACAACGTCTTCTACGTATATCGACCTTTAAATGTGAAAAACGCCTCTGTTTTGTTCGATTTTGGAGATTGTAACGCTAGCAGACCATGGATTCCGTTGGATTTCAACCCGCAGAACGCTGATCACATGTCTGTATTCTCCGCCATGATACCCCCATCAAACAGCAACAGCTCTTTTCGCTACAAGGTTCACTTTCTCTTTCAAGATTCAACGATTGGTGAAACAGGATGGATGACGTTCCTTAGCGAGTGCAAGAATGAGACCACATCTCCACCTCGACTCCTGCTGCTGCTAATTCTCCACTAACGCCATCTTTCGCCGAAACTCTGAACAGTATTTCTAGTTTACTTGTATTCGTAGCAGTAACCTGTTTAATATTATTAACTAATTTTGTCTATAAGGCTGCTAAATATAGATATATCTTGTGGTTAAATAAATAATTTTCCTACTACTACTACTAAGTGTTTTCTTCCTTTAATCCATTTATTACATATCGTTATCATCGTGACTTCGCTCAAAAAAACAACAACAACAACTTGCTTGCCCAGCTGCCGCAAGCCTTTATGTTCGGAACTCAATATTTTATGTGAAGCAGATGGGTAGGTCGGCTAGAGCGTTGGTAATTCCACGTTGTAATATGCAGGTCCCAAGTTCTAATCCTACTATCGGCAAAATAAAGAAAAAAGTTTTTGACGTCATTTTTCCCTGAAATACTTAATACTAATAATATTCTTAAGGAGTAGTACTAATATCCGATGCAGTTAGGTCCCAATCGATAGTGCCCAAGTGGTTGATGTCCAAGTAGTTAAAGCCCCCAAGTAGTTCCAGCCCCAAGTAGTTAAGACCAAAGTAGCTAACGCCCAAGAGTGTGACAGATGACGTATGAGAGTTGACATATGACAGTTGACAGATGACGTATGACAGGTGACAGATGACGTATGACAGGTGACAGATGACGTATGACAGGTGACAGATGACGTATGACAGGTGACAGATGACGTATGACAGGTGACAGATGACGTATGCCAGGTGACAGATGACAGTTGACAGATGGCGTATGCGCGCGCAGGTTGGGTTTGATGCTGGCGCATGCGGTATGGTTGGGTTTGATATGACGTCATAGATCTCAAGATAAAATCCCGCCGGTGGACGGCGGATGGTGAAGGAATCAACTATACCTACTTATGTCGTAACTAAGCGTGTTGCGATACTTGCCATAAGAAGTTTCATGGGGCTGGTAGCTACAGTTCATCATCCAATTGGCAACATCTCTTTATTTGATACATTAAGTTAACAAAAGACGACGATATAACTCGATAGTCGATTCTAGTTTCGTAATTCGACAGGGTGTGTTAGGGAACTCACGTAGCTCGATCGTTTAATGTCAAATGTAATACCGATGAGCACCAGTCGCTCCTATTGACGTTTTTGTAAACAATATTGCAGGGTTTTATTTGATTTTACAGTGATCCTATTTTATAAAGGTGTTCTAGGAAATGCAGCAAAACCAGGAAGTTTCTCAAGAATAAAAAATATACACGCATATACATGCGTAAGTAGACAAGTTAAACTAAACGAACTTGAACCTCAAAACATCTGGACTGCCATGTGTATAGTTTTTCCCTGTGTAAGCTGCCCATAGAATTGACCAATGAGATGAATTTTTGTTCATTTGTTTTTGCTATCGTCATTCTCAAAACCAAATGGATACAGTTTTTTAATTTTTATAATTCCGCGATATTTTCTAAACGAAACACGTCTTTTGTAAGATCGTGTTGTGTTTTCAACTATTTTTGGTGTTTATATTACTTTTAGGAGTTTAAAAGTAAAAATAATATGTGCTGTGTATGGTTGTGATGTGGACAATCAATCAATCAATGTATGTATTTATCCCTTTATTTATATGATTATTTTAAATTATATACTATAAAATTTGTATTATAAGCAGGAGGCAAAGTGTATTTCCAATAGAATTTATATAAAATCGCCTTTAACTAACGTAAACTCTATATTGCGCGCTATAAATTTCAAAAAGTTACGCCGTGACGTCATGCGCGAACCCGGACGAATTTGACACGGTTTGGTAGCATACCTTCTTTTATTTGTATCACGATGGCCATGTATTTATTGTCAGTGGTGCGCAGTTACTAAACAAATTTTTTTAAGGCTGATATATACTTTTTTATCGTGAAGCGCCATTTATGAATATTTTTATTCAATCTGAATTCATACCAGGATTTACCGGTTTCAATATGTGCAGTGAATTACATAACACCCTGTATATGTACATATGCATTTTCATTATTTACTTTACTTATATTTTACATATGTTACCGGCATCTTGCGAAATCCGACAGTCTGCGAAATGCCTAGCCACTTTGCAAGCCGACCAATTTACCAGGCATCATGCAAATTGACGAGATGTTCAGGTAATTTGAATAATTACTAAAACACTTTAGGCAATCTCTAAAATGCCTGCTACAATCGTCAATATGCTTAACAGAGATATTAATCTCTTACATTGACTAGGCATTATGCAAACGGTTGGCTGACTGTGACCAATTCTCATCATGTGGGAGTATTGTGAAATATATTTAACAATCCTGAGCAAACCTTAATTTCTACATACAGGTTTTTTAATCTGTAAATATTTGTTTTTGTTTGTTTCGGCCTGGCTGTTCCGAATGTTAATTATGTCTTCTCGTTCTCGTTCAGAAAATATCACAAAGGTGTTGTTATAATTCTTTTTACTGCCCCATTTACTTAACTTCTCAAGATGTATCTTTTTCCTACCCACCATGGTGTAGTTCGTTGCGACGATGGCACGGCAACTGTTCGCAAAACGCTTAGCCAATATGCGTTTTTCTCAATCTTTGGACAGCCCACGATGGTCTTAACCCAAGTAATATATGTACCGTGGGTGTACTGGGAGTCCCGACTCACACATCCAGAGCTGGAAACATCCGTATGGATTTCGCCTGCCCTTTAAGCATATGCCTCCTCGGAGGAGGGCGAAATCCTCTACCACCTTTCTTGTTTAGTGCGGGACACGCCATCCCCAGGCGGTCACCCATCCAAGTAATAACAATAACCGTGCCGGGCGTCGCTTAGCTTCGGTGATTGAACGGAAACTCATTTTTCATTTCAAAAGGTCTTTATTATTTCACAATATTAATTTACAATACATTCTTACAACTAATTATTTACAATATTACGAGTTTTTGGTACAAGGCTCGACCACCGAAGTTAAGCGTCGCTGTGATATTCAGATTACAATTCAGCAGATTGACGATTTTAGCAGGCAATTTACAGATTGCCTCAAGTGTTTTGGCCATTTTTCAAATTATTTGAAGATCTCGTCAATTTGCATAATGCCTGGTGAAATGGTCGGCTTGCAAAGTGGCTAGGCATGTCACTCCGTGCCTTTCTAGCACTGGTCCTTCGAAGATATTGTAAACATCCTATTCTAGATACAAAAAATTGTACAGGGTGTTGCACTATAAATGGACCCCCTCTTTAACTTTTTTATGCAATGTTATTTAAAAAATGGTAAATACAAAAGCTGTAGGGTACAACGTAAAGTTGTTTATGAAATAGTTTATATATATATATATATATATATATATATATATATATATATATATATATATATATATATATATATATATATATATATATATATATATAGGGTGTTGCAAAAATGCGTAGCAAACAAAAATATAGTTTTTTCTTATGGAACACCCTGTATATAATACTCTTAAATGATAGGGCTGGTCTTCCTTATAAAAGTGATATATAATTTGTTGTAATTATTATTATGTTAAAGTCAAAAAACGCATATTTAAATTGTAATTATTTTTTTTATTAGGAACATTCAAAAAACTGAAGAATAGCAGAACTAAGAACACATATTTCTATTGAAATTCCATAAGGTGCTGGAAATGACCGCCGTTCATCTCTATACAAAGACGATATGCTTTTTTTAATTTACGGATAGCTTTGACCACCCAGTGTTGATTTCTATTTATAGTATCGATTTGATTTCGAATTTGTGCTTTTAATAAGTCAACATTGTCTTGTTCTTTAAGGTAGATGTTATTTTTTAAATACCCCATAAAAAGGTATCAAGCGGAGTTAGGTCTGGACTGTTCGGCGGCCACGTAATTGTTCCATGTTTCCCAATCCAGGTTTCATATTTTCTATTTAGTAAAGTTGTTACCCCGCCTACATTATGGGCTGGTGCCCCATCTTGTTGAAAAACAATACCTTGTAATTCATTTAGAGGTAAATCATCAAACAAATCTTCAATGTCGTTTTGAAGCATGTCAAGGTAACGTATACCTGTCAGAGAATGGTTAAAAAAGATCGGACCCAAAATCCTAAAGTCTTTTATCCCACACCAAACATTTACAGATAGGCGACCAGAATGTTTTACTTCAAAAAACTTTTCGGGATTTTCGGTAGACCAATAATGTATGTTCTTTCTATTTGGAATTCCTGCCGTGCTGAAGCATGATTCATCACTCCACATTATTTTGTAAAAGAAAGTTGGATACCTCTCAAGAGTTTCTAGCATAATTCTGCAGAATTCCAAACGTTTCTGTTTATTCGTTTCAGTTAAATGTTGGACTTTTGTCGGCTTAAACGGGTGGAACTTGTGTTTTTTTTAAAGTTCTATAAATTTTCCATACACATTTCTCAAGATCTTTGGCACCATCTCTTATCGAATTAGCAGGATACTCTAGAATTAATAATGCAGCATTATTATTAATAGTTGTGCATTTAAGATTTTTTTTATATAATAAACCGATAAATAAACATACCTTGAAAATATAAAAGGATTTCTAATTCTTCATCTTCATTTATAGTAACAGTCCTGTTTCTTCTATTTAAAGCGTTAGTATTCCTTAGTAGTTCATATACACGCTTAAATGTATTTAAAGCTGGCGCGGGTCCGTTGTCATGTAGAATCATATATTCTCGTCTGGCAGCATGTCTATTCTTATTATTTTTAATGTATAACGACGATATTTCAAATTTTTCTTGCACTGTATAAATCATTTTAAAACGTTTACTATTATAATCAGATAATTCTGACAAGTTGTCAAACATAATATCCAAATAATACTTTAAAGCGCCATGCTTAATCCATGGCCTGCTTAAAGTACAATTTAATCCATGGCCTGCTACAATTACAATTTAACTATGCGTTTTTTGACTTTAACATAATAATAATTACAACAAATTATATATCACTTTTATCAGGAAGACCAGCCCTATCATTTAAGAGTATTATATACAGGGTGTTCCATAAGAAAAAACTATATTTTTGTTTGCTACGCATTTCTGCAACACCCTATATATATATATATATATATATATATATATATATATATATATATATATATATATATATATATATATATATATATATATATATATATATATATATACAGTGACCGGCAAAAAGTTGGACACATATGGGAAAAATTTTTATTATTGGAATATTGAAAAAAATTTTTATGCCGATTGTCTCTGCATGATGGGTAACCTAAAAATTCATTTTGACATTTGTTACGTGATTACTCGTTTGCCGGCAAAATTGAAAAAAATATATATTGTCATGGAAAACTGGTATTAGGTGACAAGATATTGAAAAAAGTTATTAGAAAAAAGTGTTTAGATTTTAATTTTATACTCCTTGGCAAGGTCTGGAGCCAAAATTTAAAAAAAAAATATTTTACATTTTTTGAAAAAAAATGTACAATATTAGTTTCATATTCCCATGAATTTAATAAAAATGTGTTAAATGATCGAAAACCAAGGTAATAACCTATTATCTCAACATTTTTGTTATTACTTAAAAGTTTTATTTGATAAAGTTTAAAATTTAGCTTTTTTCCATGTAAGTACTTGGGTGTGGCCAGGCCCTGTATCTGGCAACCATATTTACCATTTATAGTTACTTCTGGAACAATATGCTTACGAAAGACCGTTTGCTCTAATTTTGAAGAAATTTTAACGTGTCTACCAAAATGGTTGCCAGATACAGGGCCTGGCCCTGGCCACACCCAAGTACATGGAAAAAAGCTAAAATTTAAATTTTATCAAATAAAACTTTTAAGTAATAACAAAAATGTTGAGATAATAGGTTATTACCTTGGTTTTCGATCATTTAACACATTTTTATTAAATTCATGGGAATATGAAACTAATATTGTACATTTTTTTTTTCAAAAAATGTAAAATATTTTTTTTTTAATTTTGGCTCCAGACTTTGCCAAGGAGTATAAAATTAAAATCTAAACACTTTTTTCTAATAACTTTTTTCAATATCTTGTCACCTAATACCAGTTTTCCATGACAATATATTATTTTTTTCAATTTTGCCGGCAAACGAGTAATCACGTAACAAATGTCAAAATGAATTTTTAGGTTACCCATCATGCAGAGACAATCGGCATAAAAAGTTTTTTCAATATTCCAATAATAAAAATTTTTCCCATATGTGTCCAACTTTTTGCCGGTCACTGTATATATATATATATAAACTATTTCATAAACAACTTTACGTTGTACCCTACAACTTTTTTATTTACCATTTTTTTAAATAACATTGGATAAAAAAGTTAAAGGGGGGGTCGATTTATAGTGCAACACCCTGTACTTTATTAAATAAATTGAATTTTATTTAAATCAGCATAGGACTATATTCTCGGCAAGAACATGTGTGTTCTTTAGCCTCTTTTATTAGCGAAAATCAATGTGTTTTCGTAGAAATATATAAACACAATCTTACGGTGGTACGGAACCCTATATGCGCGAGTCGAATTAGCACTTGACCGTTTTTTTATTTTACACAATCACAGCAACGCCCATGAATAAAATTATTTTTGTCAAAGACCGTATACGTACGTACTTATTTTCGGCACTGACGCCTCTGGGAACAGACCAACCGTGCCAGCCTTTCTAATCAGTTATATAACCTATACGCACTGACTTATTTCCGGCATGGCCGCCTCTTGTTATTTATTCAAGCGTTAGCCTTACCATAGTTATTGAGACTTTTGCGTCCTGTGAGAAATTCACAATATTGTATGTGGCACGGAACCCTCTATGCGCGAGTCGAACTCGCACTCAACCGTTTTTTTTTTATTTCACACGATTACGGCAACGCCCATGAATTAAATTATTTCTGTCAAATACCGTATACGTACATACTTATTTTCGGTATCAACGCCTCTGGTAACAGACCAACGGTGCCTGCCTTACTTATTACGTTAACAGTTGTTTAGAATGACCCCCATAAACTTCTTGCCAGTAATAAAGTCCACTTTGGAACTCTGCCAAGAAGTAACATCTGCCATTCTCGAAAAGACCTTTAAAATGAGATACCACACGGCATAGGGTTGCATTTAAAATTTTTACCTCGACTCCCTAGCGTAAACCCCCAAGGGGGTTGAAAAAGTCAGATTACATAAAAAAGTAGATTAATTAACCAATAAGATACAACTAAAATTTGGAGGATCTATCATTATTAATAGTAAAGATATTTGCCCATGCTAAGACTTTTCAGACACCCTGAATGGTATATCACTGTAACCGAAGTATTTTCGTATATCGCATTTTCAAGTAACACAATGTGGGTAAATAAATATTTGTATTTTATTTTCAAATCGGATCGTAATTTTATTTCCAACTAGGTTAGAGCCGTCCCTGGAATAACCCACGTTTCTAAAGCTTTACTTACTGCTTAGGCAACTATACAAACACGCGAGCATATTTTAATATATTTTTCTAAAGCAAATCCCTACACGATCATTATTAGTATTACTGTCAGTATTTCACACAGCAGTAATACTGTAGTATTATAAAAATATTAAAATATTCGAATAATCTGCAATAATTTGCTTGAATTCAGTGGCGTGCCGCCGAGGGGGCTAGGGGGGGCACGAGACCCTCCCGCCCTCATGGTAACGGCGCCCCACGCCCCCAAGATTCACTGATGCTTACTATGACCACATACTCCCTAATAAAAGGACAGTAATTTACAGCGCCCCCTGGAGATTCACTGCCTACTATGACCACATACTCTCCAATAAAAGGAAAATAATTAGGCGCCCCCAAATCATTGTGCCCCCTCCGCTCTAAAGGCACGGCACGCCACTGCTTGAATTTACTTCATTCGATCATTCTACACGATCAGTATTACTGAAAATATTTTTTAATACTGACAGAAATAATGATTAAAGCTTTGCAAACGTGGGATATTCAAGGGACGGCTCTAACCTAGTTGGAAATAAAATTAGTATCCGATTTGAAAATAAGATACAAATATTTATTTACCCACATTGTGTTATTTGAATATGCGAAATACGAAAATACCTCGGTTGCAGTGATATACCATACAGGGTGTCTGAAAAAGCATGGGCAAATATCTTTACTATAAATAAAGATAGAGACACCAAATTTTAGTTGTATCTTATTCAGTGGCGGTTGGTGAAATTTCAAAGTTGTTTATCTCTGTTCATACTTACAGGACCCGTACCAAATTTAGGGGTTTTAATAGCGAGCCCACTGGGAATGTTTTGGTAAAGAAAAAAAACATTGTGTAATTTGCGAAAAAAAGTTACATTTTTGGTGCGCCCCTCCCAAGAAAAAAATGAACACGTCTAGGTATTTGATTTCTTTTTTTCTAAACAAAGTTTACATCATTTTGTCGACAGTTTTTAAATTTTGAGAGAAAAAAATGTGCTAGTAGAAAGTTAAAGTCATTTGAATTTTTTGTAAAATTATATTTTAGGCTTAAAAAAATTCAAATGACTATAACTTTCTACTAACACATTTTTTTCTCTCAAAATTTAAAAACTGTCGACAAAATGATGTAAACTTTGTTTAGAAAAAAAAGAAATCAAATACCTAGACGTGTTCATTTTTTTCTTGGGAGGGGCGCGCCAAAAATTTAACTTTTTTTCGCAAATTACAAACTTTGACTTTGCCTTGTTCAACCCCTTTCCAACAGCTAGGGAGTTGAGGTCAAAAATTTTAAATGCATCCCTATGCCGTGTGGTACCTCATTTTAAAGGTCTTTTCGAGAATGGCAGATGTTACTTCTTGGCAGAGTTCCAAAATGAACTTTATTACTGGCGTTCATGGTGGTCATTCTAAACAACTTTTAACGTAATAAGTAAGGCAGGCACTGTTGAAAAAAAAGTAAGGCGTCGATGCCGAAAATAAGTACGTACAAACATATACGGTATTTGAGAGAAATAATTTAATTCATGGGCGTTGCCGTGATTGTGTGAAATAAAAAAACGGTTGAGTGCGAGTTCGACTCGCGCATAGAGGGTTCCGTGCCACATACAATATTGTGAATTTCTCATAGGACGCAAAAGTCTCAATAACTATGGTAAGGCTAACACTTGAATAAATAGCAAGAGGCGGCAATGCCGGAAATTAGTCAGTGCGTATAGGTTATATAACTGATTAGTAAGGCTGGCACGATTGGTCTGTTCCCAGAGGCGTTAATGCCGAAAATAAGTACGTACGTATACGATATTTGACAAAAATAATTTTATTCATGGGCGTTGCTGTGATTGTGTGAAATAAAAAACGGCCAAGTGCGAGTTCGACTCGTGCATATAGGGTTCCGTACCATCGTAAGATTATGTTTATATATTTTTAATAAATTTGCAGATGTTTCATCCCATATTCTTGATGTGCGGTGTCACAATGTCACATAGTTAAGAATGTTCAAAAAAGTAGGACGTCATGAAATCGTAGAAATATGTTAAATACGTAGCTGTAGTTTTACTATTGGAGATATATTCTTGAAAGTGGGTAGGTTTGAATGTAGACACAAAAGTACACCCCCTGAAATTTCGTGCGCATGTCTAGCTCTCTTGGGTTTTCGCGTGGTACGCATTTCGGTCTACTGCGCAGATGTCAATAAACGAAAAATAAAGAAGTCGACCAAAAATTGGGAAAAAAGTTATAAAGTTAAATACATAGTGGTACCTTTACAATTGGAGATATATTCATAAAAGTGAATGGGTTCAAATGTAGACACCAAAGTCCATCTCCTGCAATTCCGTGCGCATGTGTAGCACGCTCGGTTTGCGCGAAGTACGCATTTTGGGCTACTGCGCAGATTTCAAAAAACGAAAAATATAAAAAACGACAAATGAAGAAGTCCAAAAAGTTGGAAAAAAGTTAGAAGAAAAAGTGCCCCATAAAATAAAAAATGCGCGCCGACTGGTACTGTATGGCACAAGAGGTTGACTAACGGTCGACTTATGCCCCGCCCGACTATACGATTTACAATTTTTAATTTTTATAGGCTTGCCATTTAAAAATGAATTAAAATACGGGGTTTGCAGTAAAATGTTTATTTTTTGAAGACTTTTAAAAGAAGGGACCACACGGCATAGGTTTGCAATCAAAATTCTTGACCTCAACTCCCTAGCGGCACCCCCAAGGGGGTTGCAAAAGTCAAATTACATAAAAAAGTAGCTTTATTAACCAATAAGATACAACTAAAATTTGGTGTCTCTATCTTTATTAATAGCGAGGATATTTACCAATACTAAGACTTTTTAAACACCCTGTATGTTTGCTTAGGTATTTCGGATTCTCAAATTACCCAATGTGAGTAAATAAATATCTGTATTTTATTTTCAAATCGGATCCTAATTTTATTTCCAAGTAGGTTAGAGCGGTCCCTGGAATAACTCTGCAAAGCTTTAATAATGATCGTGTAGGGTCTGCTTTAACTAGAAGGTAGTTTTAAATAATAATGTACCTAGGTGGATTCCAAGGGTACTAAACTAGTTTCTTTTTGTTTTGCTGCCTAGAAAAATAACGCTCTTCGTCCATCCGATGTTAATTAATATGTTCAATATGTTGCTTATTTTTATTTAGTTGTGCTTTGATTAGTGCTTCTTAAATTAGTCTGAGAGGGTTGAAAACTAAATTAAATTTACCACTAATAATATTAACGTATTATGTAACGTTTGGGGGTGCAAGCCAGCGATTTATGTAGATACCTACATCTCGACTTTAGAAAAACTCATTTAGAGGATCTCTTCAAAAGAAATCGGTAAGTTACCTTCGATCATTTTATTATTGACAAAAGAGCTACAACTTTCTGAACGTGCTGTATAAAACAGAATAATGATTTTTTTTGGCAAATGCTGTAATGAAATAATTTTGGTTATTATTTTAAAATACGGTGTAGTTGTGCTCAGTTAGTATTTTTCGTTTTGATTTTTAACCTATTTTTAGCAGACAGTTGACTTTTGACACATTACTCATTTGGCGTTTACCAGGTAGGTGGTTATTTTCATCAAAGAGCCGTGCGCCATATTTAAGTTTTTCAATAGCATGAAAAATGAATGTTTAAAATTTTTTTTTCGTTTAAAGTTTTAAATAAGGAAATTTCTTTTCACTACCTAGAAAATGGTCTTCGTCGATCCGTTGTTAACCAATATTTTGATCAGTTTTATCTAGTTTGTCTTTGAGTGAGTAGCGTTATAGGGTTGGAAACTAAATTTAATATAAAACACTAATAATATTTACGGGTTATGGTAACGAATGGTAGCGGATCTGGTTATACTTTTGAAGTAAGTACTATGTAGCTGTGCTCAATTAGTATTTTCGTTTTGATTTATAACTTTTCCTTGGCAGAAAGTTTAAGCTAGTAGGAATAACGCTTATATCATTAATACCGTAATATAGGGTGTCTTAAATATTAGTTAAAACTAAGGCTACTGACAAAAAGGATTTATTTCGCAGTGCGTTCTTACTATTTTTTTTTTTAGTTTCTTAGGAAGAGGTTAAAAAAAATTCTTAATGTCTTAAATTACGCTTGAAAACAGAAAATAAATTCTCCTTAAAGATTTATATGTCTGGCAACGTTTCAACAAATTCAATTGTTTAAAGTTTTTCGCGCGCAAATTTCCGTCAAGCGCCTTGTGTACGCTTAGCCAGGTGCGGCGAATATCGACGGATTTTAGGGTATTTTTGAAAATTTTAAAAATGTTCGATTTAAGAAAAAAAAGTATTGGATATGTCTGTAGACTATCCCAGGAGCCACCCATTCCAATATATTAAATGATTTCCATAACACCCTGTATAAATTAATGATTACAATAAATTATACTTACGTATTTTGAGTTTTAATTCGAACTTAAAAAATAATGTGTTTTTTTTTAATTTCCAAACGATGCCTCTCTTTATTGACATAATGTTCTTACCCGTTTTGCCCCAAAATCTCAAATTAAAAATTAAAAGTGATGTATTCACTCTTCAGTTTACATTCTTGTGAAGAATATCCCCCGCTAAAACTACAAGTAATTTCTTCACTTCTTGCTGCCTAAAACTGGCATTATCGGTACATTAGCTACGACATTATCGTAAATAGGATAATAATTAACTTTTAATCCACTTTTCACAAATAAAAACACATTAATCTTTACTTTTGAAAGGCAAAAAGGCGAAAAGGAAACCGATAAGCTCACATTTTAAACTGCTGTCAGACCTGACAGTTCCATCAAAACTTCAAAAGTGCTGAGACATCACGTGGTACAAAACAAAAGAGTTTATCTTTGCTTCAAATTTTAACAACGGGTAGATTGGATGCTAACAATATACTAGTGGTACGTATATGCCCAGAAGCATATACGTATTACTACTATATTGTTAGCATCCAATCTACCCGTTGTTAAAATTTGAAGCAAAGATAAAATCTCCTTTTCATTTGTTTTGTACCACGTGATGTGCCAGCACTTGACGGAACTGTCACTGTCAGTTCTGACAGCAGTTTAACATGCGAGCTTGTCGGTTTCATTTTCGTCTTTTACCTTTCAAAAGTAAAGATAGCTGGGCAAATCACGTGGTTGTTTAGGAGGAATGTTCAATACGTCATGTGACTGGTTAGCAATTGTTTTCTAAGGATACGTCTTTGTTTCATCATTTTTTCGTCCTTCGCTGCAAAGACCCCCCAAGGGTATGTTCAGTAGTCACATGATGAGTGGTTAGCAATTGTTTCCAAAGGCTACGTCTTTGCTTCAACATTTTTTCGTCGTTCGCTATATAGTAGTAATACGTATATGCCATTGATTTGTACTACATGGATCCGCGGATCCGCGAACAATAATCGCGAAAGTGGAAAATTTCTGGCCTTGCGCATGTAATGGACAGGACGCGTCGATCCGACTCTGAGTGTTTTCCAGCTGGTTATGCAACACGTGTAGCAGATGACCACAAGCGAGTTGTGCGCATGCCCCTCGCCGATCTCGCTCGAGAAATATGACCGGTGGCCGTACGTACAAACACAATATTTCACCCTGGTAACTTAACTTTTGTTTGCGCACGCTGTCAGGTGTAGAGGTCTATATATAAAAGTCAATGGTATATGCCCAGAAGTAAGACATAACCTCAAAATTTTGACATCCAAAAGTTCTTCATTCTTCATTCGTCTGCCGGTCGAGCAAAATTGTGTCCCGGGGAGGTGAGATTTTACAGTCCATCTCTCTCAGGAGAAGTTCGCGGGAAATGAGTGAGTTTGTTCCCCGGGGAAGATAGAAGCGTCCTAGAGGTCATGGCCAACACGGGGAATCGGTTGAGAGTGATTCCTACGGAGTCGACAAGATTCATACGTGGGTAGCGGTAGCATGGTCTTCTGGTGTGGTTGCCAAGGAGAGGGACTTCCGGTGGGGAATGTTGAATTCTTGCCAAAAATTAGTTATATCTCGTCCTGATTGACATCTGTGCGGTTTCTAACCAAGTATGGAGTGATAATTTTTGACGGTAATTGTTAGGTTTGTTCCAACACAGAGTCCGAGAACTGTTTTCGATCAGAAATAGAGTTGCCCAGATAACACAGCACAGCAACAGGCGCGTTTAGTGTATGTAAATAACTGATTGTTTCTGAAGGTCAGACAACCGTACAGACTGCTTGCTGGAAAATACCTATTGACGATTTATTAAGAATGTTCACGGGTATGTACAATCCGGAAGTTCCACTTTTCTGGAAATGGATGTTATGTCCATAGGGACAAGAGACAAAATCAAAACTGAAACTGAACAAACCAAAACTAAAATTATAAATATTTTTAAAACGAAGAATAACTGCAATAAGTTACCGGCGGGTTCGGAACGCTTTCCGGACACCCGAATTAAGAATTCTTTCATATGTGATCGAAAAATAGGTATTTCAAACAGTATTTTTTTGAAAAAAAATTTGCGGAATATTCAGTATTTTTCTTTAAAAAGATATTGATATTTGAAAAATTGGATAATAAAATGTTAGTTGTATGCAGTGTTGCCAAAGTTGACCGAGTTTCCTATAGATATTCTGTGCTCGATATTGCGGTTTGAAACAAGTTACGAAGAACTCTAAAGGATGATTAAGAATTTCAACGTACGTATATAAATATATACCGATATCGATGGAAACAGCAAACCTGAGCAAACGCTCCGCAAGCAGCGCAATAGAAAGTTATATTAAAATATTATTATTTATTTCCATTTTTAAATGACGACAGTAATCACAACTTACAACTAATAACTATGTTTTTGATTTAATGCCAAAATTTTATAAAAAAAAGAATAGAAATAGAAACCAAAAAACAATAATAAATGTGGCAACACTGCGTTTCCATAATCCAAAACGTCAATCGAAGGCTGTGTACCGTTGTCAAACCTGGTTAACCGCATCGGTTTCTTCGGTGACATTAATGACAGATATTGCGTTTCCAATCTGTCAACTTTTCAGATTACCGATACTTACGGGACACAAAACCGTAACCGAAGTTGACAACGGTACACACCCAAAATTGATTTTTACTAGCGTTGGGAATAATTGGATGATTTCAATAACCGGAAACTCGGCCTCCGGGTATTTTAATAACCGGATGATCATCCGAATAATAATCGCGTCTGAGATGGAAACAACTCAAACAACCGGCAATACAAATTTATCAGATGTGATGCGGTGTTGCCGATTTATTTACACAAATATAAAATATTGTTCTTGTACAATACAAGTACAAAATTTTAAATACTGTTAACCTTTCAAAAATTTTGTTTGCCTTTTTTGTTGTTCGAATTCTAATTTTTGTTACTTAATAAATATATTTTTCTCAGTAGTTACCTCTTTTGAGTAAATTTTCTTATCCCCTCGCCACTTATAGAAAAATCAGACGTTAACCCTCAAAAATCTCTTAAATTTTACAATATAATTTTGTGTGAAAGTTCCATGACACTATACAAATAAAAATATTTTTACAACCCATCCAAAGCAAAACTATTACAAGCTCAAAATAGTATAATATTAATTGTAAAAATAATATGAAAATTAAAAAGATTTGGCAATTGGCAACACTGCTCCGCAATCTATTCCCAGTCAAGCAAAACAATAATGTTAAGAAAAATAATTTTCGACAAATTACATCCTATTAACCCGATCTCTAGCTGATTAGTGTTAGACCTTTTTATTCACAATTTAAAAAAAAAGATTACCTATAAGAGCTGATGATCTGCCTCTCGTTAATTGAAATTTGAAATACTGTTTTCCACAGCGAATAATAAATAAAATAAACCATGGAATCATTCATCAATCGGAAATTCCGTAACTAAACACGACGGATATTATTCGAGCTCGAGTATTAATCGCAGCGATCCTCGAGCTCGACGTTC
The DNA here is from genome assembly GCA_963971165.1 of Philopedon plagiatum. Taxonomy (NCBI): domain Eukaryota; kingdom Metazoa; phylum Arthropoda; class Insecta; order Coleoptera; family Curculionidae; genus Philopedon; species Philopedon plagiatum. The sequence goes on from OZ020191.1 coordinate 64,837,412, forward strand.
CGGACAGTCGTAGTCGCCGAGAGCCGAGTGACAGCATCGCAGATCGCACTCACGCAGTGGAAATTTAAAATCGGTCGGCAGTAGGCGCTACTTTTACCGATTATTTACTATCCGAACATTTCCGTTAATAATCGGAATGTTCCGAATATTTTGATAACCGGATGACGGATGATTTTTCATCCGGATGATCCCATCACTAATTTTTACCATAACATAACCTCAAATATGTTGCAAAACCATAAAATAGTTGATAAAAATCATATTTTTCACTAATAAAGTAATTTCTGAGTAAAAATATTGTGTTTTCCACATTAAAGGTCATTTATAAACGTAAGTTTTCAATTTTCAATATTAATAAAAATAGTGTGTTAAAATTTCCAAATTAAAGGTGTCCGCATAGTGTTATGAAACCGAGTTACCTATTAAACTTTTCATCCAAACATAAAAGAAAATTATATGAAGCAACCATTACAGGACAGGTAAGTAAGCAATTTTATGAATTGTACTCAAACATTCTTAAAAAGTAATGTAAAGTAAAGTATTCTTTATTCATCTGTCAAGCTAATAAATCAAATCAAATCAAAAATGCTTTATTGTTGCAAAACGACAACCGTTCATAAACAAAGCTAACTTAACATCTAAACAAATACATAGCCAATTGGCGCAAAACAAACAATAGTCACTATCATTTACAGAAAAAAAAATCAGACTCATTACAGTGATGACGAACCAACACCATCAAAACACAATATAATACATATCGTCAACCATTTTAAAATAAGACAGAATATAACATATTAACAAATATTGTACTGAACTAACATCTAAAAAAAAAAAATCATAAGCGTCTATCATTAAAAAATTCCGCGACACTATAGTAGGCCTTACCCACCAAAAGCTGCTTTACTTTTCTGTTAAACCTTCGTTCACAAACAATTTGCCTCAACTGAACCGGCAGGCGATTAAAAAGTTTTCTACCATTATATACTAGTGAGTTTTTAACCAATGTCGAAGATGGAATTGGCAGTGTTGTAACAAATTTTGTTCTAGAATCATAAGGTGGTGGTAATATAATTTCGTTTTTAAACTTCTTATGTACCAGGCATACAGTTTCCAGTATGAACAAACCCGCCAATGTTAAAATTTTATGAGACAAAAAAAAGCGTATCAGACTTGTCATAATATACTAAACACTTGAAAAAAAAAACATGAGGTTATATAGTTGGAGTGATCTACAAGCAAAATATATTTTAATTAACACAGTACAACTCGGAAGGCCGATCATTCATTTATGCTACCATAAACTAAACATCTGAATAAAACATAGGAAGTAGAAACATAGAAGGTCTACATGCAGCAAGACACATCCCAATTAACATTGTACAACTCAGAAGGCCAAGTATTCATTTACATCATAAAATGCCTGCCCCACCAAGAGATTAAGTAATGTATTCCTCAACTGTCCAGGGCTAGATTTATCTCCAAAAAGTTGTAAGGACTTATTACATAATATAATTCCCTGGAATGCAGGAGAATTGCGACACTCAAGCGAGAGAAAGGAAAATACAAATGATTTTGATTTCCTACTTACTTACTTAATTCTTTATTAGATCCTTTTTTTTACAAAAATTACGCTTAACGTATAGATCGTGTCATACAAGTAACAATACATATTAAAATTTAAAATTTACAATTTAAAACTTACACTGGATTGAATTAAAAATAGTTTGTAACTCCTACTTTCTTCTACAATATTAACACTTAGAATAAAATTGACATGTAGCTAAAACCATAAATACATAAGTTTGTAAGACACTACACTAATAAATTTAAAAAAAAAAAAATTCAAAATAATTGCGTTTTTACCCTCTTATACACATATTATACAAAACATGATCACAAAGAACATCATATCAGGGAACTCACTTCCGGATCCTCATAAAATTCATTGAGGTTATAATAAGCTTTTTTTATTAGAAACCCTTTTAGCTTAGACAACATCCTATTAGTTGGTAGATCTCTAAAGTTTATAGGAAGTAAGTATATTCCAGACCTTTAATATATTAAAGATTACGTTTCTCTGAATATAGGAGAAATTTGCCTTTTCAGTTCTGAAGTTACTTTTAAATCGAGTATCATGCTGGTGTTGTCCCTGTAGATCTTCGAAGAGTGGAAAGTTTTTTACTATAAACTTAACACATTCAAAAATATATAAGCCATAGAAAGTTAAAATACTATTTTCAATGAACACTTTTCTACAATGATCCCTGTATCCCATATTAAACAATATTCGAAGACATTTCTTTTGAAGTAGGAATATACGGTCAGATTCTACCGAGTTTCCCCAAAAAATAATACCGTAGTTTACCCTAGACAGGATATAGGCATGATGTAAGTGCTGCCTGCTGTCCGACAGTATATCTGATTACTCTTAATGCATATGCGTATCTGCTGATACCAGATGCTACCAATTTTATGTGTGGTTTCCAGCCTATTTTTTGATCCAGCAACACGCCCAGAAAAGAAATACTCTCTCCTGCTTTAAGTTCTGTATCATTGTATTTGATAAGAAGATTGTCCTCTGGTGTCAGGGAAAAGTGTCTTAGAAACATTCAGAAGCAGGTTATTAGAAACAAACCAATCCCCAAGTGAGTCCCGAGTCTCAGCTATCCTATCCTGGCATGCCTTCAAACTGTTCTCACTGTAGATCAGGGAGGTGTCATCAGCAGACAAAATCATACCACAGCCGGCAGCACAAGCAATGTCATTTGTATACAAAATGAAGAGTAAGGGTCCCAAGATTGAGCCCTGGGGGACACCCCAACAACTGTGATCTATGTGTTTCACCATTATTCGTCTCTACAACACACTGCTCACGCTCCGACAGATACGACCCAATCAAGCGCAATGCCACTCCCCTGATCCCATATCTCTCGAGCTTGTTACACAATATAGTATGATCGACACTGTCGAATGCCTTCGACAGGTCAAGACACATGGCCATTGTTGTTTTATTTGTATTTAAGGACACCAGAATTTTTTGTAGAGCCTGATATATTGCCCTAATTGTAGATTTGTTATGGCGAAAGCCATTTTGTATATCACTTATTATAAAGTGTGCCTCCATGAAGCGTACTAGCCTGGTGAAGACCATCTTCTCAAATATCTTGCTGACATTCGAGAGTAGTGATATAGGCCTATAATTGTCAAGTTTATCTACCACCCCTTTTTTATGGATAGGTTTTACTAATGCTCTTTTTAGTTCATCAGGAAACACACCCGTCTGAAACATAAGATTTATGACGTGTGTTAGAGGAATTGCAATACTATCAGCCACTCTCTTAAGTAAAGCAACTGGAATATCATCATATCCCACCGATTTTTTATTTTTTAAATTCTTTATGCAGCTAAGAACCTCATGAGTTGTTGCTGGCTCAAAAAATATGCTGCTGACGTTTATATTAATTTTTGAATAATCAATTCTACCATTATGTTTAATATCGGGACATATATTTATGAAAAAATGATTTACCTTATTCAGAAGATCCTGTTCTGTACTATAACTAAAATTGTTAAATAAGGAAGTTTTTTTCGAAGTGGGGTTTGTTATTTTTTTAATTAAATTCCAAGTGGCCTTTGTTTTGTTACGAGAACATTCAATAAAATTTTTATTGGCCAACTGTTTAGCTTTTCTTATTACAGTTTTTAGGATATTGCAATATTTTTTATAAAAATATTCAGTTACTTCTCCTGAAATCATTCTCAAATAGAGCTTTCTTTTATTTTTACAAGATACTTTTATGCCATTTGTTATCCATTTTTTTGAAAAATTTTTCTTACCTTTAACTCTTCTCTTCGGAAAAATCAAATTTAATTTTTCTGTTATTGCACTAAGAAAATGACAGTATGCTTGATTAGCATCTGTCATCGCCAGCACATCATGCCAATCCCAGTCCACAATCTCCTGAGAAAATTGCTCTAACCGAGCTTCTGAAAAAGATCTAGCAGTAAAATATACATCAAATCAAATCAAAATGTACTTTATTGTTAAAAGAATACATTATTCTTGTCAACAAAGTGTAGCTTAAAACTAATTAAAATGAAAATTTACATAAAAGATTTTTTCTTTGTTATAAACTAGGTGTATCAACACAAACATATAAATAGCAAAACAATATCCTACAAACAATAATAAATAATACGTCTAAGGATAAAAGAAAAACATCATACATGTTCAGGATAAATTCGCCCAGTACTACCATTTACAAAAAAAAAACATTATAAAGTTAATTAGCGCTATCCCTATAAAATTCATCTACGGTGTAATAGGCCTTTGCAACTAAAAAATTTTGGACATTTCTCTTAAACTTTTTATGACAGTTTATTTGTCTTATATTGTCGGGTAGGGAATTAAAAAGTTTTTTTCCATTATAGAAAATTGCATTTCTGGTTAGCGATGTGGTAGGGATGGGTAGGGCGACTGTATGTGTATTTCGTAAAGGGTAAGCCGGTACTCTATAGACTAATTTCTTTTTAATAAGACATACAGTTTCAAGTATAAATAAACAAGCTAAGGTCAAAATTTTTTGTCTTAAAAAGAGTGGCCGGCATGATTCACGAAAACCCGCCCTACACATAAACCTTATGGCTCTCTTCTGTATGAGGAAAACTGAATTGAAGAGATAATTAGAGCATGCTCCCCAGAAACAGATACCGTATCTCAAATGTGACTCAATCAACGAAAAATAGACATTGCGAGTCATGGAAAATGTCAGTTCTTTAGCCACAATTCTTACAGCAAAGCAACCACTAGATATCTTTTTGTTTAGGTTCAAAATATGGTGTTCAAATTTTGAGTCAATCAAGAGACCTAAAAATTTATTTTCTTGCGAAGAGTTAAGAGCATCTTTATCAAGGAGAATGCCACTGACTTGGCAATTAAAACTTATAATATTTGTTTTAGACACATTAAGTGACAGATAGTTAGCGTCACACCATTTCTTAATCGTAACTAAATCATTATTTACATTTTGCTCTAAAATATTTTTATCTTTATTATGCCAAAGAATTGTCGTATCATCCGCAAAGACCGTAAATCGTCCAGCAATGCGCAGTCCTGGAAGATCGTTCACGTAAATTAGGAATAACAAAGGGCCTAACACGGATCCCTGTGGCACTCCCGAAGTGACTATCGATGGTTGAGACCTCCTACCGTCGATGGAAACAAACTGATAACGATCTGATAAATATGATCTAAACCATTCAAGTGATCGACCTCTAAAGCCATAGACCTCGAGTTTACGCAGCAGTATCCCGTGATCCACACAGTCGAAAGCCTTGGATAGGTCACAAAACACCGCCGCGGCTCCCTCTCCGTCATTGAGCCTCAAATACAGATCCTCCAAAAAAGACAAAAAAATGGCATCGTTGGTACCCACGCCAGCCATAAAGCCAAACTGCACGTCACTAAACAACCCATGCCTCCTCAGAAAATCAATAACACGCTTCTTTACAATTCTTTCAACAACCTTGGCTAATGTTGGCAGAAGCGAAATGGGTCTGAAATTCGACGGCTCTGTATCATCTCCACCTTTATGGAGTGGAATAACCAAAGCGCGCTTAAAACAAGCTGGAAAGCTACCCGATACAAACGATTGATTTGTCGCCTCAGCCAAAGCCCACAACGCATCATCTGGAAGCATGGTCAGAACCCTAAGAGAAACATCATCGTATCCAGATGCATGTTTGTTTTTTATCTGGTTAAATGTCTCTTTAATTTCATAAATATCTGTGGGGGAGAAATAAAAACTTTCCGGTACAGAGACGTTGCTCAAGTAACTGAGCGCATCATTCTCTGGTTTGATATTTCGTGACAAAGTAGCTGCCACCGAACAGTAAAATGAATTCAACAAATCAGGATATAAGTTAACTTTCCTCCTACTTGATCTCAATCAATCCAACTCAATTAACATCATCACCATCATTTTTAGCAGTATTTATGTTTATACTTTGAGCATAATGGTCCGAAAGAGCCGACACAATTACAGAGCTGTCTTTAAAATTTAAGAAATTTATAAAGATGTTATCCAAGCAGGAAGCCTTTTTTTTAGTCACCCTAGTGGGGTCAAAAATTGTTGGTTTAAAATTAAAAGAGGTAAACACATCTAACAACCTACTTCTTTCATTATCATCAACTAAAAAATTTACATTAAAATCTCCACAGAACACAATTTTAAAATTTTTATACATCTCAAAAAGGTATCCTACAACAGTTTCCAAAATATTTAAAAAATTATTCAATTCTCCCAGGCAAGTACGATAAACACACACAATTATCAGTTTTCTAGCTTTACTAATAACCGAACAAAATTATCCTTGGCCCTCGATGTTGAAGTCTTTTATCTGTGGAATCTCTTCAAAGTCAGTAATTCTCTCATTGAGCAGAATACATACACCACCATGTTCCATATGCACTCTTGAATAAGATGAGATCATGTTAAATCCCATTATTTTTACAAATTCTGTTTCATGTTGTTTAAGCCAATGCTCTGTTATGCAGAGTATATCCTGTTGTTCATTTAAAGTATTTAAAAACAACTCTATTTCCAGTGTTTTGTTGCCGAGACACTGAATGTTCTGGTGTAGAACATTCAATGTTTTTGAGACATTTGTTACCCATTTTGGGGAACCTTTTCCAGATGTGGTTTCCACATCGGTCTTCGCCTCAGGTGTAAAAAATGGTTCACCAGTATACCTTGTCCCCATATTTCGGGAGCCATCACTTTTTGTTTTTCATTCTTTGGAACCTCAACTTTGAACGAACTTCTATATTGTTGCTTGCGAGTTTTCATTTTGAAGCATCTAGCTGTTATTCCTGTATTAGTTTTTATGTGGTTTTCAATCTGTTCTGCATTTATTTCTGGTTTAAATCCAGAAATGAATAGATATGCCATATTTTGTACAGCTTGCAAATCAGAGTTTGAATTTTGGCCAAGAATAGGTGCTGGTCTTTCCTGTGCAGGATACCCTTTTGTAGTTCTTTGTCTTTCGACCTTCTTCCAAACATCTATATTTTTTTCATTTTCTTCATTTTTACGTGTTTCGGCCTCATGATTGCCGCCATTTCTTACTCCGTCATAGTTGTCATTCTCGTCATTTATTTCAACGATGATTACAGATTCCTTTTCTTTCGATTGACTTGAAGCGTGTTCAGAAGTATCTTTCCCATCTTCCATAACAGCCTTGGATGGGATTGGCTGTTGCAGGTCACCTGATTGATTTCCCGCGGTTTTTATGGAATGCTGTTTTTTGTTAACATTTTTTTTGTACTTACCTCGATTTTTCCATTTTTTCCCTCCAAATGCTTTATTTTCTCCTTCATCAGTGTAGCATTTTCTTCTAAAATTCGGTTTTTTCCTTGCAGCTCCTTTACTAATATTCTAAGGAGTTCCATTTCACTAGAAAAATTTGAGGTTGTGTTTTTTTCACAACAAATTAATCTCGTTGCATCGATGAACTTTACTTTTTCCGCGAAATCTCTTTCAGCACAAGATTTATGGAATATTCTCCCGCAATTTACACACACTACGTAACTGCATTGTCTAGATTTATGGCACGCAAAATAATTATTCTCGGGAGCATCGGACGACCGTTGCTCATCATTCGACGCCATCTTGACTTCTTTCTTGTATTGTAATGGTGAATGTCAGAATTGTTAGGGAATTTGTTTTCATTCATTTTAACATAGAGAACACAGAGTATATATAAAGCGATGGCAAGGTCAAGAGTCCCAAATCAATGAAAGCTGCTCGACAATGGGCTTCTGGTGGAGGGCCCGCCATACATCTAATAATTCGTTTTAGCATAATAAATGCTCTGTGAGCATAGACCGAGTTTCCCCAAAAAGCTATTCCATATGAGATGACACTGTACCAGACCATAATATGTTAACCTAAGAATATTCATTGAAACAGATGTTCTCAAGTATCTAATAACAAAACAAGACTTACTCAGTTTAGTAGTTAAGTTATTTCATATGTATATATATATATATATATATATATATATATATATATATATATATATATATATATATATATATATATATATATATATATATATATATATATATATACACTACGGAATGTAAATTCCAAATTAATGTTACAGAGAAAATAGATTACTTGATTTTCCCAAGTCATTTTCTGATCAAAAGTAACACCCAAAAACTTCATGCTTGAAGCTTGAGCAATGGACAAATAGTTAGCCCAAATTAGGTAACTCCGATCAACTGTTGCGATTTTCAGAAAGAAACTCGTGAAAAAAGTTTTATTAGTATTTAGGACCAGTCTATTGTCGGTACACGAATTACCAAACTCAACCACCGATTGATTTGCTTTTTCTATAGCAGTCACAAGATTACGCTCAGGTATTATAAAATGGTAACACCTAATAATAATAATAATAATACTAATAATAATAATAATAATAATAATAATTTTTATTTCTTTTATTTATTTCGATGGAAAATCCATTTTCCAGTTTACTGTACTGAATATAAAAATATACATATCTGTGATATAGAGCCAAACATAGGTACCATTAAACAATCAAATTGGTCAGAAGTGTTTGCCTATATTGCATGTAGGACATTACGTGATTTCCTTTTAAACCCTATCAAGGTCGCACCAAAGGGGTCCAAATTAAAATTGTTAAACCAGCGAACCATGCGTGACATGGGGCTATGATATTTAGTTAAATGAATTGGAGGGATACTACTATTTCTTGTTCTATGTACTAAATTAAAGGAAATGAGTCGGAAGTAAATGGGGGCAACAGTCAACAGATGATATCATTCAAAAGCTTAAACATAAACAGAACGCCAGCAGATAGCCGTCAAGCCAGTTGGTTTTAGAAGGGGTAGAAGTACCTCTCTTGGAATTCCTAACGTGATCTCTGATGTGATGGATTCATTTGAGAAACAAGAGTATAATGTAACTGCTTTCTGCGAGCAAAGCCTTTGATTGTGTCACCCACAGTAGATAAGTTTTTTATGAAAGCAGGCACCTTATTATAGAATTTAATACAGAGACAGCCAGGGCCATCTCGCCATCTCTGCAATCTCCTGTATGCAGAGGCACTAGATTGTCCCTTCCGCGAGTCTCGTAGGTGTGAATATCTCCATGCCTACGATGTTGATGGAGGCGATCCCTTACAAAGAGCAAGCACTCCAGAATAAACAAAGATGGCAGCGTCAAGACACCCAGAGAGACAAAGGCATGCCGACATTCTGCCCGATAAGACAGCCCAGCAACTATTCTTATAGCCCTCCGTTGCATCCTAAACACATCCTCAGCCCCGCTGCTGTGACCCCAAGCTAAGACTGCGTAGGTAACTAATATATGAGTGACACAAGGCAAAGTAGGCGTGTCTTAGGGTTGGTTTTGAGACACTATCTGACTTTAATATGTATTTTTACTTGTATGATAACACAATCTATACGTTAAGCATAATTTTTGTAAAATAATGATCTAATAAAGAATTAAGTAAGTAAGTACGTATTGCACTCACGTAACATATTATTCACAGGTGAACATTTCATGAGGTTATAGAAAAACAACTTTGGATTTGTGGTTCTTAAGTTAACTTTAGGAACATTAAATGAGATGTAGTTAATTAAGAAACAGTTTTTATACTTAATATTATTGATAATACAGTAGATGAACAAGACAGCCTGCATTTGTCTTCTCCGACTCAAGGATTGCAAATTAAAACCTTTTAACATACTATAATATGAGATCATATACGGATACACATTATGTTTCCTGACATATAAATACCTTAAGAATCTTTTTTGCACTTTCTCTATCATGTTACTATTGACGTCAGCCTGAGGGGCCCAGATAACACACGTATATTCCAAATGTGGTCTTACTAAGGCATTATATAACACTGGTCTGCGTTTTTATTTTTTTTTGGCTGAGGTCAAAGGTTTTCTAACTGTTTTTGGGTAAATGCCATGTGCTGATTTCAGAAATGTAGCGCATTTTTCTATATCAGGTCAAGTTTTTTTGCTATCCGTATATTTTGAAAAAATTAGAAGCTGAGATGTATAAAACAAATATTTTGTACAAATTGAATTTAACAAACATAAAAATTTTTTTTTTATTTAAAGTGATTAAGTAATGCTGTACAAAAAAATTATTGTGGCAGGAAAGGTTTTTTCAAAGACTTTCGTGCGTGCTTGACTTCTGGAACATCCTTTTTTAGGCACCAGCAGTAGTCTGCCAGCATATTTATTTATGTCCCACCGGAATTGATATCTCTCCTCCATTACACGAATGTCCTGGTGAAAACGTTCGCCTTGTTCTTCGCTAAAATCCCTACAATTTTCTGGAAAATAATCCAAATTCGAACTTAAGAAATGCATTTTTACAGGCATTCGTGCACCAAGAGACTGAAAGCTTTGTAACAGGTCGTCGCCCACTCGTTGATCCTCTAGACTTCGGTGGTTTCCCAAAAAGTTTTGAACAATGGATTTAAATGATAACCATGCATTTTTTTCATTACCTTCCATTGTCTGGTCAAATTCTTGGTCCTTCATCAGTTCTCGGATTTGAGGACCGTCAAAAATTCCAGCTTTCAGTTTGGCATCACTAATGTTTGGAAATTTTCGACAAAGATAACTAAAAGCACGACCTCCTTTGTTGAGAGCTTTGAGAATTTTTCATAAGCCCTAATTTAATATGTAAGGGCGGAAGCAGTACTTTTCTTGTGTCCACTAAAGCGTGCGCTAGAACGTTATGTGAGCCAGGTTGTAAACCAGGCCTAAGTTTCCAGTCATGTTTTACATAGTGTTCTTTGTCGGCTCGGCTGTCCCATACACACAGAAAACAAGGGTATTTGGTGTAGCCATCTTGTAAGCCAAGCAATAAAGATATAACCTAAAAATAAAAAAACATTTTACAACTTCTTGAGGGTGCAGTTGCAGAAAGAAGCTAAAGCAATGTTTAGAATGAAACATCTTTTAAGGTTACGTACGGATTATATACCTTTAGATCTCCACATATTTTCCAGTTGTGATCCCGATATTGCAGAGCGGTTAGTAAACGTTCCATATTATCATAACTTTCAGTCATTTGAACTGAATGACCCACTGGAACAGAAGAAACTTTGTTGCCATTAAACAAGAGAACTGCCTTTAAGCGTCTGCTGGATGAATCGATAAACAGCCTCCATTGGCTAGAATCATATTTTAAGCCTAAGGCCTCAATGAGACCATTGATATTTTTGCCGTAACCCAGTGTTGAGTTTTTATCTATTTCAAAAAAAAATTCTAAACTCTTCCTCTCGATTTCGATACCAGTAGAATGTTGCTTCCGGAGATAGTAAATTGTTTTCACGAAAACGAGATCCTAGCAATTGTGCGGACTCCTTAGACAGACATAAGTCTCTCGTCAGATCATTTAATTCGCTTTGCGTAAAAGGTTTCGGTTGATTTATTCCAAAGGCTTCCTCAAAACCAAAATCATCATCTGTCTGCTCATCGTCCGATTCTGAAGGCAAGTCTGTGTAAGTATCTGGTGGTTCTGGAATTGGAACTTCTGGACAATGACTAACAGGCTTTGATGCAGATGGCACATCGGGATACTTGACATGTTGGCGATTGTTTTTATTTATTCCTAAAACGAAAATATTGGGAATATTTATTTGGAAAAATAAAAGAAATTTTATAAATTCCTACCTTCTAGATTAGTCATACAAAAATTACAATCAGTAATATGATCTTTCCCTTCCGTGCAAACCATCGGTATACCAAAAGGTAGGTTTTTTGTTTCTTGGTGCTCCAACGACGCAAACCTTCTACGCATGATTTGCAGCATATGTGAGGTGCGAATGACTTGTCTTGATCACCGAGTTTGATTCCAAAGTAGAGTAGGTACATTTTCTTTACAAAACTCGTAATGTTTGACTTACGATTAGGTAAAGTGACTTGTCCACATATATAACAAAACCTGTTTGGGTCATTTTTACATTTTTTATGTCCATTGTGAAATCAGTAACATTAGCACTCGCAAAAATACACCTACTCCAGTTCAGATAGCTTAAGAACTACTGAGACCCACTTGTGTATACCGAGAGAATACAAACACTTGATCATAGCACACAGTTCGCGCGGCGTTGCCAGTAATTGCGAAATTTCCTTTAATTTTTGTTATTACTAAATAAATACTATTTTTTACGATAGAATGAAAACTTGACCTGATCGAGCGAAATTGTACATTTTTCTGAATTCACCATGCAAAAATAGTAATAGGTCACCTAACAAAACCATGACCTCAGAAACGTCGCAGACCAGTGAATTGAATAAAATGGAGCCTATCTTTTTAAAGTACTTTGTGTTTCGAATTATAAAGCCAAGTGCCCTGCACGCCTTGTTAATAATAATCTCGTAATGCCTGTTGAATCTTAGATCTGCCCTCAGATGAATATAAAGATCCCGACACTCCTTAGTCCTCTTGACAATGGCGTTATTAATTGTGTAGTCATAGTTTATACAGTTAGTCCTGCGTGTAAACGATATCACCTGACACTTGTCAATATTTAAACTCATTTTACTATTGATTAACCAATCTGTAACAGAATCTAGGTCACTCTGCAACTACCGGCAGTCCGCGGGTGTTGATACTAATTTAAACATCTTGAAGTCATCTGCAAACAGAAGACTATCCGAAAAGCTTACAGAGACCGGCAGATTATTTATAAAAAAAAGCAAACAAAAGTGGACCAAGGTTACTTCCTTGTGGTACTCCAGATGTTGCAATAAGCTTTTCAGACAGGCCACTTCCAACCTTCACTTGTTGCTTCCTATGGGAAAGGTAGGACTCCATAAACCTGCAAGCAGCTGCAGAAAATCCAAACTCATTCAATCTATCAACAAGGACACTATGGTCGACTCTGTCAAATGCCTTCGCACAGTCAGTCATAATAACATCTAATTGAACTCTATTGCTTATTGCCTCTGATGCTGACTCTGTTAAAATACACAAGTTTGTGACTGTAGACCTGCCCGGTAAAAAATCATGCTGGTTCTGAACAAATTCATCTTGAAATGTTTGTAATATATTGACATAAAGTAAATTTTTAAATATTTTAGCCAGTGAGTTAAGAATACTTATTGGCCTATAGTTTTCCACAGACCCAACATTTCCCGACTTGAAGATAGGAGAGATAATTGCTTCCTTAAGTCAGTCAGGAAATACTTGACTTTCTATAGCGTGGTTAAAAACACAAGCTAAAGGCGCAGACAAAATTTCTGCACAACCCTTGTATATATAGGCAGGAATGCTATCACTACCTACCTATGCCTTTTTTTTGGTTTCAATTTTTTGGTAGCTTCAATAACCTGTTCCACTGTAGCTCCTGAAAAGCAAAATTTACCCTGACAATCAGACAGGTCAATCGTGTTGGAAGTTTGATATACTGAGCCAAAGTACTGTGCGAAGGCATCCGCAATCGACTGATTATGTTTCGACTACTGATTTATATATTTACAGATCACCCACTGGTAACATTCAAATCTTTTTTCAGAATCTTATTGACATTCTGGAAGACATATATAAGGCTTCAACACACTTAATAGTTAATGGAGATTTCAATTTAAATTTCCAGAATCATAATGATATTGACCTTGCTTAGCTTATTTAATAGCTACAGTCCGAAACCATATGTTGACGGGAGTACTAGGGTCAGCGCTCTGAATTCCTCACAGCTGGATAAAATCTTTTGTAGTATCAGTCCTTCCCAAATTGTTCTCTCCACAATTTACATCTCAGACATATCTGATCTGATATCTGTATATTATTTCTCTGTATAGACCTCAGTCTGAAAGTTTGGCCATTCATTTGTTTATTTCCAGACTTGAGCTGCTTTTATCGGGTTTGCCTCTACATGCTTCGGTCATATTGGCCGGTGATTTTAATATTAATTTTTCTGATAAATCAGAAATTTAGAATTACTAACAAATCTGCTCGACTTATTTGGTGTTAGTCTGTAAATGCATCTCCATGTATTACTAGGCACTCGGCGACTGCCATCGACTATTTTTGCTCGAATCTGAATATCAATTTTGTAAACTGTTATGTTTTAAATGCTGGTTTATCTGACCATGAGGCTGTAATATGTCATTTCGAAATTATTACCCAAACTTCCAAATTAGCAGACTGTTGTGGTAGGCTATACACGGTACACGATAGACAATAGAAATAGGTTTTTGCAGCTCTGTAATGAAAGGGACTGGGATGATATTTTTTATTTACCAGATCCCTTGACACAGTTTCATAATATTATTACTCAAATTTTTGAAAATGCATTTCCGTTAAGAAATTTAAAAAAGAAACAAACCACAATGGTTAACTAATGGTTTAAAAATATCATCAAAAATATGCGATCGTTACATACCGTAAAACGGGGGGAAGTTGACCGATTTGCAACTTTAGAAGGAATTATCTTTGTGTAAAATTAGAAAAAAAGGGTATTGATGTGGGCTATATTATAGGCATTGAAGTATATTATTAATACTTACATTAATTAACCACAGTTTTTTAGGTTTTGAGGTAAAAAATTTAAAAAATCTATATGGTCAACTTCGCCCCGCACAGGGGTGAACTTGACCGACTATTGAATCTGCATGATAAATAGCTCGCATTACAGTGAGGGGTGTAGTTGACCACCGCAGTAGTCGTGAAAATGTACTGTTAAATATTTGCTTTTTTTTTCAACTAACACAAACTAGGTACAAACAAGTAAATAATAAAACAAAGTAACATAACTATTGAACACTTGCAAATAATAAAGCAAAAACTTCATTGAAGACTGTAAATATCGAATAAAAATGCATGTCTATATTATATTGAATGGAGACAAGTCATCTTCAAAAGAAAGTTCGCCCCTTCTGCCTATCTGAGGTGAATTTAAAACCTTTTTAATGTCCGATATAGGCACTTCGTCAAGGTCTTCTTTTTCGGGCCACACAAATATGCTTTTATATTTTTTCACGAACATTATTTTGACTTCATTATGGATATTAGTGGATATGACTTCTCCTACGTAATGTTTAAGAGATTTTTTAGTTAAATATTCAACAACGACCCACGATCCTATTGTTATATTTTGTCCAGTTTGTTCAATAGCACCAAACTCGTCTGGTAAAATGGTTTCGTCGTCCTTGTAAGACATTCCGCCAACTAAATGAGACAACGGCACATCTTCAGAGTCAGAGTTCACAAAATCTTCGTAATCGGAATCAGATTGTTCTTTTGGATCCCCCATTATTTGTCGTTTTACGGTCACAATTTTACTCGTCGAGGGAAGATGTGCGTCGTTTGTTTTCTCCGGGCTATCCTCCGCAGCAACTGACCGACCGGGGATAACGTTTAATTTTTTTCTCTTTGTAGATGTCGTTTTTGTCTCAGGATTTCGCTGATTTTTTAGAACATCCACTAAGACAGCGCTCACTGACACTGAAGTGTTAGGTATGACCTCTTTAGAAGGAATTTTTGAAAGCATCTTTTTTTGGAAAGAGGATAAATGCCACATGCAAGAACTCCACTTATTGCATTTTGCTGTGCTGTTGCTGACATTTTATCAAAAAATTTCTTTAAAAGCCTCGGGAATATAGTTTTTTCAACAGAAGAACTTTTTGCGTTGCTTTTCTTCCATTCAACCAATAATTGTTTCCAATAATTTTTCATAGGGCCAAAAAAGCTAACGTCTAGTGGTTGACACAGATGAGTAGCATTTGGCGGGAGGCAAACAAAATCAATATTATTAGTGTTACAAAGTTTGATGACTTCTTTTGTAAAGTGTGACGACAAGTTGTCCCCTATGAGAACTTTTTTGCCTTCAATTAACTTAGCATGAGGTAAAAAACAGGTTTTAAACCAATCGGTGAAGCATACGGAATCAAACCATCCATGGTTGGACCTGTTGTAACGTGTTCCTTTTGCACAACAACTTTTTTCGCAACATGGCGCGCCTTTCGGACCACCTTCTCTCCAAGAATCCCATAGCTGTGACGCCTTATAGACAACATAGGGAGGCAAAATAACACCTGTAGCAGAAGAACAAACCTTAATTGTCACATCACTTTTTGTAAAGTTTATTACATTGTCTGGATATTTAACACCTCGCTGAAATATTAATTTCTTTTTTCCAGGATCGTCACTCAAATTACTTTCATCATAGTTAAATATTGCTTCTGGACTAACACCTTCTAACGTTATAGACAATTCGTTGAAAAAGTCTGTCATCACTTCAGCGGTCACTGCGGCACGCGAACGCTTAATATTATTGCCCATACGTTCACTCAAGCGGGCTTGGTGTCGCTGTAAAAATCCCTTCGCCCAATCATTCCCAGGAAAATTATTTTTAAAGCGTGTGTCATTTCCATTACGATCAAGATATGCTTTTGCTATTAAACGTAAGTCTAAAGCATTTAACGGAAATCCCCATTTTGCGCACGTAAGCAAAACATCTACGAACTCCTCTTCCTCGTTTTTAGTAAACACGGTCTGTCCGCCATGATTTTTTATGTGACGTCCATCACTGTACCCTTTGGAATTTTATATTTTTTGGCAGCTATATTAGCACTTAATGTTCCTTCTACTACCTCAGATAAACATAACTGTAAGGTCTCCAGAGTGTACTGTTTAAGCCGCTTGGAGCCATCTTTTCGTTGGTACACTCTCGGCATATTTTACTAAGCACTATTACTATAACCTAACACCATACAAAATAATATAACCTAATGGGTTCAAAAACATTACTATCAATTCGGACTATCGCGAATAGACTGAATAGATGCAAAACGCGACGAGCTTGTTGCATTTCGAGTTTTAACTCGTCGTTTTAACTTGTCGGTCAATTTCACCCACGCGGTCAACTACACCCCAAATTTAAGAAAATTATGCGTAGTTTTGAACATTTTCTTTTTACTCAAAAAAAACTTTTTTTTAAATTTTCTTTACATATACATTTTGAGAGAGGATAACTTATGTAATAGAATAGAAATAATATACGGGAACGAGATAGCTAGCACTTGACAGATCAAAGTTTGACCACCTTGTTTTTATGGCTTAATACAGTGGAATAAGGAGTATATAGTTTTTCACGTTATTTATATCCGAAAAAAGTTATACCACAGTATTTTATAAGTTTTTTAGGTTATTGATAGGAAAAAAAAAGAAGAAAAAATCTTTTAAAGGATTAGGGACGAACTTATAACCGAAATTTTTTTTTTGTAATTTTGGTCAAAGTGACCCCACCGGTCAGCTTCCGCCCGTTTTACGGTACTTTAAGAAAATTTTACTTCAATAATTTATTTTTGCTTTCTTATTATAATAAATATCGTTCAATTTATAGAAAAACTATTAAGATTGAAAAGGACAGGTACTTTGATAACAGAATTATGTTCGCATCAAGTTCTCGATATCTTACCACGTAGTCCGTCTCTGTCCATCAGCCATGCACCGATTTTAAAGCCTATAAAAAGAATAACCCTCCCCTCATCCTTTCCATACGCGTCGCCACGAATCTGTTCTCATTCGTCTTCGGTGCATCAGCCATGCTGCTGTTGGCGTTGTCTCGACAAGTGAGTAAACCTAATTTAACAGAATATTTTTTAGGAATCTAGCGAAAAATGGGTAAGCATAAGAGGCAAAGGAGCAGGGATCGATCTTCCGGGAGACATAGGAGTTTAATTAGTAGGATTGAGTCGCTGGAGAAGGAATTAAACAAATCAAAACAAATAGTACGTCGCCACAGATCAAGGTCACGGTCTTCAACTCGACCGGCTCGTAGCATGAGTCGGGAAAGTGGGCGACAGGGCCGTAATAGGCTAAAACGTGGTGGTCGCAATCCGAGTGATGCGTCGCCAAAAAGTTTAGGTGGTCATGGCCTGCGTGGCGTGTCGCCGAAAAGTATTTACTTGCCAGGTGGTAGTAACCCGGAGGGTGCGCCGCCTACTAAAGTTTCGGAAGGCTATACTCCGAATGAGGTAGATTTCGAAGATAATGATTGGCTGAGTCAGGGTAGTCGTAGCCCGCGTGGCGCGTTACCCCGTACCACAGTAACATGTGAAAGTATATTAGTCACGGCTGATGCAAGGTCACGTAGTCGATCTCCACTTGTAAGAAAGATTGAGGATCATTCTTCTCCGTTGACTAAGGCAAATCAGAATGACTCAGAGGACATCTTGATAATAGATGCCGATGTGGATCTCTCGGAAGATTCATTGAGAATTTTAGGGGAAGACCCGAATAAAAATAAGGTCCCAGAATTTAAATTTCATGAGACTTTGGCCTCAATTTGGAGCCGTAATATGACTCATGGAATACCTAAATCTGAAATTGAACTATTATGGAATAAGCATTCCATATTTCCTCAAAACTGTAGTTTTGAACCTCCCAAAGTAAATCCTGAAGTTAAAGTTCATATGTCAGGGCCGCACGTTACAAGGGATAATGTACAGATGCAGTTCCAGAACGAGATAGGCAGAGGCTTGAATGCTTTCGGTCAAGCACTGAATTCAGTATTAGGCGAAGATTTAACGTTACCAAAACCCCTCAAGGAAAAAATTTTGCCAAATATGGTGGAGGCTGGTAAGATTTTTACTAACTTGTTTTGTAGTATCTCCCAGAATAGGCGCCGTCTAATTTTGCCTAGCTTGGACAAACAAGTTCAGGAACTAGTAGATAAAACCCCGCCTGGAGAATATTTATTTGGGCCTGATTTAGGCGAAAGGACACAGCAATTTAAATCTGTCATAAGGCTAGGTACTCACCTACGACCTACATCGGTGCCTCCTAAATTTAATCGCCCTGCCAGTTCGGCAACAGGTGCCTTTAAAAAAGGAGGAGGGGCACCAGCGGCGAATAAAACATACACTTCTACGCATTTAAACAAGAGGCGCCCGATGCATTTCAGGAGGGAAGTGCAGTCGCAAAAAGGGCGATCCTCCAAGGGGAACAACTACCATCAGTTCCAACAGAAGAGACGTTAGAGGTAAGTAACATCCAGTCTGCAGGGAGGTTATGTAAATATTATAGTCAGTGGCAAGGAATAACCCAGGATCCTGTTGTTTTGTCTTGGATAAAGGGTTATAAAATTCATTTTACGGAAAAACCTTTCCAGTGTAATTTTAATACAGATTTAAAATTTTCTGAAACTGAAAATAATCAACTTACAGTGGCTATTGAAAAGCTATTATCCTGTGGGGCAATAGTTAGGTGTAATTTTTTGTCAGACCAGTTTCTTTCCAGTTTTTTCCTAGCTGACAAAGCTAACGGAAAGAAAAGATTTATTTTGAATCTTAAACGTCTCAACAAGTTCATTGATGCTCCACATTTCAAAGTGGAAGACTACAGAACCGCCTTAAGGCTAGTGACCAAAGATGATCACATGGCAACAATCGACCTTAAAGACGCTTATTTTTTATTACCGATTGACCCAAATTACAGAAAATATTTAAGGTTTCAGTACACAAACGTACTGTATGAATTTACATGTCTTCCATTTGGACTAGCGATAGCTCCATATGTTTTTACAAAGTTACTGAAACCCGTAGTGGCCAAAATTCGGTCATTAGGTATAACATGCGTCAATTACCTAGATGATTTTTTACTAATCGAAGGTTCTTTTAAGGACTGTTTAGAAAATGTTAATATTGTAGTAAATATATTAGAATCTCTGGGCTTTGATATTAACAAGGAAAAGAGCGTTTTAACTCCCAGTACGAATTGTAAATTTTTAGGGTTTTGCTTCAACACAACGGAGCTATCAATTAAACTACCACTCGAGAAAAAACAAAAAATTTTAAAACATGCTTTGGTTTTTAAAAACAAGACGAGTTGTACAATTCGAGATCTAGCTAAATTTATTGGAATACTTATATCCAGCTGCCCAGCTATAAAATATGGATGGCTGTATACTAAAGCATTTGAACGCGAAAAATATCTGGCTCTTCAGAAATATAACAATAACTTTGAGGCTGAAATGAAAATTCCTAAATATTTAAGAGCAGAACTTCTCTGGTGGGAGCAAAACATTTTAAGTTCATACAACGACATTATAAAAAATACGTTTAAACTTGAAATCTTTACTGACAGCAGCTTATCAGGCTGGGGGGCGTGTTGTGGTAGGGAGAAAACGTACGGATTTTGGGCGGAGCAGGAAAAAACTTGCCATATAAATTTTTAGAACTGCAAGCAATCTTTTATGGTCTTAAATGCTTTGCCACCAATGAGAAGGACTGCTGTATTTTAATAAGATGCGACAACACTACGGCCATTGCCTACATTAATAGAATGGGAAGTATCCAATTTCCGAAACTGAATTTACTGTCAAGAGACTTGTGGCAATGGTGCGAATCCCGAAATATTTGGCTGGTTGCATCTTATATTAGCTCAAAAGATAACTTTGAAGCAGATCACGAATCTAGACGGGTCAATGAAGACACAGAGTGGGAGCTATCGTCGGACGCATTTGAAATTATAAAAGAGCATCTGGGGTCACCTGAGATAGATCTGTTTGCCTCAAACATTAATAAAAAATGCGATTTGTATGTAGCTTGGCACAAAGATCCTGGATGTTTTAAAGTAGATGCATTTACCTTCTCCTGGTCCAATTGGTATTTTTATGCGTTCCCTCCATTTAGTCTAATATTACGATCCCTGCAGAAAATTATCCAAGACAAAGCAATAGGAATTCTGGTGGTACCACATTGGCCTGCTCAGCCGTGGTATCCACTATTTATGAAACTGGTTCAGGAAAAAATATTTTTGGAACCTTCTACTAACCTACTGAAATCTTCTTTTAGGAAAACACATCCTCTAGCGACCAATCTTACCCTGGTGGCCGCCAGATTATCATACAAAGCTTTATCAGAAAAAACGTGCCAGAGGCGGCAGTAAACACAATAATTTCTTCCTTAACGGAGTCCACGATGAAACAGTACGAATGTACCTATCGTCTGTGGTGGAAATACTGCAATGAGAATAGCATAAGCATATACGAGGCATCTGGTACCGAGGTAATTACCTTTTTACAAACTCTTTATGATAAGGGACACCATCGCTTCGGCACCTTCAATTCCCATAGATCTGCATTAGCACTCATATTAAACTGCGATCTAGGTTCGAACTCCCTTGTAAAAAGATTTTTAAACGGAATCTCGCGCATGCGACCCGCAAACCCCCGTTACAATAGTACTTGGGATCCACAACCCCTGTTATCTTTTATTGAATCCTTAGGAAATTTACTAAACTTACGCATTTTATCACTAAAGCTTATAACTTTGTTAGCCTTGATAACAGGGTGGAGGCTACAGACCTTATCTTTAATACGAATAAGTAATATTAAAGAGTTTCGTGACCACATTCAAATTCCTATTACAGACTCTATTAAGACTTCAGGTCCAGGAAGGTTTCAACCAACCTTACACATTCCGTTTTACGAAGAGAATAAATTACTCTGGGTAGCTACAACACTTAAAAATTACATTAAACTAACAGAAGCATTAAGAATTCCTGACAATGATTTTTTGTTTATCACTACTAGAAAGCCACATTCCAAGGCTAGCAAACAAGCAATGAGAAAATGGGTAAAGGAAATGTTAGAGATGGCGGGTATCAATACAGAAATCAAACCCAATCAAACCTCATTCAACACGACATTGTTCAACGTCTGCAGCTTGGAGGCAAGGGGTACCGATAGAAACTATTTGTAGGACGGCAGGTTGGACAATGCGTAGCGGTACCTTTGCTAAGTATTACAATAGACCCCTCTCAGACACGACCGCGTTTGCAAAAACTATCTTAGGTTTAAGTAAATTAAACAATAATGTACGATAAACAGTTTTCCTGACTTGTAAGCAGGCTGTATTCTAGTTGCAGTGTTATGGTTAAGTTTCCATGATTTACTTTGTTTCCATTTTTATACATCGTTTACATTACATGGTTGACGTTTCAATCTTAAACTCAGCTGTCTTTTATTTTGTAGTATATAGTAAAATGGAGTAGACTATTTAGCCTGCAACCTGTGTATGCTCTAAACAACTACGTGGTAAGATATCGAGAACTTGATGCGAACATAATTGTACGATCAAACGAACTTACCTGAAGTGAAGTTCGATCGTAATTATGTGACTCATCAAGTTCTCGATATCGCATCCCTCCCGCCACTTTTTTGATATTTCCCTACAGGTTACAGGAAAGAGCATTCATCTCTAAACAAAATGAGAACAGATTCGTGGTGACGCGTATGGAAAGGATGAGGGGAGGGTTATTCTTTTTATAGGCTTTAAAATCGGTGCATGGCTGATGGACAGAGACGGACTACGTGGTAAGATATCGAGAACTTGATGAGTCACATAATTACGATCGAACTTCACTTCAGGTAAGTTCGTTTGATCGTACAATTTTAAATGCTAACAACAAGCAGAAAGAAAGCTGGAGAATTGTAAATGACCTTAGAGGCAAGGGGTCAAGTAGGAAGAAGGTTAACTTAAATCCTGATTTGCTGAATTCATTTTACTGTTCGGTGGCTGCTACTCTGTCACGAATTATCAAACCAGGAAATGATGCCCTCAGTTACTTGAGCAACGTCTCTGTACCAGAAAGTTTTTATTTCTCCCCCACAGATATACATGAAATTAAAGAGACATTTAACATAATAAAAACCAAACATGCATTTGAATATGATGATGTTTCTCCTAGGGTTCTGACCATGCTTCCAGATGATGCGTTGTGGGCTTTGGCTGAGGCGACAAATCAATCGTTTGTATCGGGTAGCTTTCCAGCTTGTTTTAAGCGCGCTTTGATTATCCCACTCCATAAAGGTGGAGATGATACAGAGCCGTCGAATTTCAGATCCATTTCGCTTCTGCCAACATTACGCAAAGTTATTGAAAAAATTGAAAAGAAGCGTGTTATTCCTAATTTACGTAAACGATCTTCTAAGACTGCGCATTGCTGGACGATTTACTGGCTTTGCCGACGATACGACAATTCTTTGGCATAATAAAGATACAAATATTTTAGAGCAAAATGTAAATAATGATTTAATTACGATTAAAAAGTGGTGTGACGTTGATTATCTGTCGTTTAATGTGTTTAAAACAAATATTATAAGTTTTAAATGCCAAGTCAGTAATATTCTTCTTGATAATAATGCTCTTAACTCTTCGCAAGAAAATAAATTTTATAATAAATATTATAATTTTATATAAATAAATTTATATATAAATTTCTCTTAATCGACTCAAAATTAAAATTTGAACACCACATTCTGAACCTAAACAAAAAGATATCCAGTGGTTGCTTTGCTGTAAGAATTGTGGCTAAAGAACTGACATTTTCCATGAGTCGCAATGTCTATTTTTCCTTGATTGAGTCACATTTGAGATAAGGTATCTGTTTCTGGAGAGCATACTCTAATTATCTTTTTAATTCAGTTTTCCTCATACAGAAAAGAGCCGTAAGGTTTATGTGTAGGGCGGGTTTTCGTGAATCTTGCCGGTCACCCTTTGTTGTAAGACACAAAATTTTAACTTTAGCTTGTTTATTTATACTTGAAACTGTATGTCTTATTAAAAAGAAGTTAGGCCATAGAGTACCGGTTTACCCTTTACGAAATACACATACAGTTGCCCTACCCATCCCTACCACATCACTAACCAGAAATGAGATTTTCTATAATGGAAAAAAACTTTTCAATTCCCTACCTGACAACATAAGGCAAATAAATTTTCATAAAAATTTAAAAGGAATGTCCAAAATTTTTTAGTTGCAAAGGCCTATTACACCGTTGATGAATTTTATAGGGATAGCGTTAATTAACTTTAGATGTTTTTTTTGTTTTGTTTGCAAAATTTTTTATTTTTTGTTTTTACTATTTCTCATGATTTTAAATCTATATTTCTGTACCTTGAAAATATTATTTACAGAGAGCCCTTATTGTCCTGCCAATACTGATACTTTTTATTTTGTTACATATGGGTAGACATATTTATTTATACCTGTTGACTTTTTTTATACTGTTTTTTTTTAAATGTTATATTTTTCATTTGATATTTTATTAGTAGAATCTTTTATAGTAATTATTAAATTATTAAATAATTCTTTTTACATAGCAGTAAGTATAGCAGGCTTTGTCAATAAAAAATTACAGTTTTTTTTTGAATGACAATAAAGCTATGTTTAAGTTTCAACTTGTTTATATGTATATTTGTTGTCCATTTTTATATTATATGATTTGTTTTTTATATCATGACTTTTTATATTGTGAACTGTTGTTAGTGTATTATTGGCGTTTTGGCCGTTTTTTGCATATTTTAGTTTGCGTCCTTATTGATTTAAATTAGTTAGTTAGTTTTTAGGATGCTTTGTTTACAAGATTGTATCTTAAAACAATAAAGCTGTTTTTGACTTTGACTTTGATCACCAAAGAACGGAAAAATCATACAAGCTTGTATGAGCGTCATGGGCGGCGCGAAAATATTTTTGTGTAATAAATGTAAAACGAAAACAAATCTAGACTATTACAATTTATTGGCATTACATGATATAATTAACATTGTTTCAAAGTTCGCTTCAGTAAAACGCGTTCGTTTATAATCCCTAACTCTAGAAAAGCTTCTTTCGACATCACAACTTGTAACAGGAGCGAAACGGAAATGATTATACAAGTCAGTATTTTTAGTTTTCAATGTTTCAAAAATATTTGTTATTTCTGAAAATCCTGGATTTCTTTCTAAGATTTTTGGTATATACACTTTTAATTTTTCACCAATTTCGGTAGGAAATGCTTTGAGCTTGTCTATGGTTGTCTGAAATGAATTAAAAGAATTCAAAAGAGGAAGGTTTTGTGTCTCCAACTGTTCACGTACACCTGGAAGAGATCCAAAATTTTCGGGGATAATACCACGAGAGCTTAAAAATTACCGATAATTTTTCACGTTTGCGTGTTTTCTATAATTTCACGAGTCCGCAGGACGAGTGAAATTTGCAAAGAAAACACGTAAGAGTGAAAAATTATCAGTAATTTTAAAGCTCGAGTGGTATTTAGGGGATTATTTCACGAAGGAAAACACAAAATGCTCGAGTGGTATTTAGGGATTATTTCACGAATGAAAATGACGGTTGCTAACAGTAACTACGGGTTTATAACAATTGAAAGCCATTTGTTTGTATCGAAATTAATATGAGAACCAAGAAAATGACAGGAAAAAATTATCGGGGGTAAGTGCACAAGTGCATCAAAATTACCGATAATTTTTGAATGAAATGTGTTTTTTTATAATTGCAAGAGTTTGTTTTTATATTTTCGCGAAAAAGCCCGACTCCGCAGGAGGAGGGCATTTTCGTAAAATATGAAAACAAACGATTGCAATTTGTAAAAAAAACACATTGAATAAAAAAATTATCTGGTTATTTTGATGCACGAGTGTAATTTATTTGAATATTTCCCAAATTAATTAAGAACTCGAATCAAGTAAATTTAAATATTTTATTTAACAGAAAATACTAACAATAAAATTAAAATGCTTAAAAATTACAAGAATTACAATGAAAAGTACAGGGTTATTCATTATATTTTGACACCCATCTACAGCTCTTATTACGAGTTATAGAAAAAAACTTTAAATACAAAAGTTTTAGGTTTTTTCACGTAGTATCTTTTGGTAATAGCGGAAATAAAAAATCGACTTTACAACATTGAAAAAATTAATTGAGTTATATTTTTATAATGGAGCACCCTGTATATTATTATCTCAAATGAAAGATCTCTTTGTTCTGATTTCAAATATATATAATTTGTTGGCATTTGGTTCAGCCACTTTTGAAATATTTCAGTTTAAAAAAAATACTTTATTTACACTACAACAATCCGTTTTCGAGGCAACTTGATTACATTATTAAAGCAACAAACTTTAATGACATGATCTCCAATTGTGGAAAAATAATTTATAAATTCAAATATATCAAAAGTGGCTGAACCAAATGCCAACAAATTATATATATTTGAAATCAGAACAAAGACATCTTTCATTTGAGCTAATAATATACAGGGTGTTCCATTTAAAAAAATATAACTCAATTAATTTTTTCAATGTTGTAAAGTCAATTTTTTATTTCTGCTATTACCAAAAGATACTACGTGAAAAAACCTAAAACTTTTGTATTTAAAGTTTTTTTCTATAACTCTTAATAAGAGCTGTAGGTGGGTGTCAAAATATAATGAATAACCCTATACAATTATTGTAATTAACAATATTTTGCTTTGAATTCGTAGACATGGTGGTTGATGCAGTCAACGAGCGAGAGCTTATTTCGGCGGGGGACTCTATTGAGCTTGACGGTTGGTCATTGTCCCGCATTTTTTCAATCAAAAGCATATGGTGGTTCTCATCCATCTGAATGTAAGGCGTCAGTGACTTGGTATTTGAGTGTCCACTTAGTTTAATTAACTGTTGTTCTCCAACACCTTTTTTGGCAAGTTTTGATCCGGCGGTTGCTCGTAAGCTATGATTTGTCAGTTTGATATTTTTATTGGTGAGGCCTGACTTTTCCGCTTGTGTAGAGGTCCATTTATTCATCAAATTTCGTCCAACCGGTAAGCTTTTGTACCATTTTCCTGATTGCCAGAAAGGATTCACGGTGAGAAAAAGTCGCTCGCATTTTATTGCTTGCCTTTTCTGCATGACTTTCTTATATAGTCGGATAGGGCAGATGTTCGGGTTTACTTTATTCCTGACCAACCATTTCGAGGATGCGCAGGGCTTATCTCCTCCTTGAGTAGTCTTGGTAAACAGCGGATTGTACTCTATTCGTCCCGTCTTCTGACCCGCGTGATCCAGTTCTTCTTTAAGATAGTTTGTTAAACACCTTGGGCCTTCTCCTCCACGCCAGACCAGCTCGTAGGATAAAACAAAAAATATCTTTTTTTGCAAACCGTCGGGGGTTTCCTCGTCGCAAGTCTCTATTATTTTGATGAATTCGTCGTGCTTTAGAAAAACTGAGCTTTGTTTTCTTTTTTCCGGCTCCTGCTGTAGTTGTTTCCGCTTAGCATTTTTGGCATCACGGGATGATTTGAACTGAATGTCACTGAATGGGTTGAAAATAATATTGTAATCTCTATGATACTTATTCATCAACAATTTAGCGGTAACATTCCATATAGTTTTGACAGTATAATCTTTATAGTCCTCACCATTTTGCTTTTTCATATTAAACGCCCAGTCCTTCAAGATATCTGCCAGTTTTGAAACATTAGTGTTTTCATCAAGAACGTGCCCCCTTTCCTTGCAAAAACACATGAACTGCCGCCAAATATAGTCGTGATTTGATGCAGTATTCTTTGGAATGGCTTCTGTTATTTTCTGCTCTATTTCGAGGATAGATTCTTCGCCAAAACGAGACATTTTTGTAGTAAAATTACGTCTACGGAAAAGTTCAATAGCGTTGTTTACAAAAAAACAAAAAAATTTACGTTGCCACGGGTTATCCCAATGCAAAGAGATAGTTATTAACAATACTTGACAAAATGAAAGGAAAACATTCGTTGACATTGACTTTTTTGTCTGCTGTCACTCAATAAGATGACGTTAATTGTCAGAATATTACATTTTTTGACGTTTGTTAACAATAAAATCCCGCTTTGACGTTTCGTCAACAATATAAACTTGCGATGCAATTTTCGATTTCTGGCAGTGCTGTTTTCGCTGTAATTTTGCGAAAATTGCATTTCTCTTATAGGAACTTTAACATATGAGGGAAATATTCGGTGTAATTTTTTTTAATTGACGTAACGTCAAAAAATTATCGCTGTAATTTTAAAAAACTTTACTCATCTTACGGGACTTTTAACACATGAGTGAAATAATCAGAAATAAACTTTAAATCATTTTTAAGCGTCAGTGCACTTAGAACTTCTTTACTTCTTGTTACACTCAAAGCATCGTCTTTTAGACTGTCAGTAACATTTTAACTAAGTCGTAATTTGTATGGTAATATGTAACGGCTGATAACCATGTTCCCCACCTTGTAATAACAGGTTGTGGGGGCAATGAGACATTAGGACACATTTCTTTAAATCTGTTTATTCGCGCTGGTGATTTCAGAAAAACTTTTTTTACCTCACTAACCCAAGTATCAATAACTGGATAGAAGTCACGTATCAGTTCACATATTCTATGCAAGGCATGAGCTAGACATGTAAAGTGAATCAAATTTGGAAAATGTTCTTTTAACTGTCTTTCTGCTTTTAGCATATATGCCGCACTATCCGAAAGCAGCAAAACAACGTT
Organism: Philopedon plagiatum; assembly: GCA_963971165.1. Classification (NCBI taxonomy): domain Eukaryota; kingdom Metazoa; phylum Arthropoda; class Insecta; order Coleoptera; family Curculionidae; genus Philopedon; species Philopedon plagiatum. Next base: position 64,865,775 of record OZ020191.1, read on the forward strand.
TTCAAACGCCTAAACTATAGAACAGATACGGATAATTTAAGTACCATTTACAACAACCTTATCATAAAAAAGTAAAACGAAAATAAAAGCAAAATTTTTGTGTCCCTACCCTTAAACATCTGGAATAATAAAACCAAAGCTCTTTACTGTAAACATCCACAAATCAGTCTAGTTTAAAACCCTGTTGCAATAAGTCATTTTGTTAAAATGTAGTGTTTAAGTGAAATCAATTTAAAAGGTATGTCCTATTCTACTATCTCTTGTTTATATAAATCTTACATAGAAAAATATATTACTATTACACCTTTGTTATTAGGATTCTGATGATGGTTTAGAGATGAAATAAACCGAAACGTCAAAACCATTTCAAGACTTTAATTTAAACTGACCGAAAGCCCAAGAAGTACAATAAAACTGTTTTCAATAATATTCGTATCTGGAAAAAGCGACCTGATACTTTCTACTGCAACTTGAGCTATTGTCTCAGTATTGGTTTTAGCAGAGACTAGATAAGAATAAGACTACTCGTGGGAATTATGGGCATTTTAGTTTCACGAAAAAACAGTAGATGTCGCTACCCAAACTTCATCATGTGATCAGCGGCCAGTAGGAAATAATTTTCTATAATTTTTACCGACTATTGCAACGCTGCGTTGCCAGCGTATTGTTGGCCTACGCAACGGGTGGATTTAGGCGAGCCCGACGGCATCGGCACTGCAGTCATTATTGTCATTAACGAAGGACATCACTGCTCGAGTTGCTGGGCTTAGATTTAAAACGATGTCGGTCAACCGGAAGCATATAGAAATGTATATTTTCAGTGGGAAAGGTTTTTTGTAAGCAGTTTTGTTAAAATCTTAGCGGGGTAGTAAATTAAATTATCTAAATTAGAAATAGTGTACTTATGTAATGTAAATAATTTTTATATACCTAGTTGCCAGGAAACTTCAGGAATAGCTTCTACAACATCAAATATTAAGAAAAGTTTCCATTAACACATGTTCGGAAACGCGTTGTTTAAGAGATACAAGGTGTTGAAATTTTATTTTTTCCGAGTTTTTTCATTTTATCTTGTAATCATAATTGTCTCGAAATTAGTGTAGGGTTAACTTTTGACACATTTTATTAAAAACTTTTCAAACAACATACAGAGTGATATTTATCCTGAGAGCATGATCCCTTTTATTGTACCCTCCCGAACTTTCGTTTACGACGCCATTGGGTACTTTTAATTAAATAATTAGTACCTCTATTTAGTTTTATGACATTTTGGTCGCTCGAATTTTGTTGACGAACCTGAAGCTAGCGGCCAGCAGTTGGCTGACGAAACTTGTGCCGCCAAGTATACCTACCCGGTATTGGAAACAAGTAATTAAATACAGTACCATAAGCCAATAACTCCCTTTAACTGCAAAATTTTTATCTTAACCTGGTGGAGAGGTTTCAGATTTTCTAAATTACCCAAAAATACTAGAAAAACCAAACAAGTAGCGACTACAGGGCTCACCCAAAAAATTCTATTATCCTACTTAAAAACTTAAAACATACAAGCATATTATTTTAGTTGACGTTTATACTTTGTGGAAATTATGGAAAGATTTAAAATAAGGCAAAAAATATCATACATAAAGCATTTAACAAAAATCAGAGGCTCTTCGAAAGTTTAAAATTTTTGTCATTAAAATTTTACTAAATATAGCACAATATTTTAATTCACGTATAAACTTGGTGGAAAGAAGAGATTTGATATAAGGCAAACAATCATATACATAAAGAATTTGACAAAAATTAGAAGCTACGGGGTCGTTTCGAAAGTTTGAAATTTTCATCATTTTTCTAAATATAGCAGCATATAGTTCACGTTTATACTTGGTGAAGAGATTTAAAATAATGCAAAAACACACTTTTCTAAAGGATTTGACAAAAATCAGAGGCTACGGGGTCCCTTGGAAAGTTTAAAATTTTCATCAATTTACCAAATATACATAGCACTATATCTTAGTTTACGTTTATACTTGGTGGAGAGATTTAATATAAGACAAAAAATAATTACATAAAAGATTTGACAAAAATCTGAAGCTACGGGGTCGTTTCGAAAGTTTGAAATTTTCGTCATTTTACTAAATATAGCAGCATAGTCTAGTTCAGGTTTATGCTTTGTGGAGAGATTTAGAATAATGCAAAAACAACCATTTATAAAGGTCAGAAAATCTAATTTTGTTTAATTGATGTTAAGAAAATTAAAGTGTGGGGGGAGAAGCGGCTAGAAATTTATCCAAAATGGTAACTAATATGTCATTTTCGGGGTTATTAAGGTCAGGAAACCTAATATTACATGGACATTACAAAATTTAAGTATTCGAATACTTACTTCATTTATAATTCAAATATTCGAATTATTGAATGTCCGAATAGCCTCCACGAATATTCGAATAGTCGATTCAAATATTCGGATCGACTATCGAATAGTCGAACCGACTATCGAATAGTCGAACCGACTATTCGAATATGCGAATCTACTATTCGAAAATTCTACCAGTCGAATCGACTATTCGAATATTCGTGGATACTATTCGAACATTCAATAATTCGAATATTTGAATTATGAATGAAGTTAGTATTCGAATACTTACATTTCAAAAATTCCAAGCCCTAGTCTACACTCGAACCCATTCACTTTTAAGAATAGATTATCGCCAACAGTAAAGGTAAAACTACGTATTTAACTTTTTAACTTTTCTCCCCAACTTTTTTCCAACTTTGTTTTCGACTTCTCTATTTTTTTTAATAACAAAATTTAGAAAAATAAAACTTATATTTTAATAAAAATGTTTTATTTTTATTTTTGACACAGAAGGCCATAACTTCATATTGGGACATAACTTTTAATTCTAAAGAAGTTTAAACAAATATTTTAAATAAATGAAAAAATGACAGTACTTGACTCTTGCACTATTTTCAAAAATTTGCATCTCCCTCGTATATCCTTTTTTTTCAACTTTTGGCGGGCGATCTTATAGTTTAAGGACATATAGCAACTCTTATCAAGAATAACGTTTTTTGAGGAATCCTTTACGTGTGTTATTTTATGCCTTATTTTAAACTCTCCACCAAGTATAAAGGTGCACTAAACCATGCTTCTAGATTTAATAAAATGACGAACATTTTTAACTTTCGAAGAGTAGCCTCACATTTTTGTCCCATCCATTATGTGTACCTATTATCTTTTGCCTTATGTATGGTGCTATGGTGCTATGTATATTGAGTAAAATGACGAAAATTTTAAACTTTCCAAGAGAACCCGTAGCCTCTGATTTTTGTCTAATCCTTTATAAACGTTTAACGTTATAAACATTTTAAACTTTCCACGAGACCCCGTAGCCTCTGATTTTTACCCAGTCCTTAATAGATGGTTGTTTTTGCATTACCTATTCCAAATCTCTCCACAAAGTATAACCGTGAACTAGACTATGCTGCTATATTTAGTAAAACGACGAAAATTTCAACTTTCGAAACGACCCCGTAGCCTCAGATTTTCGTCAAATGCTTTATGTATATTATTTTTATATTTTATTTTAAGTATAAAAGTGAACTAAAATGTGCTGCTATATTTATTAAACCCCAAGTTAAAGTTATTCACCGTACATATGGGGAACTAGAAGGGTCCTTATTTATATTAATGTGTAAATATATACTGTAAATGTGTAATGTATAAATCTTATCTATATGCAAAATATGACTTCTGTAAAATGCATCATCTTTACATTAAAGCAACATAGAAATTAATTTTTCTAAGGTTCTCGCCCTGTATATATAAATTCCGTCGGAAGTTTAGTCTGCTTCGAGCTCGTATATGCAAATTTCGTGTTTTCTGGTTAAGTAATTTTTTCACTTTTCGTGCCAACAGATAGACAGACCGACCGAAACAGAAAACCATGTTTTCCGTGATCTAGAGACTCCAAAAAGTGGAGATTTAAAAAAAGTGATTTTTTTCATGATTTTCTTTCAGCGTGAGAATTAAAATATTCCTCTCCGCGACTTGCTAAAGACTAATTTTTAGACAACACCCGTAGATATCATGCCCAGTTAAAACTTAGAAATGTCAATAGAAATTATGTAAATTCTCTCTTGTATACTATTTAATTGTACACATACATATAATAATACAGGTACTATGCACGACAATCTTTGTTGCAGACCCTGTATAATAACAAAACTGTTAAACAAGCAGTACGGAACAACAACTAATTACAATAATCTGATACGTATTTACAAATTGTAACAAAACAAATCAAAACCATCTGGCAATAATGGACAAACAACCTCGGCATCTCTGAGCAAAACATGAAACCACAGACCAGCGAATCCAACAAAATATCACAAGGGAGACGAGCTCAGGCCGAACCGGTCTCCCCGGCAGGCCCGAAATCGGTGCACGCCAGTGTTTCTCTTATTCTATCTACTCGCTGGTTTTAGCCAGAAATTTACTGTTGACTACATATGAGCTTTCCGCTTCTATAGGATTTAAAGGCCCAACTATAATATTAGCAACGTATCGGCCCTTGATGTCGGTGGTTTCATCGATGCTAAACCACAACTTTTTTCTTTCAATATTGTGACGTATTTTGTCAATAGTTTTTGAGTATACCTTATCCACATAACTTTTACGAAAAGTAGATTCGTCTGGTACTATGTGGTGGCAATATTTTTGCAAAAATGTCTTCATAGATAGATTATTTATTTTATGGAGAGGAATGTCAGCTGCAACAAAGGCTTCACACAAATCCATGCAAAACTCTGCGTGTATTACATCAGGTTCTCTAGATGCGGATGGCCCCGGATGAGGTTGCATCTTCTCTAAATCCTTTGGACCTTTGACATGTCGCTTGATGTGATTTCGTTGTGTACAAATAAATTCAGAGATACACACAGTACACCAAACACCTTGTTCTCCTTCAAATAAGATAGTGGAATATGGAAGCAGCCACTCCAACAAGTTTTTTATTTATTTATTTATTTCAAACGGACATGCCCACTCAATGTTACAATTATTATTATTAAATAAAAAACAGTAATCATTTAGATTAAGCTTCCCAATACTAAAATTAACTTAACATACATATACACAATGTGAAGTTGCCTAAGTACAAAAAAAAATAAATTAAATATGGATGACATCATTTTTGATTCTCTGACGCCACTCACGCACTCCTTTTCAAAAAAGCTTTTAAAGCATTAAGAGAGATATTAAATAGGTATATACTTAAGTTGTTTGCATTTTTCATAATTCTGCAAATGGCAGAGTTCGAACCATAACGGGTCCTATGAAAGTCAATGTTAAAAGTATTTACCTCCCTCAGCTGTCGCTGTGGAACTCTGAAGTTAAGAGCCGATAATATATCAGGACAATCAATCAGATTATGCATAATTTTATATGCAGTCATTATGTCAATGTTAATTCGTCTCCTATGTAAATTTTGAAGCCCAAGTTGTAGCTCAAGTTCCCCACAATTCAAATCATCAACTGGAATGTCGAGCTTATATGAAACATATCTGATAAATTTTCATTGGACTTTTTCTACCTTATCAATGTGAGTTATAAAAAAAGGATTCCATATAGTAGTACAGTTTTCCAAATGAGGTCTAACAAGAGAAATGTATAGTGTCTTAATAGTGCCACGCACTTTTCCGCCAAGAAGAAGAATTTTACTTCTACTTACCATTCATAATTAAAATTCAAAGTTAGGGAAAAATTAAAAAAAAAACAAAAAAACAATTATTGAGAATTTGCAAAATTAACTCACGTAAAGAGTTGAGTTGAAGGCGAGAGGCTTGCGCATGCGTGCCAAAAAAAAATGCCCTAGCTCCTATGCCGGAGAGAGGGGGGTTTGGGGGCGCCACTGTTTTTAATGCCGAGTGAAAAACAGAAACCCTCCTAGATAGTATTGGGATCTCGCTTTCAGCTCACTCACTCACATATAGTTACCATATTATCCAAAAAAAATCCAAGAAACTGCGCTGTCTGGTGAGGCAAATAAAACACTACCTTTAAAAACAAATTTACAAATTTATTTACCCCTTAAAGGGAAATAGCTGGTCGCGTGACCACAATTACAATTACAATTCATCTACCAAAAAAAAAAGGTCATTTTAAAATTTATTTAACTCGACGAAATCAAACCCTGAGGGGGAAATTAAAGAAGAAATGTAGAGATTCGAATCGATTCGACTTTAGACGCTAATGATCGTTATTATAAATATAGACGTGATTTATATATATAGTACGGTTATCAAACAAAATTTAATAATAATGAGAAAGTTGCCTGAAAGGGTGTCACCCCTGATGAAGGTATCTGGGCTCAAGGCTGAAATGGCCTAGGCCGCTTTGCTGACTCCCAGCACAAAGACAGCTTGCTCCCAGCAAAGGTGATAGCTTGCTCCGAGCAAAAGTTAATGGCTGATGTGCCTCCCAGCAAAATATTGGGTATTCCCCACCAAAAGAGGATCGGTGTTCCCCAGTAAAAAGACCCTGATAAAAGAAAAGGTATGCGTCAAGGCACACAGACAAATATTCATTATAAAATAATTATATTTACATAAGTAATGCAGCTACAAAAATCTTAAACAATTAGATCATACACTGGCGAAAAAATAACCAAAATAGTTAGGTAATCGCTTAACTACACAAAAGAAAAGTTTAGCCGCAAAATACTATGTGATAAAATTTAGCACGTTAAGTATAATCAAAAGAGAAATTCAGTATTACTATTACTAAACATATACATCCAAATATAATAAATGTATCTTAATATTTATGAATATAAACTAACCATACCGTATCTGTAAGCGTAACCCAAGAATGAACAAATTGCCACCGTGAGTAGTTAACGGCACTAAACTTCACATACCCTGAAATTTTGTAACCAAATATCATAATTAGGAATCAGCCTTGTCAATGTCATACCCGATATTAATTAAAAGCTAGTTAACACAAAAAAAATTAAGAGAAATGTGAAAATTACTACTTCTGACTGTCAGAAATTTAAAATATTTACGCAAATTACCAAAGTACAGACCCACTGACAGCCAAAAATATAAACATTTAAATTGCCGGTCTCTAGCGCTATCAGCTGATATTCTACAACACAAAATATTAATTTTGCCAAAATGGCTATTGAGTATTAACATAATTAGTTGACAAAAAAAACATCATTAAATTCAAATTCACGTATAGACACCAATAACTAACTCACTATGGTTATGAATACAAAATAACAAAATAAAATTTAACCTTGGGTCACCCTGTACGGTTTTAACCAACATTATCAAACAAATGCACCAAATCAAGCTAGCATAGCTGACAAAAAAAATCAGGTATCGATAAGAATTTGACCTACAAAACGTGAAGGTCACATGCATACCCCAATTAATTCTTAATAAAAAAAACCATCTGTACATAATTTACAGAATTTACTTACCACGAAATGTAGCGATCTACTCGTATTTAGAAAATTTTTAATTACAGAACAATTAATTAAAAACGCGGACGTCGTAAAAAAAATAGAATCAAAAGGAAATCAACAAAAATTATTTAAAATAGCAGTTTAATCCCGGAATTCGGTGTTTTTAAGGGTTTAATAGTGGCAAAAAGGCATACCTGTCGTTTTTGTGGCGGGTCTTAGATCAACATGTCCGCTGTCGTCCCAAAATCCGACGAAAAGACGTCGTACTTCTTCTACAAACAAACTCAAAATGGTCTCCCTCGACCACAAGGTAACGCCAAAATGGCAAATAACAAAACAAAGTAGAAGAAATTAGTTGTACCGCATTCACGGATCCAAATTTTTTGGGTGTCTTTCAATAGACTTCAGAATGACGGTAATGTAGACGACGCGATCTGTTTGTGAAAAGAACCTCTGCTCCGGTGCCACACCCAATCCTTGCCAAAAATTCTATTATCGATTTTTTTTTCCAAAGTGAAGACACGACGGGGTTGTTTCTAAGTACACTTTGGTACTCAATTACGTACATTTTCGAAAGCTTTGGTTCGATGGTATTCCCTTCAACGCATTGGCACGATGTTCTGCCAGTAAAAATTAACTTAACCAATGAACAACGGCAATATACCAACAATCAAATACATTTTTCCGTATCCATAAACAGACAAGTCATTATTATTTAGTACAACTGCATCCAACTTGGTACAATTTTACTGGCACTAAAGGTAGAGGCACAGAAGAACATTAGAAACCTCGAAGGTGAAACCCCGAGGTTCAACTTGCGCTCCCTAGGTGGCATAGGCACAGACTAAAATTAATTGTTGAAAAAGGGATGTCATCCCTTACCTATTTTAAGCAAAAAGTAGGACATACGCCCTTAAATACTAGCAGCTACAAGACTTGTCCAATTTACTAGTGAAATAAGACAAAATGGGCCAATAACAGTCGGAATCCAAAATCCAATACCTCGTCTGACCTCTATCGCCCAATTCATAAAGCTGTAGAAAACCAAATCCCATGACCACCTGCGATCACAGGTAGGGACCGATACCGAACCCAAAAGGATCCTGTAGCGCGAAAAGAACAGATTTCATGCATACCTAGCTTCGACGTTTTCACTAACCGCCATAGAGGGCGGCTCGGTACAGTAAACTCAGGTTTTTCAACAGGTTCGACCAAAGAAATTACAGCTGTTCAAATGTCAAAAATGACGTGTTATTTCGTCATGTAAACAAATTCTAATTTATATTAATAGCCGAATATAGTTTTTAGGGCCAAATTCGGACATATTTCCCTAGGGTTTAACTATGCCGAATGAGGGAAAACAAGGCTGGATCCAAGGCAGACCAGTGGCGGAAAATTTACATAAATTAAATTCGAGGTTAGGAAAATTTTTGACTAAATGCACCAACAAACCAAAATAAAACGTTCAAGGAATAAGGGAATATATTCAAAAAGGTAGGACGAAATCTTAAAAATCAACTAATTGTTGCAACTGCTATAATAATAATATTTTAATTTTGTATGACAAAAACAAACCGTAATAATAGCTTGGACATTTGTAAAATCCTTAGTGTTACGTTTTACAAAACCAAGCATACGTTATGCTTTATTGAAGCAAACATTAATATGCTGTGAAAAAAGAGAGCTTATTATCAAATAAAATACCAAGGTCTTTGATCAGACTAATTTTCTCAACAGTAGCATTATTGATAGTATACTCACTTAGAATAGAAGGGTTAAGCCTGCCAAACTGTATGTGTTTGCATTTGTTAACATTTAAATGAAGCATGTTCTGTTCACACCATTCAGCAAACCTACACAAATCCTCCTGAATTGAGGAAGCATCCTCAGATTTTTTTAATTTAACATATATTTTGAGATCATCCGCGTAAATCACAAACCTACAATGATGAAAGCAACCAATCACGTCATTGACAAAAATGCTAAAAAGTACAGGGGCTAAATGTGCCCCCTGAGGGACCCCTGAAGTAACTGCCATGCTTGGAGACAGAGTACCATTTATCTTAACCTGCTGCGTTCTTTCAGACAGGTATGAGTGTATCCAGTTATAGAATGGGCCATGTTTCCCATATAAGGCAAGTTTATGTAAATGTAGACCATGATCCACCATGTCGAAGGCCTTGGAAAAGCGTAAATGACATCTACCACACACCCCTCCTCCAAGGCCCCGACAATGTAGTCATGGTACACCATAAGGTTTGTCATAACTGAGCGATTCTCCATAAAACCATGCTGATCCTGTATAATGATGTTTCTGAACTGAAACTTTAAGAATTCGGAAACAACGGACTCGAATAATTTAGGGATTAAGGATATTTTAACGATTGGACGGTAGTTGGTAACAGAGTTTTTATCACAAGAATTTTTATATATTGGTAGAACATGCGAAATCTTCCAAACATCCGGGAAACAGCCGCTGGACAGAGACAAATTAAAAAGGAGCCACAAATGTCTGGATAAGGAAAACGCAGAGCTTCTAAGAATCATTGGAGGTATCCCATCGGGCCCAGGACCCTTACCTAAGTCAATCCTATTTAGCCTATCAAGAACATCACTAATCTTAACATAATACGTTCCTATAGTTAGACAGGAATTCACCTGTGCCTCCCCCGATAAACCAACTATAGATGAATTATAGACGGAGCCAAAGTACTCATCAAATAGGACTGCGACTTCCTGAGCACTAGTACCAGTGTGATCATTATAAGTCACCACACTGGGTATGCCATGCACATCAGTTCTGCTCTTAATAAAATTCCAAAACGACCTAGGATTACTGATCACATCCTGCTCTACCCTGGTAATGTACTCATTATAGCATAATCTTGACTGTGTCCTGCATGTCTGTCTAAGGTCACAAAAGATTTCGTAATCAATCTGAGAGAGGGAAATTTTATACGTTCTATGAGCTTCCTTTTTAAGAATAATGTTGCGAATGAGTTCATCAGAGAACCAGATTGGAAATCTAAAATTACTCTTTACTAATTTCTTTGCTACATGCATTTCAAAACAGACATTTAAAATTTGGTAGAAACTGTGCACATTAGTGTTAATATCTTTTGTAATAACAAGGCAGGGTGATGCCTATCACAAGTAACAAGACTTGAGCTGGCACAGCTCAAGTTGTATTGATCATGATTCAAAAATATAAAATCTAAAAGAACCTCGTTAGCATTGGATATGTTATTTATTTGCAATAGATTAGCAAGAGAAATAGTCTCAATGAGTTTTTGCGACATAGCACACAGTTTCTCAATTATATCACAGTGTTGTTGGTAGTCCACTATCTTGGAGTTAGGAGGAAAGTAAACAACACAAAATAAGTATTCTCTATTTTCAAGTGAAACCAGTACCCAGGTTTCTTCATAATTTTTATTATTGCGGGTTACCTGTATTTGTCTGGCACTAAATGTGTTACGTATTGCTGCAAGAGTACCACTTACCACACTTAAGCCGGTGATAGTCAAATTTTGGTCATCACGAAAGACTTGATAGTTAGACATACCCAATTCTGCATCACTATAATCGCCAGTAAGAGATGTTTCGTTTATTAAAATAATATCATAATCATTAACTCCAACATTGTTAGCAAATTTTATTAATTTTGTGCGAATACCATTTACATTTTGATAGTATACTAACCAGTCACTTGATCTATGCGGGACGTTTGAAAATTTATGTTGTTACCATGGACAGATCGGTAGTTATTGAACATTCTAAAATTATATCTTCGGAATACTATGCCAGGTGGCCAAAAATTGGAATCATTTAACACATTGTAATGTTCTGGATTAATGCCCACCCTAAATGCTTTGGATGCACCTGTACTCTGCAAGGCGTCAACAGTAAAATCATCTTCATTTAGGTGACCTTTGGTTTTGATCCAATTGATAACCTGAGTTGTTGTTACTGACTCAGCCGCCTCGCCTACGTAGAGCCACAGTTTTCTTGGTGCAGCAACGAAACCATTACGATTTGAATCGCATACTGTTCCCACTTTTCTGGTTACAGTTTTTTGATTACCAGTGCTATGTGAATTTACAGGCTTTCCATTAAACATCGTTGAATTTATTGCGTCTCCAATTTGTCTGTTGGTAAATTTGTCCTTTTATATTCCATCGGTTAAAGGGTCCGGTATCTCGCGGACCATTATGTCGGTTATCCAACATCTGGAAGTTATCATTATTTGCTATGCTAGGAGCTCATCCATAAGAGCACTTGCAGTAACCTCTGGATTGGGCGGAGCTGTGGGATTCTGATTGTAGGTGGACTTTTGGTTAAAAACTTTACTAACTCGGTGTTTGTACTCTTAATTGCTCCAACTATGCCTTCAAGTGTGGTACTAATCTCATCAGATTGATTTTTTAGCTACTTTTTAAAAACTTCAAGCAGGTTCATGTTTACCCGTGTTTAGAGTTTCATTAGGGAGTAAGGACGCGGTATTTTTTTCATTGATAGGAGGCTGCTTGCTCTTTAAGAGCGCTACTTCATTTTTAAGCATTTGAACTTTTTCGTTAACTCTGTTTTTATAACGGTAGAATCCAGTATTTCTGGATTTTTCGATTTTTCTTGTTCGTTTAATTTCCGTATATTTTCTTCCATAGCACTGATCTTAGATAGCAATTTTTAGATAAGTTTATTCTGCGCATCGACTTCTCTAACCAATGCCTTTCCATCCATATGACGACATTGTCGGTTTTAAGCCTCATTAGCCTGTGCCATGCATGCAGGATGAAAAAATCCTCCACACTTTAAACATTCGATGCTGGACACAACAATCTTTTTGCAGTGTATACATTTAACTTTGTCAGAACTGTTTTCATCTGCCTGATCTGCCGGGCCTGTTGGATCACCCATTGCAACTCCTGTTCAGTTTACCAGTTTATTTGTTGTTAAATTTTTTGTTGTACTTAATAACTTAATATAAGATATGGAAAATATTTGTAGATAGTTTTTGCCAGAGTATTAAATTTGTCTGTAAATTTGGTTATTGTTTACACTGACAAATATCACTTTTCTTTAGAAAAAAAGTAAAAATTAATTATTGTAGAGCACAAACACACTTCTAACTAAGTTCTGGTACAAAAATTGTAATTTTAAGCGGCCGAATTCCACTTTAAATACACGAATTGACTCTCTGCGATCGGACCTGACCAACACTGTCACACTTCATTTTACTTGTACTTATTCCGGCTATTGTAAATGGTCACAGATAATATGGAACAAAATAATTTCAGTACACCACTCGTTTATACTGAAACTGAACACAAAAATAAGTGATGTCTCTATTTTATACCTCAAACACTAATTAAATTTAGAAGCAATAAACTCCACTTCAGAGTAAGAAAGAATAATTGTATGGGAATGTCAATTACGAATTCATTATTTATTGACCCTCATGCCAATATTTGTAGGCAACCTTGTACCTGTGCAAAACACACCTCTTTTTGCCTTAGCTAATAATATCCCTAGACCAACCATAAATTGCTGAATGTACATATCGCCGCATATAAAAGCAATAATTGTATTTATTTGTTAACATTAATTTTGTGTAAAAGCTAGTGTGTGTGTGTGTGTGTGTGTGTATGTAGGTTAATGGCACTGGTTAAGACCAAATGACCAGCATCTCTCTATATTATAAACATACATATACGTGTAAAAGCTAGAAGGCTGTCCAAGTTACTTGTTCACCGTAGTTCATAAGATTGTAAATTAAGTTAAGGCCGGTTTGTGAAAAATAAAGTTTTTTAAAAGGAAGTTCGTTGGTCGTGTCATATAATTGGCGCTGCGAACAGGATAGTGCAGTTTCGCCCTTTATCGGTTCTCCGTTGTTCGAAAGTGATTCTTAAATCTTAGTGCATTATCCGAACAAAAAGGACATTCCGGACTCGTCCTAGTGAAAGTGTACGTGCCGTGAGTTCCAAAATTTTGTAAAAAGGAGATTGGAGACACAAGCTGCTACCGTGCTGTCAGCGACGCTGTGGATCTAGTTCCCGACTTCCCGACGGAGATCAACCAGTCACGAGCCCTTCAGCCACGCCTCTATTGGAATCCCTTTTGTTGTGAACCACTGCGATACAACCTCTATGGACTCATCCTTGTTTGTGTCGTAAGTAATTGCTGAATTGCCATTTAATGACTGACGCTTCCAATCTTTTAAAAAATATTTTATTACGAAACAGGCCGCTTTAGGGTTAGATATTCAAATTAGTCAAAATACACAAGAATCTGACAGTGATTCAGATAGTTTAGATAGCACTTTAACTCCAAGCGCTCAAAACGAGTTAGTAAATTTACTCGAAAATTTAAGTTTAAATAATAAGCCTAAGATGGAAAATATTAGATTACATACTTCCCTTTTACCTACCTTTTCTGGTAATCAAGACCATTTAGAGAGTTTTATTTTATCTGTAGGCGAATTTTATACATTATACTCTAACAATGACGAAAATCAATGTAAGGTGGTCTTGGCTGCTATTAAATCTAAATTAGTTGATAATGCTCGAAATTTTCTACTCTCTAGGCCAGATTTAAACAATTGGGCTTCTATAAGAGGAGCTTTAAGACAAAAATTCGGCGACCCCGTTACTTATCAGATTTTAATGCAACAGTTGCAATATTTTAGAATTAACAAAAATGAAGATATCTTACAATTTGTAGATATGCTAAAGACCTTTGTCCAAAGAATAATTTCAAAAATTCAATGTGTCGTTTTAGACGTTAACTCAAAATTAATTTTAGTTGCGCAAATAGAAAACACCTCAGTGCTTATTTTAACGGCTAATTCTCTACAAACCTTAAAGACTATGCTTATGCTTCAACGCCCAAAAACGCTCGATGAAGCATTCGGACATGTAATAAACTATAATATGATTGAATGTCAAGTAAACTTTACAAATAATAATTATCCTACTTTGCCACACGCCACTCCTAGGCAAAACATCAACCACAACCAAAATAACCGAATACCCAACAGGCCATTTAACACACAACCACCAATGCCACCAAGACAAGTATTTCCTAGTCAACCTATTACATTACAACCCCGACCGATTCAAAGACATTTTCCTACCAACTCTCAAGTTTTTGGCAGACAACCAAGAATGGGGCCCCCACAAAATAATGCCCCTCGACATAACGCTCCTATCCCCATGACAACTTCCACCGCGGGACCTTCCCGTATGCAACAACAAAGGCAACCTTCAGTAAGATATCCAAACTTTTTCCAATCGACAGAACCCAGAAATTTTGTTTCTCAAGAATTGTATAATGTAGAAATAAACCCTGAACTGTCGTACCCTGACCAGCATACAACAAACCAACCCTTAGACCAGTATCAGGAACCTGTATCACATTACAGCTATCTCGAGGAACAGTCCTATACTCAAGATCCCAATTCTTATATCCAGTATCCCCCAGATAAAAATTTCGATTTCGACACAAGTTCTGAAAATACTGAGGAAAATTTTGAAAATTTTCAAAATCAAGCCTCGAAACAAACATTAACCTAAACAACTTAGCACAACAAATCGAATTGCCATATTTCTATCTCCCCGAAAAACAAATTACAATACTAATCGACTCAGGCGGTTCTGACTCCATTATTTCACCAAAAATAGCCAAATTATACCCAAAAAACTTATTTTTTGAACCCTTCGAGGTTACTGCATGTAAAAGAATTTATAAAGAAAATCAAAACTTAAAAATTCAAGAATTCGGCATTAAAAGAGATTTCAAACTACGAGTCTTAAATTGGCACCACGACTTTGACGCACATATAGGCACTAAAGACTTGAAAAATCTAAACGCACTTATTAATTACGAAGACAAATCACTAACCTTACAAAATATTAAAATACCTTTCTCGCTCGCTTACAATAAACCTTTAACACAACCTATTGAAAATCTTAATAATAATTTTCTTGTAATACCAGTTAACTATGAAAAGGGTTTAGCAATCTTGCCCTCGTTTACAATTCAGGAGCATAATATAGTCCCTGACTCCCTTATTGAAGTAAATAACGGGCTTTGTAAAATACCCAATCCAGCACCCACAGTAAGCATCAATTTTCACCAAAGAGTTAAGGTTATTCCTCAAGATCAATTCGAGTTAATTAACCCTTCACCTAATACACCACGGAAATTTAACCCTGAAAACCTGTTAAGACTTGACCATCTATCACCTCTAGAAAAATCAAAAATTTTACCTCTTGCCACGAATTTAAAGACATAATGTACCATGAAAACTGTGACCTCACCTTCACAAGCCAAACCAAACACACCATTCGAACGACAGACGATCGACCAGTCTATGTCAAATCATTTAGGCATCCTCCTAGTATGAACCACGAAATACAGTCCCAAATCCAGAAGTTATTAGATAACAAAATTATTCGACCTTCTATTTCCCCATATTCAGCACCTGTCTGGATAGTTCCAAAGAAGCTCGACGCTTCTGGAATACGAAAATTTAGAATGGTTATAGACTATCGTCGGCTTAACGACGTCACTGTAGAAGAAAAATGGCCTCTACCCCGAATCGAAGAAATCCTAGATAGTCTCGGGAAATGTACTTACTTCACCACCCTCGACCTAGCCCAAGGATTTCACCAAATCGAGATGGATCCCAAATCTGTCGAAAAAACCGCTTTTACAGTAAACAATGGTCATTACGAGTACTTGTGCATGCCGTTCGGTCTTAAGAACACACCCGCAACTTTCCAACGATTGATGGACGAAATACTTGCGTGACTACCTCTACAAATTTTGTTTCGTTTACATGGACGATGTGGTTATTTTTTCTAAGTCCTTATCCGAACACATTGACCATATCCGAAATATCTTCAAAAAACTAAAGGACGTAAATATTAAAGTCCAACCCGATAAGACAGAGTTCTTATGCAAAGAAGTCGCATTTCTTGGACATATCATTACTCCTGAAGGAATAAAACCAAATCCTTCAAAAATCGAAGCGATTCAGCGGTATCCCATGCCAAAAACCCAAAAAGAAATTAAAGCTTTTCTAGGCTTAGTAGGTTACTACCGCAGGTTTATAAAGAACTTTTCAAAAATTACCTTCCCCATAACAAAATGCCTTCGAAAGGGCAGTGAACATAGCATTGGCAATCAAGAGTTCAAAGAAGCATTTTTAAAATGCAAAGAACTCATTAGTAATTCACCCATACTCCAATACCCCGACTTTTCTAAACCGTTTAAATTAACAACCGACGCATCTAACGTGGCTATTGGCAGCGTTCTTTCCCAAAATGACCATCCCATAGCATATTACTCTCGCACACTTAGATCCGCCGAGAAAAATTACTCCACTATAGAGAAGGAATTTCTATAGTCGACTCAACTAAACACTTTCGTTGCTATCCCTACGGAGTCAAATTTACTATAGAAACCGACCACAACCCTCTTGTGTGGCTTTCCAAAATTAAGGAACCTAACTCCCGCCTAATCCGCTGGAAACTGAAGTTAGAAGAATTTAATTTTGAAATAAAATACAAAAAAGGAAAAAAAATGTCGTTGCTGACGCCCTATCCCGTATAGAGCTCAATGCTAATGAAAGAAATGATGCGATTGACACACAATCTAACGCCCCTAATGTTGACGACACCGTTGGCAATCTTTGTGACTTTGACCTTGCAGACTTCGTTCTCAACGAAAAATATAATGACGTAATTACTGACGAAACAAATCAAACTCCACGACGACCCGACGAAACCGACAATACTTCTGACGTAACCGTACATTCAAATAATGATACACAAGGAAAACGGTTACCTATTTCAGAACCACCCCTAAATCATGGGACAAACCGCCTAGTAATCAGCTATGGCGAAGAATTTAAGCACACCTTTACAAGGCCATTTAAGAAAAATCATCACTTTGTACGCATAAAAAAGGAAAATAGACAACAACATATTTTTAAAATATTAAAAGAAATAATAAGACCTGATCTTACCTTTACTATTTTTATCCTAGATCAAGAACTAAAAATTGAATTTGAACGACTAATCTCAACAAACTTAAACACAACGGCAAGACTTGTATTTTCTAATATTTATTTAATGGATGTAATTAACCCCGAACAGCAACAAGAAATAATTACAAACTACCACCAAACTAACCATAACGGAATAACAGAAACCTACAATCACATTAAACAAAAATACTATTGGCCTAAACTAAGAGATTCCATAACGAATTTTATAAATAAGTGCGAAATATGCCTACAAAATACATACGAAAGGCACCCTTATAAAATCGCATACGAAGACCCTTTACTTGCCGAAAAAACCCTTCAAAACCCTTCATTTAGCCATCTTCCAGTTTTCAAATTGTCAATTTTAGATAAAAACGCAGTTACTATTTTAAATAAATTAAGGCACTTCTTTTCACACCATAACACACCTCAAAAAATCGTTGCGGACCAAGGAAAGGAATTCCAAAATAATCTGTTTAAAGAATTCTGTCAACTCTTTAGCATAGAAACCCACTATACAACCCCTGGTAATTCGTCCTCAAACAGCCCCGTAGAACGACTAAATTCGACATTATCCCAATTACTACGCAATGGTTTAATTTTACAACCTATGGTGAATAAGCAACTGCAGTGGTATCAAGTTCATTACAGGAAATTTAGACAACACTGACCTAGAAACGATTACTCAAAACTTAGAAATACTCAAGCATAATCAACTAAACTCAATGCACAAGATCAACGACCTTAGTTCATTCGCAGGGAATATGAATAAATTCGAAGAAATCATAAAAATTATAAATAAAAACTCCGAAACTATCAGAACTGAACTTCCAAAACTAAGTAATGAAATTAACTTAATTTTGTTGTTACAAGATCAATATATACAAATAAATAATTTAAATCAATTTTTGGAAAAACTTTTACGAATTTTCTCCTTTGCACATTTGCAAACTCTAGATTTAGAAATTCTTAGCTTGGACGAAATAAACGAAATTTGGGAATACTTAAAATTACACTATCCTAAAAACACCCTATGGTCTATTAAACACATTTCAGAATTAACCTTAATCTGTAAAACCGGGATTTTAATTTTAGACGAAATGGCAATTCTGGCAATTAAGATACCCATTTTCGAAAGAAATGTATGCGACTTAAAAATTGTTTACCCCATTCCAAGTAACGAATCTAAAATTTTAATTAGCCCTAGTAAATATTACTGTAGCTAATTATGGTATGATAATTGTAAAGAAATTAACTCAAAATGGATATGCTTTAATCCACTTGTTAATAGTTGCTTATTGCTCAAAAATTGTCAGTATCCTACTGTTCAAAACAGCTACCAGGTACCAGGCGCGGCCCGTGAAATTTTAAAGTTGTATATCTCTGTTGCTGCTTATGGGACCCATACCAAATTTAGGTTTTTTAATAGTGAGCCCACTAGAAATGTTTTGGTAAAGAAAAAAAATATTTTGTGATTTGCGAAAAAAAGTTGAATTTTTGAATTGGCCCACCTGGGTAAAAAATTAACACGCTTAGGTATTTTAGTTATTACTTTTTCTAAACAAATTTTACATCATTTTGTCGACAATTCTTAAATTTTAAGAGAAAAAAATGTGTTAGTAGAAAGTTATAGTCATTTGAATTTTTTCAACCGAAAAATAATTTAAATTTTCGGTTGCAAAAAATTCAAATGACTATAACTTTCTACTAACACATTTTTTTTTTCTTAAAATTTAAAAATTGTCGACAAAATGATCTAAAATTCGTTTAGAAAAAATAATAAATAACATACCTAAGCGTGTTAATTTTTTACCCAGGTGGGTCAATTCAAAAATTCAACTTTTTTTCGCAAATCACAAAATATTTTTTTCTTTACCAAAACATTCCTAGTGGGCTCACTATTAAAAAACCTAAATTTGGCATGGGTCCCATAAGCAGCAACAGAGATATACAACTTTAAAATTTCACGGGCCGCGCCTGCCAGGTACATACACTAACTTACAAAAATTCCTTATTGTTTCGCATAAAATCATCAGAACCAGTCTACGAAGACTGCTTTCAATTTCAAAGGGAAATCCTTCAGGATTGCTCCCTCATTCAAAGTCAGTGTGATGTCATCATTAGCCAACGCAAATATTCGTTAGCTATAAATAATATATCTATCATATATCCAGAAGCAACAATTCTTCAGCCAACCAACTTCTCCCTAAACCTACAAATTAGGCACTTAGAAGATCCAGCAAAAATTCGAGAGGATCTTTTAGAACCAATTAATTTTGAAAACCTCATCCCACAACAACAAATGCATACTTATTTTATCTTTTCATCAATATGTATTATTTTTATATGTAGTTTAAGTGTTGTCATATATCAGTGGAGAAAACATAAATATTTAAAAGCCATTCCTGTGAAGACCCTACAGAAAATCATCAACGAGGACGTTGAAAGAACTCAGGGTGGAGGAATAATATCCCTAGACCAACCATAAATTGCTGAATGTACATATCGCCGCATATAAAAGCAATAATTGTATTTATTTGTTAACATTAATTTTGTGTAAAAGCTAGAAGGCTGTTCAAGTTAATTGTTCACCGTAGTTCGTAAGATTGTAAATTAAGTTAAGGCCGTTTTGTGAAAAATAAAGTTTTTTAAAAGGAAGTTCGTTGGTCGTGTCATATAATTAGCTATTGTAGAGGATCAGCCTTTTGGGCCCACAAGTAGGTACTAAATAATTAAGAGATTACCAACAGGTATAGTGACCTAATTTGCAGAGAACTGTGGTTGTGCTATGTTAAGTATATTTTCATTTCAAATACCATAATGGCGTACCTTTACTCATACCTAGTTAACGATAGGTATGTTCGAAAAATTATTTAATCTAAGTGCAAACATTCTAGCCGAGTGAGGATAACCTTGACAAAGAAATTTTCAGAGAGGACTGAAGACACATTTTCATATATTCTGTCAACATACAAAAGTTGATAATTTATGTACACCAGTCAGGGTGTGTGTATTAGAACAACATTCTCAGAACATAAAAATTAACTTGTGTCGATATTGTGTAAAACTAAAAAAAAATAAACAAAAATTTTGTCAGTAAAAAGATCTCCACACAAAACATAGTTGGTATGCCCCGAGGGCATGTAGGGGATAGAACTGTCATATGTATGCAAATAACCGCAAAATACTATTTCCTACAATGTAAGACTAACAACTAATTTTCTCACTACGGGGACGACTGGGTCTAGATTAGGGGTCGGCAACTGGCTGACCGCGGTCCCGATACACACGAACTTAACGGCATCCTGCAGGAGATCTTTACCTCACGATACACCAAACGAATTTAACAATTGTGTGATACTTTTAAACCCGCTACGATCTTTTCTCAGTATTTGCCCGCGGCTTGCATTGATGTACTTTGACGACAGACGTTAAATTCCTTTTCCAATTTTTATTTCGTATTTACTATATACTATTTTATTGTTTAATTTACTATTACCTGTATTTTTGTAAATTTGCTAATATTTTTGTGTTAAGTGATCCAAATTTAATGTATAAGCTTGGCTAAAATGTTGTAATGCCAGTAAAACGATTTACTTTAAAAGTATAATTTTTTATAATTACAAACGCCGCAACCGTATCCAATTTTCTCCGATATAATAAATAATCATTTACCTTCTACCCCGTGACCTTTCACGTTCACATGTTTACTACAATTTATTTTCTTTTGGAAAAACATTGTCAAATAATTAATAATTAATTATGCAGTATTTGCACATAAAAAATTATGTTATGCAAAAATGTACGTTTTCCCTATGTAACGCAACTGA
This sequence comes from Philopedon plagiatum, assembly GCA_963971165.1. NCBI lineage: Eukaryota > Metazoa > Arthropoda > Insecta > Coleoptera > Curculionidae > Philopedon > Philopedon plagiatum. The sequence continues at coordinate 64,887,119 of OZ020191.1, forward strand.
CACGGGCTTCTCTTGTTTTTTTTTATCTAAGACATCCCACGTAGACTTCAAGCCTAAGTACTAACGTACCGTGGGTGTCTGAAGAGAAGGGAAATGTAGTCTATTGACACGGGATTTGAAGGATTGGAGGTTGGGACGGGAGGGGAAAACATCTGCAGGCAATTTGTTCCATAATCTGGAGACCCTAGGTATGAATGAGCGAGAGAAGTGGTCTGTTCTAGGCTTTTGTAGCTGGACAGTAAAGGGATGCATACGTAACGCGCCTCTTGTTGTTCTGTTAGGGACATTCAAGGGGGGAATAATCCCGGCTACATAAATTCCCTACAGCGCGGCGATGAGCGAGAGAAGGGAGTTTTCTCGTGAGGGCTGGGTCGTTGATAAGTCGAATGACTCTCTTTTGGATAGAATCAAGGATCTTAAGTGTCGAAGGTGATGCCGCTCCCCAGATGTGGGAGCAGTACTCTAGGTTAGGTCTTATTTGGGAAACATAGAGAGTGTATAAGTTGGAAGGGGAGAAGTATTTTCTGGCTCGAAAGAGAAAACCAAGCTTTTTAGCTGCCGATGTGGCTACTGAAGTAATGTGTTTGTGCCAGCTTTGTTTCGTTGTTTTGTAGGGCTTGGCCATTCATGTGGATGGGGTAAGCGTTGCCAGATTTTTTGCGTGAGAGGGAGCAAGACTGGGTTTTGGAGGCGTTGAACTGAACAAGGTTCTTGGCACCCCAGTTTAAGATTAACTGAAGATCTTGGGAAAGGGATAGGTACATAGATCTGCGTCTATTATCCAACTCCTGATTCGAAACTTGTCTGGAAAAATGAATATTGGAGTGAAGGGTACTATCGTCAGCATAACTGTGGATGGGATTGGTAGTTGAAGAGAGTAGGTCATTAATGTGAAGAAGAAATAGGGTGGGTGCCAGGACTGAACCTTGGGGGACACCGGCATTGATAGGATGGAAGTTAGATGAGTGACCGTCAACCACAACAGATATGCGCCGATTAGAGAGGAAGCTGCCGATCCAGGTACATAGTTTGGTAGGAAGGCCGTAAGAAGGTAGTTTGTTGAGGAGTGCGGCATGCCACACTCGGTCAAAGGCCTTGGAAATATCGAGAGCAACAATCTGAGATTCGCCATGAAATTCAAGAGACTTGTTCCAGTTATGCGTGACAAAGCTCAGGAGATCAGCTGTGGATCTTTGGTGACGAAATCCGTACTGTCTGTCATGGATGATTTTGTGTTTTTCTAGATATTGTAGAATTTGCAAGTTGATTACTTTCTCCATAACTTTGCTGACAACGGAGAGAAGAGAGATAGGTCTATAATTGGATGGAAGGGACTTCGAACCTTTCTTCGGGACAGGCTGCACACGAGCAGTCTTCCAGCTATCTGGGAAGATACCCTTGTCATAAGAGATCTGGAAAAGACTAGTTAAGATGGGTGCAAGTTCTGGAGCGCATTTTTTTAGAACAATTGCTGGTATGCCATCCAGACCAGAGGACTTTTTGGTGTCAAGGGATAGAATAATTTTTTGAACTTGTTTGACTTTAAGTATTATATCGGGCATTTTGTGGGGTACAGACTTAGCGGTTGGAAGAGCGAAATTGGGGGGAGGGATCAGGGTGGAATTGGCAGCGAATTGTTTGGCGAATAGTTCTGCTTTCCCTTTAGAGGTGGAGATAACTTCGTTGTCAGAGGTCAGGGGAGGAAAAGTGCTTCTACAGAAGTTCAGACTAATGTTTTTGGCAAGTGACCAGAAAGATTTGCCGCCGTTGGGACAGGAAAGCCCTTTATCTTTTATGCGGTTGTTAAAAGCATTTTTGGACTCTAAGATAGTTTGGTTGTATTGATTTCTGGCCTCGGTGAAAATTTGACGATTTTCGGGTGTAGGATTTTGAAGATACCTTTTGTGAGCTTGGGCTTTTTTGAGCCTGGCTTTGTCACAGGCCTTGGAGAACCATGGCTTTTGGTGGTGGAGTTTGGGTTTCTTGCGGGTATGTGGAATGAAACCTTCAATACCTGCTTCAATAATGTCTGTGATATGAGAGCAAATTTCGGAGGGATCGGGAGTGGAAAAACAGATAGGATTCCAAGGGAAAGCAGAGAAGAAGTTTCGAAGACCATCCCAGTCGGCAGAATTGTAGTGCCAGATCGTGCGTTCTGGCATGATTTCAGTAAACTCGGGATGTATGGGACAAGAGACGGTAATGATGCCATGATCTGAACGACCCAGGGGAGCGCATACAGATGTTAAGTAAGGCTCAGGATGGGTGGTAAGAAAAAAATCTAGTGGATTTGCATTATGGGTAGAAACGCGGGGAAAGTATGTTGGTTCTCTGATCAAATTGGTGAACGAGTTGCTGATTGCGAAGTTTTCTGCTGCTCTGCCTTCTGGGTCAATTTTTGTGGATCCTAACCATTCCTTGCTATGGACGTTGAAGTCGCCTAGGGCGATAACTTCAGCGGAGGGAAATTCGGAGATGAGATGGTCGATTTTTGCCGAGAGATAGTCAAATAACTCATTGTAGGATTTGTCTGATGGGGAGCGATAGATGCTACAGATAAATTTAGTAGAAGATTTAAGGGCGAGTTTTAGCCAGAGAATATCGGGCTGGCCTGATTCCAGGTTCAGGAGTCTGGTGCAAGAAAGACTGCTGCGAACGTAGGCACATACCCCACCATGAAGACGAAACGATGACAGAAGTTCATAGCCTGGAAACAGGAGATGATTGGTTTGGGTTTGGTGACTTGTCTTGAACAGTTTTCGCACTGCACTTGCAGAAAGAGCTAGATGCACCAAAGCATTGTATTTGTGCAGGTAATTATTCTTAATTACGGCAAATATGAACTCCAGTAACAGTACAATTACATAAATTAAATGTTTCTAAATATATATGAAGTTTAAGTCTATTTTTGGTTTATTAAACTAATGGAATAGGAATATAAAAAAATAGTAGTTTACATTTTTATTGGTGCAAGAGACGTGATCCTAGAATAAAAGCTATCCTAAAATAAAAATACTAAAAAGAAATTCCAAATAGCAAGGCATTTCTTACTGATACATGTTATATTTATTGTTGGTATTTCACACGATTACGTGAGGAAAAAACCAAAATCCTTACCCTACTGATCACTATGGTCAAATATTGACCTACAGGAGGAGAGAGGTAAGTGATCAAAAATGTGTAAAAAAGCGAGTTTTTAGGGATGAAAATCTTTTAAATTTCACCAACTATTTATCACATGAAACTTGGTGTGAACTTTATATTTCTCGGGGGGTAGAGGAGAAGTATTCCACATTTTTCAACATTCTTTTCTACTACTTCGATATTTCGTTTCCAAATTTCACGGAGGGGTCGTAGGGGGTAGGTAAATTATGCTGCGGTTTACCAAAACACTTATATTTAACATTAATGACAACAAACCTAATATTAATATCACAAGATTTAGTGACCTTAACTTACATGTTCACATCCGAGACTATTAGTTGTAGGGCTAGCATCTTACGGGACGTTGGGGTAGCTACTTAACTCATCTGACGCTGATGGGATCGGTGCCAAACGGCACCGATGGATCCGTCGTACCGATACTAATATGCAACTGCGGATGCACTACTATGGATCCCCTTGCATCCCGCTGACCTGCTATTTATATGAAATTGTCAAGAACAGTTTATACAAACAGTATAAACTGATCAGGGTTCACAAAATAACAGCGAGGCCAACAATATGCAATTGTAGCACGTAGAGTGGTTTCCGAAATATAAAATAAATAATATAATAAAATGGATAGAAATTTGGAAGAAATACGAATATATGGGAAAATATGACATTTTCCCCGCCCCGGAAAAGCTAGCCCCTAGCTTTGAAAATTTATACATTGGAGACATTTTACAAACACAAATATACAAATTAATAAACAAACGATTTTTCATTGGAGCTCGCAAGCTCAGTACATTTCGTATTTTAAAATGAATAAGGAAAGATAACACTAGCCAAAATGAAAGATAAAAATGGTTACTATCCTGGTAGTCTAGATTACACATTTTTACAAAGTTCTATAATTGAGGAGTTCCAACACGTTACTGATCGAATAGCCTACACACCGACAAAACCCGACACATCCTCGGCGCCACACGTTGAGGTTGTTCGTCATCTGGTTGTGGTTCAGACGCAGCGGTCACGGTTCCTGTGTCCTGGTGATGGGATCAGCTAGTTTCGTTGCCGACTCCCAGTGCAGCAGGGGTCTCCCTCCTCCAAAGAGTTCGGCCACCCGGACTTTGGATGTACTAAGCCGTGAGTGACCTTATTTGAGAAGGCAATTTACATCAGACTAATGGATCACTTAATTAGATTTCACGTCTTAAATACAAATCAATTTAGCTTTATACCCAAGAAATCTACCGAAATGACTATCTTTGATACGTTAGCACATATAACTGAACAACTTGATAAAAAGTATAAGGTTGCGGGGTCTATTTTGACTTGTCAAAGGCCTTCGACACAGTTGACTATCAGCTGTTGTTGGATGTTGGTGCAAGTTATGGTATGAGAGGGGTAGCAGCAAATCTATCAAAGTCCTACATGACTGGCAGACAACAAACTTTGTGTGTAACTGGTAAAGGTACTCACTCTTACTCTGAGATGATTGACCTCAAACAGGGTGTCCCACAAGGTTCAATTCTGGGCCCCATATTATTTTTGCTATATGTAAACAACCTGACCAATGGGTTTGTTGGTACGGTGTATCAATTTGCTGATGATACCTCAGTAATTGTGACGGATACTTGTCTTGGCGGACTGTCCCTGGGATGGTACAGAGGCAGCTCGGAGAATGTAGGAGTGGTGTCTGAATAGAAATTTGAGGCTTAACACAGGAAAGACTGGTTTACTAGTTTTCTCAAAGACCCCTAACAACTTAGAGTCTCCCTTAGTTAGGCTTGGTGGAAGAACCATTCCGGTAACAGATCACATAAAGGTTTTGGGGCTGAACCTGTATCCTACCTTAAATTGGGATAACCACATAATAACATTATGGTCTAGATTAAACCGTTTGTGCAGTTTGGTCCGGAGACTTAGAGACACTATTACAACGGATACCGTTAGCCTCCTTTACTTTGGGCGGTGATAAACTATGGGATATGCTTTTGGGGTTCCTCGAGAAGAGCTCCAGAGATCTTCAAGATCCAGAAGCGTATTCTCCGATGCATGATGGGGCTCCATCCAAGAATATCCTGCAGACCCAAATTTGGTCAACTGGCTGTGCTTACTGTTCCATCGTTCTAATTTTCTGCCTTACCTATGTTTGTCAAGAAAAATCGTCACTTGTTTTGTGAAAATCGTGCTTAATATGGGGAAGGTATGATAATGCAGACCAGACATAGGCCTGACCTGAGTATTCCCCAACATAACTCTACTTTTAAAAAAAGGACCATATTACCAGGCTGTGAAAGTATTCAGGACGCTACCTGCCAACATTGAAGGTATAGAAAGCATCAACACGTTTAAAAAACAATTAAACCAGTGGTTGCATCAAAAACGTTTCTATTCTTTTAAATTTCAATTTTAATTTGTTACTGTCACTGTCCCATACAATTTTTAAGTCTTCTATTTTATTATATGTGAGTGTCATATTAACCTATTATTTTAACATTGTTATCTTATATGTATTATTATTATCTTAGTTTCTTTCCAGCATATTGGCTTGATCCGCTTGTTGACGTTGCTTTGTCGTTTTTACGATTGTGTTGGCAACTAAAGGAATTGTATTGTGGAAAAAATGGTAGGTGGTAGAGGATCTTTTCCTCGACCGAGGAGGTACCACCCCGCGCAACCACTTAAATGGCTGGTGAAATCCTAGCGGATGTTTCCCGCCCTGGGTGCGTGAGTCGGTTTTTCTTTTCCTTTCCTCTTCAGACTGTCATTCTTTCTCTTCTCTTTTGTGTTCCTTCTCTCTTCTAACTATACACCTCTTAAAAAAAAAATGTGAAAATGATGATGGCGCTTTTGGGGGTAAAAAATTCCGGAGGTAAACTACCCCTCCATTCGGATCTCCGGGTGAGGGATGCTCATGGGGGCCTACCATCGAAGAATTCCAAGAGCATAGTAACCTTTGCCAACATCTGCGGGCTTAATTCCAATTTGGACTCTGTCCACGACTATCTCCAATCATGCAAACCCCACATTCTTTTTCTGACCGAAACCCAAATCAGCTCCAAATCCTCAACCAATCATCTCCTGTTTCCAGGTTATGAACTTCGGTCATCTTTTCGTCTTCATGGTGGGGTATGTGCCTACGTTCGCAGCAGTCTTTCTTACACCAGACTCCCGAACCTGGAATCAGGCCAGCCCGATATTCTCTGGCTAAAACTCGCCCTTAAATCTTCTACTAAATTTATCTGTTGCATCTATCGCTCCCCATCAGACAAATCCTACAATGAGCTCTTTGACTTTCTCTCGGCAAAAATCGACCATCTCATCTCCGAATATCCCTTCGCTGAGGTTATCATCGTGGGCGACTTCAACGTCCACAGCAAGGAATGGTTAGGATCCACAAAAATTGACCCAGAAGGCAGAGCAGCAGAAAACTTCGCAATCAGCAACTCGCTCACCAATTTGATCAGAGAACCAACATACTTTCCCCGCGTTTCTACCCATAATGCAAATCCACTAGATCTTTTTCTTACCACCCATCCTGAGCCTTACTTAACATCTGTATGCGCTCCCCTTGGTCGTTCAGATCATGGCCTCATTACCGTCTCTTGTCCCATACATGAGTTTGCTGAAATCATGCCAGAACGCACGATCTGGCACTACAATTCTGCCGACTGGGATGATCTTCGAAACTTCTTTTCTGTTTTCCCTTGGAAGCCTGTCTGTTTTTCCACTCCCGATCCCTCCGAAATTTGCTCTCATATCACAGACATTATTCTAGCAGGTATTGAAAGTTTCATTCCACATACCCGCAAGAAATCTAAACTCCACCATCAAAAGCCATGGTTCTTCAAGGCCTGTGACAAAGCCAGGCTCAAAAAAGCCCAAGCTCACAAAAGGTATCTTCAAAATCCTGCACCCGAAAATCGTCAAATTTTCACCGAGGCCAGAAATCAATACAACCAAACTATCTTAGAGTCCAAAAATGCTTTTAACAACCGCATAAAAGATAAAGTGCTTTCCTGTCCCAACGGCGGCAAATCTTTCTGGTCACTTGCCAAAACATTAGTCAGAACTTCTGTAGAAGCACTTTTCCTCCCCTGACCTCCGACAACGAAGTTATCTCCACCTCTAAAGGGAAAGCAGAACTATTCGCTAAACAATTCGCTGCCAATTCCACCCTGATCCCTCCCCCCAATTTCGCTCTTCCAACCGCTAAGGCTGTACCCCACAAAATGCCCGATATAATACTCAAGGTCAAACAAGTTCAAAAAATTCTTCTATCCCTTGACACCAAAAAGTCCTGTGGTCTGGATGGCATACCAGCAATTGTTCTAAAGAAATGCGCTCCAGAACTTCCACCCATCTTAACTCGTCTTATCCAGATCTCTTATGACAAGGGTATCTTCCCAGATAGCTGGAAGACTGCTCGTGTGCAGCCTGTCCCGAAGAAAGGTTCCAAGTCCCTTCCATCCAATTATAGACCTATCTCTCTTCTCTCCGTTGTCAGCAAAGTTATGGAGAAAGTAATCAACTTGCAAATTCTAAAATATCTAGAAAAACACAAAATCATCCATGGCAGACAGTACGGATTTCGTCACCAAAGATCCACAGCTGATCTCCTTAGCTTTGTCACACATAACTGGAACAAGTCTCTTGAATTTCATGGCGAATCTCAGATTGTTGCTCTTGATATTTCCAATGCCTTTGACCAAGTATGGCATGCCGCACTCCTCAACAAACTACCTTCTTACGGTCTTCCTACCAAACTATGTACCTGGATCGGCAGCTTCCTCTCTAATCAGCGCATATCTGTTGTGGTTGACGGTCACTCATCTAACTTCCATCCTATCAATGCTGGTGTCCCCCAAGGTTCAGTCCTGGCACCAACCCTATTTCTTCACATTACTGACCTACTCTCTTCAACTACCAATCCCATCCACAGTTATGCTGACGATAGCACTCTTCACTCCAATATTCATTTTTCCAGACAAGTTTCGGGTCGGGAGTTGGATAACAGACGCAGATCTATTTACCTATCCCTTTCCCAAAATCTTCAATTAATCTTAGACTGGGGTGCCAAGAACCTTGTTCAGTTCAACGCCTCCAAGACCCAGTCATGCTCCCTCTCACGCAAAAAATCTGGTAACGCTTACCCCATCCACATGAATGGCCAAGCCCTACAAAACAACGAAACATTCGATCTCGTTGGCGTCGCTTTCGAACATGATCTCAGCTGGCACAAACACATTACTTCAGTAGCCGCATCGGCAGCTAAAAAGCTTGGTTTTCTCTTTCGAGTCAGAAAATACTTCTCCCCTTCCAACTTATACACTCTCTATGTTTCCCAAATAAGACCTAACCTAGAGTACTGCTCCCACATCTGGGGAGCGGCATCACCTTCGACACTTAAGATCCTTGACTCTATCCAAAAAAGAGCCATTCGACTTATCAATGACCCAGCCCTCACGAGAAAACTCCCTTCTCTCGCTCATCGCCGCGCTGTAGGGAATTTATCCCTTTTCTACCGCTACTTCCACGGATTTTGCTCTGAAGAACTACACGGTATTATCCCCCCCCCCCCTGAATGTCCCTAACAAAACAACAAGAGGCGCGTTACGTATGCATCCCTTTACTGTCCAGCTACAAAAGCCTAGAACAGACCACTTCTCTCGCTCATTCATACCTAGGGTCTCCAGATTATGGAACAAATTGCCTGCAGATGTTTTTCGTTCCCGCCCCAACCTCCAATCCTTCAAATCCCGTGTCAATAGACTACATTTCCCTTCTCTTCAGATACCCACGGTACGTTAGTATTTAGGCTTGAAGTCTACGTGGGATGTCTTAGATAAGAAAAAATTATTTATTTATTTTATTTATTTATTTATATAGTCACTAATGATTTTAGTGTTGGGGAGTGTCCAAGGAACTTTCCTGTCCTTGCTGACCATGATATGATCGGTACGGAAGGACGGCTTGAAACTATCACACGTGAATTGCCAGAAATTAAATTTTTTCGCTAAATTAAATGGCCAGACAATATCTAATTTAATACTGGAATTAGTTGGAATGGATTGGAATTACACTTCTGTGGACGTGAATGTTATCATTCCGACGTTATACAAAATATACAAAAGGCTCTTGATAAAGTTGCCCCCCTTAGGCAGTGTGAGCAAAAAAAATATCCTTGGTTGTCTAAAGAACTAAGAAATTCGCAGCAGGAGAGAGATAGGGCGTACAGGACTTTTTGTTTCACTAAAGAGGAGCAGGATTGGAGAAATTATAAGCAGAAGAGAAATGGAGTAGTTACGATTATATGGTCAGAGAGAAAAAAATATTTTGAGTCAAATATTGATGAGTGTAGGGGGGAGCGAAAAAAAATGTGGCGTACTTTAAAAGAGTTAGTTGGCAATAAAAAGAAACAAATGGACATTCACTTTGGAAATTATAACAGGTCAACACAAGAAAATTTTAACGACTATTACTTGGATAGTTTGAAGGAAGTAGCAGAAAGTATTGAAAGACAAGAATGGCACAGTGAGAGAAATGAATGTGGCGAAACAGATTTCTTAAAGTTTGAGAAAGTTACTTTAGCCGAATTACGTAAAACTGTTTTTAATTTAAAAAATAAAAGTACTAGTGACAGTTACTTGACCATAAAACTAATAAAAGACTTATTCTGTGTAACCTCCTGTTGTATTTAATCAACACTGCCTTTGAGACAGGTACTTTCCCTAAAGAGTTAAAGTCCAGTGTTATTGTACCAATACCTAAGGTACCAAAGCCTACTACGCCGGGTGATTTTAGACCGATTAACCTATTACCAACGGTTGATAAACTAATAGAGTCGATTGCGTGTATACAATTAAAAGCTTATTATGAAAAAAACAACCTATTGTATGTGGGTCAATCGGCCTTTAGAAGCAAACATTCGTGTGGGTCAACAATTCAATATGTCAGTGCTACATGGAGAAATGACATGAATGAATATAAGATTTCTAAGATTTTCTTTTGTTGTGCCGAAATTTCTTCTAACGCAGTTAGATAATAAAATACTTGTTTTGAATGCAAGAAACTACTAGGAAGAAGGAAGCTTTTTCTTTAGTTTGGATGTCGTCACCTGCAGACCGGTTTCGAACTCTTTGGTTCTCATCAGTACAGGATAGACGAACATACCTACCTTCCGAAAAAGTGTATCCTTAAAGCTACAATGTCGAACTGCATAAGCAGTATGACACAGGTAGCACCATCCATTAGCAGTTTCAAGCAGTCGGAGTAGAGTTTTACCGTAAAGTAAAATTTTAAAAATATGAAGTTTACTTGTCAGGGGTATATATATATATATATATATATATTATATATATATATATATATATATATATATATATATATATATATATATATATATATATATATATATATATATATATATATATATATATATATATATAAGGTTTATGGTTTGATTTGTTTCTTGGATCCTTATATATATTTTTTTATTTGAGGGTTCTTGGGTTCTTATTCACATTATATTTACGTTTCGGTCGTATTCTTCGACCTTCATCAGATTTTTTTTTTGTTTTTTGAAAGCTAAAAACCGCTTTATTAGTAATTTATTTACAATTAAAACTTGAAAATATCCTACCTTCGAACGAAACTTCAGTGGTGCACTGGTAAACCATCACAAATTATATTTACATAGGAACAGTGACACAGACATAATTACAGTTAAAAATATTTAATTTATATATATATATATATATATATATATATATATATATATATATATATATATATATATATATATATATATATATATATCTAAAACAACGTCACATTCAGCACCATGTAGGTTCATTGGAGAACTGAGAACACGAAACGACAAGGAAATTTGCTATGGAATTTGTTTTTTGTTGTATTATTTTTTGTAATTTTATAGGCTTATTTTTAATATTATTGATTACATTTTTTCTTTTAGAATTTTAATTGTTAATTAATGGCGTTATTGGCTTATTTTATTATGTTGTAATAGATTTTGCTTAGGTGTTTTGTATCGGTTTTGGAGTTTATACTGTTTTGATTTTTTTGAATTTCTATCATTTCATAGAGTTCTCGTTTTTTTGTGTGATTTTCTGTACGTAAGATTTTAACGTTTTCATAATTGAATGTGTGTTGTTTTTCTAGCATATGGTTGGTAAGTGCAGTTTTGTTTTTTTTGTCATATTTGTGTCCATTTAATCTATTTTTTAAAAGTTGGCTTGTTTGACTGACTGACTGACTTGACTGAAATTGTTTTTTAGTAGGTTATACCCCTTATGTGCGACAGTTATATCGTGATTTTTGACCGTGTTATTTATTTTCTCTGACAGGCCTGGAATATAAGGAAGAGAAAGATAGTTTTTGTTTTTTGGTTTTTTATTAGTTTGATTTTTGTTGTAGAACATGTGGATGCGTTTTTTAAAAATGGTATTAATTAGTTTTTCTGGGTAGCAGTTCAATTTTAGGGCTTCTTTTGCTTTTTTTATTGCTGTATCGCGATATTCGGGGCTGGAAAGTTTAATCGCTCTATCGGCCAGGCCAATAATTACTGTTTTTTTTTTAGCAAGAGGATGTTGAGATTTGAAGTTAACATATCTAGAGGACCAGGTTTCTTTTGTGAACCATTCTGTTCTTATGGTGTTTTCTTTGTGGTGGAGTGTTGTGTCTAAAAAGTTTATTTTGTTTTGTTTTTCTGTTTCTATTGTGAATTGGATTTTATTGTGGTAGCTGTTTAAAAGAGTTTAATATGTTGTTTGTTTCATTTTCTGGGATGGCAGTGATACAGTCGTCTACGTATCTATAGAAAAATGGTATATAAGAGTTTAGGTTATTTAAGACAGTCTCTTCCAGATCTTCCATCACCAGTTGGGCGATTACACTAGAAATCGATGCTCCCATAGTCCAAAAATCACGATATAACTGTCGCACATAAGGGGTATAACCTACTAAAAAACAATTTCAGTCACTTAAAATCCAAAATTCCAAAAAATAAAAAAAGTAACACAATTTACCAAATACCCTGTAACGACTGCGAAGGTGTGTACATCGGTCAAACAAGCTAACTTTTAAAAAATAGATTAAATGGACACAAATATGACAAAAAAAAACAAAACTGCACTTACCAACCATATGCTAGAAAAACAACACACATTCAATTATATAAACGTTAAAATCTTACATACAGAAAATCACACAAAAAAACGAGAACTCTATGAAATGATAGAAATTCAAAAAAATCAAACAGTATAAACTCCAAAACCGATACAAAACACCTAAGCAAAATCTATTACAACATAATAAAATAAGCAATAACGCCATTAATTAACAATTAAAATTCTAAAAGAAAAAATGTAATCAATAATATTAAAATAAGCCTATAAAATTACAAAAAATAATACAACAAAAAAACAAATTCCATAGCAAATTTCCTTGTCGTTTCGTGTTTCTCAGTTCTCCAATGAACCTACATGGTGCTGAATGTGACGTTGTTTTAGATATATATATAATATATATATATATATATATATATATATATATATATATATATATATATATATATTAATAAATTAAATGGTTTTAACTGTAATTATGTCTGTGTCACTGTTCCTATGTAAATATAATTTGTGATGGTTTACCAGTGCACCACTGAAGTTTCGTTCGAAGGTAGGGATATTTTTAAGTTTTAATTGTAAATAAATTACTAATAAAGAGGTTTTTAGCTTTCAAAAAACAAAAAAAAATTCTGATGAAGGTCGAAGAATACGACCGAAACGTAAATATAATGTGAATAAGAACCCTCAAATTTGTATAATTTTTTCCCCGGGGATCCAAAAACCCAAGAACCCTCAAATAAAAATATATATATATATATATATATATATATATATATATATATATATATATATATATATATATATATAATAAATGTAAACGCGAAGATTTACTTCTTCGCTAGTGCAGCGATAAGGCCGTGAATGAAAAATAAAAATAATGAGGACTATCTTTGATTCTGGTCTGGGTGACCTCCTGCTATCGATTTTTGGGCCCTTACCCATCAGCGGGCAGGCTTACACCCAGGGTGGCTGAAGAACAGACCACGATTTGATCAGAATCAAAGAGAGTCCTTATATCCAAAATGTTCGGAAAGGATGGGTAAGATGTAGTGGCTCGCGCCAACTAGTTCACCTAGTGTTGCTCCAAAAATGTTTGGCTGCTAACACAATAATACTCGAAAGTATGTCGATGTCGACTTTCTCGACATCGACGGTACAAATGCACCATTGTACAACAATAGTAGAAAAATGGAAGATTTCTTGGCCTATAGGTAATATAATAAATGTAAACGCGAAGATTTACTTCTTCGCTAGTGCAGCGATAAGGCCGTGAATGAAAAATAAAAATAATGAGGACTATCTTTGATTCTGGTCTGGGTGACCTCCTGCTATCGATTTCTGGGCCCTTACCCATCAGCGGGCAGGCTTACACCCAGGGTGGCTGAAGAATAGACCACGATTTGATCAGAATCAAAGAGAGTCCTTATATCCAAAATGTTCGGAAAAGGATGGGTAAGATGTAGTGGCTCGCGCCAACTAGTTCACCTAGTGTTGCTCCAAAAATGTTTGGCTGCTAACACAATAATACTCGAAAGTATGTCGATGTCGACTTTCTCGACATCGACGGTACAAATGCATCATTGTACAACAATAGTAGAAAAATGGAAGATTTCTTGGCCTATAGGTAATATAATAAATGTAAACGCGAAGATTTACTTCTTCGCTAGTGCAGCGATAAGGCCGTGAATGAAAATAAAAATAATGAGGACTATCTTTGATTCTGGTCTGGGTGACCTCCTGCTATCGATTTCTGGGCCCTTACCCATCAGGCGGGTAGGCTTACACCCAGGGTGGCTGAAGAACAGACCACGATTTGATCAGAATCAAAGAGAGTCCTTATATCCAAAATGTTCGGAAAGGATGGGTAAGATGTAGTGGCTCGCGCCAACTAGTTCACCTAGTGTTGCTCCAAAAATGTTTGGCTGCTAACACAATAATGCTCGAAAGTATGTCGATGTCGACTTTCTCGACATCGACGGTACAAATGCACCATTGTACAACAATAGTAGAAAAATGGAAGATTTCTTGGCCTATAGGTAATATAATTAATGTAAACGCGAAGATTCACTTCTTCGCTAGTGCAAGCGATAAGGCCGTGAATGAAAAATAAAAAATTATGAGGACTCTCTTTGATTCTGATCAAATCGTGGTCTGTTCTTCAGCCACCCTGGGTGTAAGCCTGCCCGCTGATGGGTAAGGGCCCAGAAATCGATAGCAGGAGGTCACCCAGACCAGAATCAAAGATAGTCCTCATTATTTTTATTTTTCGTTCACGGCCTTATCGCTGCACTAGCGAAGAAGTAAATCTTCGCGTTTACATTTATTATATTACCTATAGGCCAAGAAATCTTCCATTTTTCTACTATTGTTGTACAATGGTGCATTTGTACCGTCGATGTCGAGAAAGTCGACATCGACATACTTTCGAGTATTATTGTGTTAGCAGCCAAACATTTTTTGGAGCAACACTAGGTGAACTAGTTGGCGCGAGCCACTACATCTTACCCATCCTTTCCGAACATTTTGGATATAAAGTCACCCTGGGTGCAAGCCTGCCCGCTGATGGGTAAGGGCCCAGAAATCGATAGCAGGAGGTCACCCTGACCAGAATCAAAGATAGTCCTCATTATTTTTATTTATCATTCACGGCCGTATCGCTGCACTAGCGAAGAAGTAAATCTTCGCGTTTACATTTATTATATTACCTATAGGCCAAGAAATGTTCCATTTTTTCTACTATATATATATATATATATATATATATATATATATATATATATATATATATATATATATATATATATATATATATATATATATATATATATATATATATATATGTATATATATATATATATATATATATATATATATATGTATATATATATATATATATAGATATATATATATATATATATATATATATATATATATATATATATATATATATATATATATATATATATATATACAGTGACCGCAAAAAGTTCGCAACATATGGGAAACATTTTTATTAGGAGAGTATCGGAAAAACTTTCCCAGGGGATCGGTTCTGCATGTCCGATAACCTAAAAATCGATTTTGACATACGTCACGTGACCACTGGTATAGCGTCAAATTAAAAAAAAATTGTTAATTTACAAAAAGTGAGGGTAGTTGACGAGATATCAAAAAAAGTTATTTGAAAAAATTGCTTAGAATTAAATTCTAGGTCCTTGTGCAAAATTTTAAGATTTTATTTAAAAAAATTGGAAAACTCAATTTTTTTTAAATATTTTTTTATCGATTTACAAATTTCCGGTTTTTTTCGTTTAGATAGCTTGGCTAATGTAAAGCCCATGTATCTGGATGAAAATAAACGAATGTAGTAGTTTTTTCTACAATTGACAGGACAAAATTAAAAAAAACAGGGTTTCGCCGGACGCTAGCTGTTGCAATTGATTTGTATCTAGCAGCAGTGTCAAAATTTTAGAGACATTTCAATGAGATTACATTGAGAAAACCTTAATCGTCTTAAATATATCTGAAGTTCGGACTTTTTGTAAAGTTAAGGGGATTAAAATAGATAATAAACAAAAAATTACCTGTTTATTTAATCGAAATTTTATAAACGAAAACCAATGTAAGAAAAACTTAAAAGTAGTCAAATTCTGTACTAACAACACAAAAAATCATTGTTTTTCCTTGGGTGCACAAAATTTAAAACTCAGTATGACCACCATTTCTCTCCATACATACTGTTGTTCTCGAGCGCAACTCTCGATTAACATTTCGGAGCATTTTACGATTTATTTGCAATACACAATTTATAATGACATTCTCTAAATTTTGTATATTCCTAAAGGGTCGATGTTTGTACACAGGGTTCTTTAGGTATCCCACATAAAAAAATCTAACGGAGTCAGATCTACAATTCTACAATTGACAGGACAAAATCGAAAAAATAGGTGTTCGCCGGACGCTCGCTGTTGCAATAGGTTTGAATCTAATGAAATGACTGTATCAAGATTTTATTAAGATTTTTCGCACATAAATTTAACAAACCAGGTCTATTTAGTTGTACTTAAAACTACCAAAAGCAGGCTCTGAAATTAAAACAACCAAAATAATCTAGTAGGTTAAAAACAACAGAAAAATGTCAAACAAATTATAATTTGTTTGATTTCAACCTATGTCATTGGTTTATGTCTCGCATCTTACTAAGTTTGATATTTTACATAAGTTTATTAATATTTTATTCCTTAAAATGGCACCCACACTACTTCTTCAGGAAAAGATAGAAATTATTTTAATTTCTGGAGATAATTACAAAAGCCATAGAGAAACAGCAGCAATTTTTAATGAGAGGCACCCCGATAAATCCCTCCATTATTCCACAGTATCTCGTCTAGTCGATAAATTTAAAGAAACGGGATCGGTAGAAAATCAGTATAAAGTTTCCCATGAAAAACCGGTAACAGGTGACGAAGGTTCTCTGGATGTGTGTTTGTCGATCACAGAAACACCCCAATTAGCAGTTAGTCAAATATCGGAGATCACTAACATTCACGAAAGATCTGTGCGGAGGATATTAAAAAGAAACAAATTTCATCCGTACAAACCTAAATTTGTACAAGTATTAAAAGATAGGGATTATGACGCCCGCTTCGATTTTTGTGCTTGGTTCCAGGGTATGATTGAGGAAGATTTTAATTTCCCAAAGAACGTTCTTTTCTCGGATGAAGCTACATTTACCTCTAACGGAACCGTCAGTTCACAAAACTGTAGATGGTGGGCCACCGAAAACCCAGACTTTGTAATTCAGAGTAAAGACCAATATAGTTTTAAGGTTAATGTGTGGTGCGGAATTTTCAACCTCAGAATAGTGGGACCTTTTTTCTTTAGAGACAATTTAAATTCAGAACGATATTTAGAATTTCTACAAACTGAGATATCTGACTTTTTAGACAATTTGTCATTAGCCGAAAGAAGAAATTTATACTTTCAACAAGACGGAGCTAGCATTCATTCCACAAATGAGGTGAAGAGATGGCTGGATCAAGAATTTGGAAACCAGTGGATAGGACGGTTTTCTGAAAATCCGTGGCCTGCGAGATCACCAGATCTGACTCCGTTAGATTTCTTTATGTGGGGATACCTAAAGAACTCTGTGTACAAACATCGACCCTTTAGGAATATACAAAATTTAGAGAATGTCATTAGAAATTGTGTATTGCAAATAAATCGTAAAATGCTCCGAAATGTTAATCGAGAGTTGCGCTCGAGAACAATAGTATGTATGGAGAGAAATGGTGGTCATACTGAGTTTTAAATTTTGTGCACCCAAGGAAAAACAATGATTTTTTATGTTGTTAGTACAGAATTTGACTACTTTTAAGTTTTTCTTACATTGGTTTTCGTTTATGAAATTTCGATTAAATAAACAGGTAATTTTTTGTTTATTATCTATTTTACTCCCCTTAACTTTACAAAAAGTCGAACTTCAGATATATTTAAGACGATTAAGGTTTTCTCAATGTAATCTCATTGAAATGTCTCTAAAATTTTGACACTGCTGCTAGATACAAATCATTGCAACAGCTAGCGTCCGGCGAAACCCTGTTTTTTTTAATTTTGTCCTGTCAATTGTAGAAAAAACTACTACATTCGTTTATTTTCATCCAGATACATGGGCTTTACATTAGCCAAGCTATCTAAACGAAAAAAACTGGAAATTTGTAAATCGATAAAAAAATATTTAAAAAAAATTGAGTTTTCCAATTTTTTTAAATAAAATCTTAAAATTTTGCACAAGGACCTAGAATTTAATTCTAAGCAATTTTTTCAAATAACTTTTTTTGATATCTCGTCAACTAACCTCACTTTTTGTAAATTAACAATTTTTTTTTTAATTTGACGCTATACCAGTGGTCACGTGACGTATGTCAAAATCGATTTTTAGGTTATCGGACATGCAGAACCGATCCCCCGGAAAAGTTTTTCCAATACTCACCTAATAAAAAATTTTCCCATATGTTGCGAACTTTTTGCCGGTCACTGTATATATATATATATATATATATATATATATATATATATATATATATATATATATATATATATATATATATACTTTGTTATTTTTCTTGAACCATTTATAATATATTTTTTTTTGGTGTGTCTTTCTTGGGATTAGGTTCATTGTAAAAACATTTTTTATATTAAAAGTCTATTTACGTTTCGACCCTTTTCCGGGTCATTTTCAAAATATATATTTATTTTTTTTATTAATTCAGTTTGATAAAAGACCTAAAAATACATTATTAGTTAAAACAATTTACAACAACAGTACAATATGACAGTAAACATTAAAATCTGGACACATCTATAATTCTACGTTCTTAACAGTGATTTTTCTACAATAATTGCAAGATATTTTTATTATACGCACCTTGAAAACTTTAAGGTCTTTGAAGGGTTAATCTGCTATTTCTTATCAGACATATTAAAACATACCAGAGTATTTTATGTGGAAAGAGAAAAAAATAGTAATTTATATCCTCTTAATATCAAATCAAAGGATTACACATTCTTTTAAAAAAATTACTATTTTTTTCTCTTTCCACATAAAATACTCTGGTATGTTTTAATATGTCTGATAAGAAATAGCAGATTAATCCTTCAAAGACCTTAAAGTTTTCAAGGTGCGTATAATAAAAATATCTTGCAATTATTGTAGAAAAATGTTCACTGTTAAGAACGTAGAATTATAGATGTGTCCAGATTTTAATGTTTACTGTCATATTGTACTGTTGTTGTAAATTGTTTTAACTAATAATGTATTTTTAGGTCTTTTATCAAACTGAATTAATAAAAAAAATAAATATATATTTTGAAAATGACCCGGAAAAGGGTCGAAACGTAAATAGACTTTTAATATAAAAAATGTTTTTACAATGAACCTAATCCCAAGAAACACACACCAAAAAAAAAAAAAAAAAAAAATATATATATATATATATATATATATATATATATATATATATATATATATATATTATATATATACATCGTGTCTTCGGAAGTTCTTACCATATGGTAAAAATTTTTATTATTGATTTTATGAAAAAAAGCGCCTCTTTATAAAAAGGTCTTCATCATGAGAAAATACCATCGTCATTCCAAAATTTGATCTTGGGCATACAGGGTGGCTCAAAAATGTAAAAGTTCCAATCCACGTGAAGCTAATACTGTACCTTATATGATACGTGGTCTGTCCAGGGCCAGAAGTGCTTGCCTGCTGTCCGTGAGGATGACTACATTTTGTCCAATAATATTCTTACTGGTTATTTCTCTTGTTGCTATACAGATACCTGTGAGTTCTGTTTGAACTACACTTGCATTTTTGCCTATAGCCCATTTTATGTTCAGGCTCAGGGCTCTGGAGTATATTCCACATCCTGAGCCCTTTTTGGTTTTGGAACCGTCAGTGTAGATGTGTATAGCACCTGCCGTTGCGGTATCTTGTGTGTGTCTAGTAATTACCCTGTAAGGTTTGTTGAAGACGAATCTCGGCGCAATGGCGTCCATGCTCGCTTGCAACAGTGGAAGCGCATTCAACGCATCGTTCCACAAGCGACGTTCCACCGCGCCGGTACCCGCTCCTGGTTCGATGCCAACCGTGCGAAGTCGTGTCATAGTCATCAACGCAACCGCCTTAATGTGAATACTAAGGGGGGTGAGATTAAGGATCACTTCCATTGCTCTGGTTGGTGTGGTTTTCATGGCTCCAGTAATATTGAGACATGCTATTCTCTGGATTTGATCTAGTTTTCGTGAGGCTGTGGCTTGGAGGACTTTAGGTCCCCAGGCTATTGCTCCGTATGTTAGCATGGGTCTTATGATGGTCGTGTAGGTCCATGCGACAACTCTGGGGGATAAACCCCAGGTTCGGCCCACGGTCCGACAGCATTGTTCGTAAGATATGTATGCTTTCTTTACTCGGTTTTGCAAGTGAGAGTTCCATGTTAGCCTGCTAACAAAGATAGCGTCAAGGTATTTCACCTCTGTAGAGAATCTTAGTTTGGTTTTCAGAAGTTCCGGTGCTTTTGGGTCCGTTAGCTTCCGTTTCTTTGTGAAGAGGACCATTTCCGTCTTTCTGGGATTGATAGACAAGGAGTGATCACTGCATCACTTTTCTATGGATTTAAGGGCAACCTGCATCCTTTCGCAGAGTGTGCTCTCAAACTTACCTGTTAACAGAATGACTAGGTCATCTGCGTAAGCAAGGGCGTAGGCGTTGTCATTGTTTAGGCGGCTAATCAGGGTGTCAAGGACCATATTCCACAGTAGCGGCGATAGCACTCCTCCTTGTGGACACCCTTTCATGACCGTGCCTTGTACCGTGACACCGTCCACACTGATTTTTATTGCTCTTTTTGAGAGCATTTTGAATATCCATCCGCTCACCGTTTTGGGAACATTCCTAGCGGAAAGAGAAGCAGATATTTTGGGAAAGGTAGTTTTGTCGAAGGCACCTTCTATGTCTATGAATACTCCCAGGGTAGATTCTTTAGTATCCAGAGATCTCTCTATACGGCCCGCGACAGTGTGGAGAGCCGTATCCGTAGATCTGCCTGGTGTGTACGCATGCTGATTGGGATGGAGTGGTTTGTCGATAAGCACCGTATCCCTAATGTATCTTTCGCAAAGCCTTTCTAAAGTTTTTAAGCAAAACGATGTGAGACTTATTGGTCTGTATGCTTTGGGAATAGAATAATCCATCCTACCAAGTTTGGGTATAAAGACAACCTTTACCTCTCTCCAGTTTCTGGGGATGTAGTTTAAAGCCAGAGAGGATCTGAACATTCCTACCAGGTGCGGCATAAGTATGTCCAAACCCCACTGAAGCAGGGCTGGATAGATGCCGTCAAGTCCTGGTGATTTAAATGAAAAGAAGCTTGAGATTGCCCACCTTACTTTGTCCTCGTCGACGATGCATTTCGCTGTTTGCCAGTCGTCTGCAGAAGTGATTTGTATTTCCTCCGTCCAAACAACCTTCTCCTTAGTGATTGAGTCGGGGAAATGCGTGCTCATTAAGAGTTGGATACTTTCTTGGAGGTCTGCAGTCTGTGTGCCATCCTTCTTGGTTAGTCTACCGATGCTTCGGTGTGGGTCTTTTGTGAGAGACTTCTGGAGTCTTGCCGCCTGTGGTAGATCTTCTATTTCTTCGCAGTAGACTCTCCAGGCCTCTCTTTGTTTTTGTCTGACGACTTTCTTATACTTTCTGAGGTGAGATCTGTATAGATTCCAGTCCTCTTCGAGCTTAGTGTCTTTGGCTTTGTTAAAAGATTTCGTTGCCATCTTCCTAAGTTGTTCCAGCTCTGGACACCACCATGAGGTGGATTTTCCATCGAGTTGGACTCGCCTTAGGGGGCAGGATTTTTTATATGTTTCTGTAATGGCGTTTTGGATAGTATTGGAATATCTCTCCAGGCCGTCATTGTTGTTGGGCGTCTCGGGCTCCACCGCTCGTAGAGTCCCATCCAGAAGGAGAGTGTATGTTACTCTATCCGTCTTTCTTGGGTCGCAAGATAATTTGGAGGTCCAGAGCTGTGTAATTATATCAAAAGTTATCCAGCGATGATCTGACATCGGAATGTCGTCAGATACATGCCAGGTTCGTATGGTTTTAGAAATGTTAGTTGTGGATAACGTAATGTCTATTAGTGTTTGACTGCGAGAGTTTATAAAAGTTGGTGTTGTACCTACATTTAAAATGCTAAGATTTTTCTGTATTACATAATCATAAAGTGACTTACCTCTGGCGTTTATATCCTTGCTGCCCCAGTTTACGTGGTGTGCATTTGAATCGCAGCCCATCACCAAGTCAAGATTCTGGTCTTGGCAGTGTTGTACCAGGTCCTCCATTTCTTTAGTAGGTGGTGGGGTGGCAGCGCGTGATGCTAGGATTAGCGTTTTCTTTTGGGCATTGTCGGCATGCTCCATCCTAACCGCGGTTAGATCCGAGGTGGAGAGGTGTGCCATTGGGTAGGCCTTGAATTTCCTAGGGATGTATATGGCTGTCCTAGGTTGTTGATTGCTGGGAAAGCTAAAAATTTGACCGTTTAGATTACTAAAACCTATCGTTTTGGTCTGTCGTATCCAAGGTTCTTGGATAAGTGCTAATGTATCCTGCAACTCGTCGAGATGGCGGCATAGTATTGCCGTGGCCGCTCTCTTGTGTTGCAAGTTACATTGGATTATATTTACCTTTGTGCCAGCTGCCTTCACTTCCATTTTTGGTTTTAAAGGTGCTGGCTTTTTACTTCTTAACCATCTTTTCCTCACCTGCGGGTGGAGAGATGGGCTCAATGTGGTCCGGAGAGTTTTCCGCGTCCTCCACCAAGGTGTCACCAATCACCATCGGTTCCGATGGTTCAGTGTCATCCTTGGGAGTTTCTGCACCGTCGGACGCCTCCTTCTGAGACTCGACAGTAACTTCTGGACCGTCCTTTCCGGGTTTAGCTTTTACAGTTAATGAGGTGAACCCGTAGCTCATCCTCATTACCTTCTTTTTGAGGACTTCCATGTCTTCGTCTCCAATCCCGACAACGAAGAGGTGTCCTTTTGGGCTTTCCTTCATTTCATGGTGGAAAGAACACCAGGCGGCGACGTTAAGGTCGGGGTTTTGGCCTCGAAGTTGACGCAGCACAACCTCCTGGCCCTCGGGTTCACCCTCAGGTTCCCCCGGGACCCAGAGAGAGACTTTTGTCAACTTCGGTAGCCAGTCGACGCTCACCACCGCCAATGTTGCTCCCTCCCATGTTTTTAAGGTGGGCACGGTGGTCTTTAACCAGTCCAGCGTTGGGTCGTCACATATTACTCGGATGATTTCACCGGAGTGTGTCCACGATCGAAACGTTGGTTGGTTTTCCTTGCCTCTTGTGGAGGAAGAACTAGCATTACTACCTGAGGGTTTGATCAGATTGTGGTGGCTAGATGTGGAGGGGCGGGGATCAGTGTTGGTGGTGGCCAGCGCCTGTTCTGTTGCCTTCCTCCTTCTTTTGGCTTCAGCGCCCGATACTCTCTTCCCGCGTCGGTGCTGGGGCCTTGGTGGTCCTTGAGGCGGACAGCTTTGTCCAGCCTCGAGGTTTGCTTGGGGTGCGCGTGTTCGCTCAACCT
The DNA here is from genome assembly GCA_963971165.1 of Philopedon plagiatum. Taxonomy (NCBI): domain Eukaryota; kingdom Metazoa; phylum Arthropoda; class Insecta; order Coleoptera; family Curculionidae; genus Philopedon; species Philopedon plagiatum. The sequence continues at coordinate 64,910,581 of OZ020191.1, forward strand.
CTGGTTCTTTATTTTGTTTTGTTGGTTGTGTTTCCATTTTCGTCCCACGGGTAGCTAGGGAAAGGTGTGTCACCCCTGACAGAGCCCCGCTTGCCAGGGGAAGGCTGCTTACAAGTGGGTGTCGCCTAGTCCCACAGGGGATCGTTCGTGACCGCTATGACCCGCGGCCTTCGGCACGATGCCGTACACCTTGGCTTGGGTTTGGGTTGGTCCATATATATATATATATATATATATATATATATATATATATATATATATATATATATATATATATATATATATATATATATATATATATATATATACAGGGTGATTCAAAGTACTTTGACAAACTTCAGGAGGTGATTGCTGGCATTATTTTAAGGCGAAACGTTCATATAAACAATGGTAACTACTCGATTTTCTTTACGGCCTGTATAACATATTTTTTTTTAATGCCAGTCTTACAACAAGCAAAACTTTTTATGAAGAATAACTTTTTTTCGTAAAATCAAAAATAAAAAAGTTTCCCATTGGTAACCAAATCTGGGCAGACGCTGTATATATATATATATATATATATATATATATATATATATATATATATATATATATATATATATATATATATACAGGGTGTCCCAGGATAGGTGTTACGATAGGACAAATGGGTCAAAAATTTTTGAATTTGAAAATGGCATTTTGGGAACATGCCCCGCTTGGCCCTAAACTGAGAAATACAAAATTTCACTCGGATTGGTATTACACAGGGTGAGTTATAACTAAAAATATGAAAAATGGCCAAGAGTAAAGTACTCTTATTTTTTCAAATGGAACAAAAGCTTAGTAGAAAAAGTTGTACAGAAATGAAACTAATTTGATGTCATTAGTTACCACTTGTTTTATCTTCATAATTGTTAATTTTTTCAATTTTGCGTAGGTAATATTTAATAAATTTTGTTATGTTTTTTTTTCGGTTTTTTATTATACTTGGAAACTACGTTTCCTAACATTTAATATGTACATTTACCAGGTATAGCCTAATAATGCATTGTAGTACGATATTGGTGGAAAATGTACTATTACATTTCAAAAAAATTGACAAAAATAAAAATATGGACTAGAAAGCTCTAATTTCAAATTATAATATTAGTTTCATTTCTGAACAACTTTTGCTACTAAGCTTTTGTTCCATTTGAAAAAATAAGAGTACTTTACTCTTGGCCATTTTTCATATTTTTAGTTATAACTCGCCCTGTATAATACCAATCCGAGTGAAATTTTGTATTTCTCAGTTTTGGACCAAGCGGGGCATGTTCCCAAAATGCCATTTTCAAATTCAAAATTTTTTGACCCATTTGTCCTATCGTAACACCTATCCTGGGACACCCTGTATATATATATATATATATATATATATATATATATATACATACAGCGTCTGCCCAGATTTGGTTACCAATGGGAAACTTTTTTATTTTTGATTTTACGAAAAAAAGTTATTCTTCATAAAAAGTTTTGCTTGTTGTAAGACTGGCATTAAAAAAAAATATGTTATACAGGCCGTAAAGAAAATCGAGTAGTTAAGGTAAATAACATGGAATTTTCGGTAGTAATGTCATTTGTAAATGCAAATAAATACTTTTTTAATGAAACGTTTCATTAAACTTCTTTCTTAATTCTTCTTTTATGACTTAAAAGCTTTTTTTTTGAAAGATCTAATAACTTATTTTTATTATCTTACCTGTATGTGGTGCTGGTTTCATAACAGGTAATAGATAAGAGTGACATTGACGATGATGAGCTCGATATATTGCTTCATGTTACAGAGGACCCAAAAAAAGCCTTGAACAAAGATCCCATGAATGGGTTACTTAGTTAAATTTATCCAAACTGTTTTGAAGAAAAACCAATAGAAAAATTTTAAATCAAAATTTATTCACGCATTTCCTGGAGACATGGATATACGATTTGATTATTGTCACTGGATAATGGGGTATTATGAAGATCATCCAAATTTCGGGTTTCAAATTTTGTTTTCCGTCAAAGCGACGTTTACCACCAACGGAATGTTTTCATCACAAAATTCGGGGTTTTGAAGTATCACTAATCCTTACTGGGTAGTAGAATGTCGGAGTAAAGTGTCTCAGAAAGTTAATGTTGGGTGTGGTGTTTTGAAAAACAAAATTTTAGGACCAATTTTTTTCGATAATAACATTAACGGACAAATATGTCTAACTTTTTTGAAAAATGACTTTTTTGATATTATTGATGAGTTGCCCCTGCATGTAAGGCAAGATTTAATATTTAGTTAGATGGTGCCCCTTGTCATTTCTCAGCAGAAGTATGAGCCCGGCCTAACTTCAATTCAAAATTGGGCGAACTTCGAATCAAGATGATAATTTTGCGGATTGGCCGCCTAGGTCCCCCGACTTCACACCTCTTGATTTCTTCTTTTGGGGGCGAATTAAGGAAATTGTTTACAAATACGGACCTAAAAATCTTATTCATTTAAAAAAGGAGGATACGATAAGCATGTTAAGAAATCCCAGCCGATCATGTAAGACATGCTGTTTGCCGGTTTAAGAAACATATTAAGTGCATTTAAAATGACGGTGGTTCTGTTGTGACCTAAAATTTGTTTTTAGGATCTGTTAGTTAAAATAAATAGTTTTCTAAATATTTTTTCTTGATTTCCATTACCACATATTTTTTTTTTCAATGCGAATCTTACTTTTACAACAAGCAAAACTTTTTATCAAGAATAACTTTTTTTCGTAAAATCAAAAATAAAAAAGTTTCCCATTTGGTAACCAAATCTGGGCAGACGCTGTATATATATATATATATATATATATATATATATATATATATATATATATATATATATATATATATATATTATCAGATTTTTACTCAAAAAACGTTCATCGGAGATATGAGTGACCCTATTTTTCGTAGCAATTACTGTATTATACTTTTGATTCATTGGGTGGTTAGAAAAATAGTTTATGTATCTTCCCGATGAGGTTGGCTTTCGATGAGTAAAAATCTGAAGAGCCTTTTTGACTTGTTTCTTAATAACGGTTACCCAAGGGGGACACTTCATAAACTTATTTACAACACTGGCTTTTTTGACGGTCCCACCGAGGATCAGGCACCTACCCATATAAAGTACAAAAAGTTACCCTACATCGAAGGATTAACTAACAATGTCATTGCCCATTTTAAACCTTTGCAAAGCATAAAAATAGCTAAATACAATATAACTATTGGAAGTATCTTCACAAAAACCAAAGACAAAACTCCTATCCTGCAAAATTCAAATGTTGTTTACAAAATACCCTGTCAAAAATGCGATAAATGTTATATAGGTCAGACAATACAAAGCCTCAAACAACGTATTACTCAACACAAGAGTGACAGTAGAATAGGGAAAAGGTCTTGTGCACTGGCGGTTCATTTTCAGAATATGGACCACAGTTTCGATTATGAAAATACAACCATTTTAGAACGGGAAAACAATTATAAGAAGCGTTTATTCTTGGAAATGGTACATATGAACAATACAACTGACTATATAAACTCAAGATCTGATATTGATCAATTAAGTACCATTTATTGTAACATCCTTAAAAATATTTAAACAAAGAGGACAAACCCTTTACGTTTCTTAACCATAATCCTGTACATTACTATCAATAAATTTGCCCAAACACTGTAGCAAGTTGAATTATCTCGAACGTAAATGTTTTTGTTTCCCTCTTTACAGAATTGAAAATGATTTTTTTTAAATAGTTCCTTTTTTGCTGTTTTTTGTTTTTAAACTTATATCTCGACAAACTAATACTTTAGAATCGAAGTAGCAATCACACAGAATGCAGTAGGTAATAAGTTTTAAAATTGTTTGTAATAAGTTTAAATGTATGTTGGTTGGCTGTTATGACTCTACTTGTAAGTTACAATGTTAGCCTTGTTGTATTGACTTTTTTTATTGAAATTGTAATTTTTTGTAGCGTTGCCTCCTGATGAAGTCATAAATAAATGACGAAATATAGAGGATTTAATGAATGAATGAGTTTATTTGAGTGACCTACAGACCGTTGACCCAAAAAATACCCCAAAAACTATATTAGTACGGTCGAGAATATATTGAAGTATATATATATATATATATATATATATATATATATATATATATATATATATATATATATATATATATATATATATATATATATATATATATATATATAAGAGAGAGAAGAATATCGGCTATGCGGACTGTGGAAGTGTGTTCTTCTCTTGCATCAAAGTACGGGGAGTCCAAGAAAATGGACAACCCCGGGCCGGGTAGACCATGACAGCTGTTTCGTCCTTGTTGGGACTCATTCAGACAGCCATAACCCAGTCGCACCGAGGCAATCGATGCTACCGTATCTTAAATCCGTTTTGCAAAACACAAGCAGGAAATAACATACCATAACGCCACCTAGCGGGTGCTGGCTCTAATGCAAAAGCAGAACACACTGGGAAGGTAAAATATCTAAGGGCGAACACGGCATCTCTAGCTTTCGAGAAACGCATTTTCGCAAATTCGCCCAACTCGTCCGCACCATTCGCGCAGATCAAGGAGGGAGGTCACGAGTTGGGAGGGTCACGAGGGAGGTCACGGGTTGCATTAGAGCCAGCACCCGCTAGGTGGCGTTGTGGTATGTTATTTCCTGCTTGTGTTTTGCAAAACGGATTTAAGATACGGTAGCATCGATTGCCTCGGTGCGACTGGGTTATGGCTGTCTGACTGAGTCCCAACAAGGACGAAACAGCTGTCATGGTCTACCCGGCCCGGGGTTGTCCATTTTCTTGGACTCCCCGTACTTTGATGCAAGAGAAGAACACACTTCCACAGTCTGCATAGCCGATATTCTTCTCTCTCTTATATATTGTACAGACGATAAACTTCTACATTTATATATATATATATATATATATATATATATATATATATATATATATATATATATATATATATATATATATATATATATATATATATATATATATATACAGGGTGTTATGAAATTCACTGCATATATTGGAATGGGTGACTCAGGGGGTAGTCTACAGACATACCCAATACTTTTTTTCTTAAATCGAACATTTTAAAAATTTTCAAAAATACCCTAAAACCCGTCAATTTTCGACGCACCTGGCTAAGCGAGCAAGTGGCTCGACATAGCGTTTGACAGAAAATTACGCGCGAAAAAACAAACACAAACACAAAACAAAAACAATTGAATTTGTTGAAACGTTGCCGGACATATATCTCTTTAAGGAGAATTTATTTTCTGTTTTTAAGCGTAATTTAAGACATTAAGAAATTTTTTTTAACCTTTTCCTAAGAAAAAACAAAAAAAATAGTAAAATGGCACTGCGAAATCAATCCTTTTTGTCAGTAGCCTTAGTTTTAACTAATATTTATGACACCCTATATTACGTTATTAATGATTAAGCGTTATTCCTACTAGCTTAAACTTTCTGCCAAGGAAAAGTTAAAAATCAAAACGAAAATACTAATTAAGCACAACTACATAGTACTTACTTTAAAAGTATAACCAGATCCGCTAAATTAGTTTTGCACCCGCAAACGTTACCATAATACGTCAATATGCAATGTGTTTTAAATTAAATTTAGGTTTCAACCCTATTGCACTACTCACTAAGCACAAACTAGATAAAAATGATCAAAATATTGGTTAACAACGGATCGACGAAGACCATTTTCTAGGTAGTGAAAAGAAATTACATTATTTAAAACTTTAAACGAAAAAAAAATTGAAAACATTAATTGTATGGTTTTTATGCAGCTGAAAAACTTAAATATGGCGCATGGCTCTCGATGACATTAAGAAATGCTTCTTTGTCGATCTTTCTTGATCATGATACATGTTCATAGGCGTTTCTAGGTGGGGGCTTGGGGGGGCTTAACCCCCCCAAATCTCGGATTAGCCCCCCCCCCCCCCCCAAATCCAACTGAGTAACCTAGCCGCCTATATATAAACCAGGGACTTAAGCCCCCCAAATAAGTAAACCGGGGGCTTAAGCCCCCCCAAAAATAGAGGGATAGAATCGCCTATGATCATGTCTCTTTGTCACTTCCTGTGTTAGTGTGTTGATGCGGTACCTGGCGCTGATTTGGCGCGAAAATTTAAAATAGAACGCGTGTTTGTATTATTGCCTTTGAAACACAGCACTCTTAAAATAAGTAGAATATCCACTAGGTTTCAAAAATGGCACACGTATGCATCGACGGTTACGTTTCACTAGGATTATTACTAAGAAATTATGTTGGCAGCAGCTCCGAACTTCGTGAAAGTTTCAGGGTGGGTATTTTGAAAAGGAAAATATGTAAAATAATAGCCATATTTTGGCGTTTACCAAGCAACGCAATTTTGGTAACCTGGTATAGGTCAGCCTCTCTTCAACGATATGGAAATAAAAGAGATAGAAAAATTACCACGTCGTAACCTGGTAAACGCCAAATGAGTAATGTGTCAAAATGAATTGAATCTGTATTTACGTTAACCTACATTATATTCGTCGCGTTGGTTTATTTGCATTTTGTTGTGCTTCTTAAGGCCCGGTACTTTGAAAAATATTAATAACAACGATTAACTAATCGATGTGTCAAAATAAACTTTCGGTTTAAATTCGATTTACGTACTTTGACAAACATTTGATTGCCAGATTAGCATTAGATTAGCGTTAGAACTACTATTTGAAATTTTAACCCCAAAATCTATAAAAAGAAGAAAATTCTAGGTTATGTCATTTCATAAATTCTTCCTTGTCACAGATGATCGGTTTCTATATTTTTATTTATCGTTCTCATTGCTTTTCTGGTGTTTTTAAAACAAGGTATGTATGAAAAATAATTTTAAACATAATTATTTATAAAATAAGATGTTTTTAAACCGACAGAGCACTCAAAACTATTGTTTTTTAGCATTTGACTTGGTGGAACTGATGCAATATGAACGAGTCTAATAAGAAAAAACAAAGGGCTGCTAACTATACTAATAAAGAAATTCATCTTCTAATGAATAGCATTAAACCCGAAATGAAGATAATTGAAAACAAGAAAACAGATGCGGCTACAGTGACTGACAAACAGAAGGCTTGGGAGAGGGTTTCAATGTTTTTTAATATGAACATTGAATCTAGTCGAGATGTAAATTCACTGAAATTAAAATATGAAAACAAAAAAAAATTTGAAAAAAGAGATTGATTGAATAAACAAAATTATAGAGCTACAGGAGGTGGTCCTGCAACTACAACCAAATTAGAATGGTATGAGGAGTTTTTGCTAACACTATTACAATTAGGCATAGCAGGGTTACCATCACAGGGTGATTGTGATGAAGAAGACAACTCACATTTAGCAACTAGTCTGAATTTTCAAGGGGGTAAGTATCAGCACATTTTTATCATTAAACCTATTGGTCACCTATGTTAGTTATTGGTACAAAGTTAAATAAAACAGTAGAGCAATTTAAAACTCAGATTTTTGTTCCGAAGGTTTAAGTGAATAAAAAATACCCATATGAAAAATAGTTAAGGATATTCATTTATTATGAACGTATTTGTATTTTCCTATAGGACTTAGTTTTTTTATTTTATTTTTTCATAAACACTGAATTGTGATATAATATATATAATATTATTGTTTTATATTGTAGATGTCTATTTGTAATTATTGCAACTATTTTGTTTGCAAAACATATTGTTTTGTAACTTTCCTTTAATATCCCTAACTTTTTTCGACATGTGTACCTAGTTGTTTTTGTTAAAGTTCCTTATACCTATGAAACCATGATAACTCTGTATAAAAAATCTGCAATGATCCCAACCATGTGACCAAGCTAGAAGCAATCCATTAGGACCCTAGAAAACATTCCAGAAGAGAAATTGAGTGTACACCGATTTTCCAACGGAACCAGTAGTATAGCTCTATGAGTACTTGGTTTCATTCAATAACTTATATCTCGACTTATATTATCAAGGGAATTTTACTTAACCCATTGCCAGGTTTATAATATTTTCCATATACCACACTACATTTTATTGTAAATAATTTTATTATGCCATTCATAAAAATTGGGATTTATTTTTTTAACTTTTGTTGAAATATTTTTTAGAGCAAGCCGAAATAGTAGAACTGGAGATTGAGCAGAAAGAATACAACTTTGATGATCAGTGTGAAATAATAACTATTGAGCAAGCTATTGAGTCTTCAGGGAAGAGTGTAGTAGAAGAGTCCTGAAGAAAGTAAACATAATTTAAAAGTAATAATGAATCAGAAATTCTCTTCAATATTTAAGGTACAGGACATCCAAATAAAAGTAAAAGACTTTGTGATGAAGAAACTGTGGAGTTGGTATGTTTAATTAATTATAATAATAATAAAATGTTTTATTTGCTTATCAGCATTATTTACACATTAAGCATCGTCATAAGTACCTATGTAGTAGTAAAATGTATAAATTGAATCTTACAAGTAATTTTTAGATTTAAATGATACATTGAGTATTAAAGGCACAAAAATACAAAACAATCCAGTCCAAGATTTGACAACACGACACCGAGAAATAAAAAAATCAGTTTAGTAGTTTGTTAATGAAAAGCTTTACATTACAAAATACATTACATATGTAGCAGATTTGCCAGTATCATATTTTTTAATAGAAAGAAATAACTAAAAAATGCAGAAGTCAAAAAAAATTTAGTTTTACTTGGTAAGTCATTATCTTTCTTTCATTCTAGCTTTAAATGCCCAGATTTGTGACACAAATGATAATTAATTTTGTCATAACTTGTTAATAAAAAGTTTTTAAGTAACATGAAAAATTTTATAAGCAGAAGTTTTGTTTGACTTGCTAAAAAAAATGTAATACCTAATTTTTTCAATAATTTTGCCATCACAGTTTCAATACTTTGCACTGTATTTTCAGTTGCAGAAATACGATCATTCTAAAATTTTTAGTTGTTTTTGCTTCTGCAAATTTCCAAAAACTCTGGGTGGAAATAGAAAATTAGTTTTAAAAATACTAAAACTTTCTACTAAGCAAATTTTTCATTAAAAACTTGTGGAACAATTAATTGATTACATATCATTTAACCAAAAATTAAAAACATTTGCAGCTGAATATGAAGTGCTGGCTAGAGCCCAGGTTTTTGGGTTTTTGTATTGATGATTTGGGTTTTTGCTGGGAATTTGTGTTTTTGTGTTTTATGTTGTTAATTTAAGCCTAGGTTTAAAAATTTACACAAAATGTCAAATGTTTGTAAAACAGAAAAAAAATTCTTTAAGATTAATACAACGGGTCTCCGGTGGCCGAGTTGGTACGGCGCCAGCTTTGCAACCGAGAGGCGCGGGTTCGAATCCCGCTTCGACCATGGATATTTTGTGATTGTTGTTGGAAGGTGGTAGAGGAATTCTTCCTCGACCGAGGTGGTACCATCCCACACATCCTCTTAAAGGGCTGGTGAAATCCCTAGGGATGTTTCCAGCTCTGGATATGTGAGTCGATTCCCCAGTACACCCACGGTACATAGTACTTAGACTTCGGTCTTCGTGGGCTGTCAGAAGATAAAAAAAAACCAAAAGCATTTAAAGATTCTTAAGTAGTTCTTTTTTCAAGTATGATTTTTCTAGTTTTAGGTACTATTTGTTAATAATAAATTCCTTATGTATGTTGCTCTTATTTTACTCTTACAAGTTTGTATTGTGCATTCCCTGGCGCATTCATTATTTTTACAAATTATTTTATATAAGTGAAACTATTAAATAATATTGGTTCTGTGTTTGTCTATAAATCTTTTCTTACAATTTTAGGGAAAAACCTCGAAAAACCCCACCTGGGGTTTAGCTTCTCAGAAAATATGGTTTTGCTTATGTCAGTCCTACCTAAATGAAAATCAGAAATTGTGTATTAATTTTTAAATTTTATAATTTTTCCCCTATAAAAATGACTGGGCTTTCCCTCAGGCTTTCCATTAAAAATATGCCAAAATAATCTTGTTATTTCTCAGTGTCATGACATTATATCTTGGACTATTATCACGGTAAATAAAAAGAACCTATTATGTACAGGGTGTCCCTGGATATGGATGGTTACCTATACCACACATGGACCTTATTGGTAATTTTTTGACAAAAAGTTATTCTTTATAAAGCTTTTCTTATTCACTTAGAAAGTACTTTATTTTGCCATTACCAGGAACACACTGTATGTGGTGTATAAAATGCAATAAAAAATAAATGGTGTAAGTGTTTATTTTGTAGTTTGAATGTTACACCACTTTTAATTAATTTATATTTAAGAATGTGATTTTTATTACAACAAATTGCATCTAATCCTTTCCTCTAAAAACTAATTTATCCTCATATGCCATTAAGTTACTGGTTATGTATTTTTTAAGTTTAAATGTACCTTACCTTGAAATCAGTCAGGGTCAATTTATATTATTATATTACACTTTTTTATTTGAAGGAAAAAGGAAATATGGATGGACAGAACTCAAAACGCTCTTCTGTTAAAGAATCACCAAAATCATTACAATCGAAACTTTGGAAATTAAAAAAAAACGAAATAGAAATGGAGTAACACAACAAGAGAAAGAAATGCATATGGAATCATTTAAAACATTAGCTGAAAAAAGAACGGAGGTTGCAAAATGTCAAGAAGAATGTTACAAAATTGAGCTAGAACATAAAAAAGATGAAAAAATTAGATCTGAAAAAAGTGGGTTTTAGAGGAAAAAATCTTAGAAATGGAGTTAAAGAAAAAAACAGAACAGTATTCACGGGTTTTGGAAGAACCATAAACAAAAAATGCTGAAAATGATAGAGGAAGAACAAACAGTAAAAATTGATCTCCTGAAACATGAACTGCATGGAAAAATTGAACAAAGTATTGGCATTTATAATAAATAAATCTTTGAGTTTTGAAAGAACTGTAAAAAAAGGGTTAGGAGTAGGGGTCAAACATTAGTTTTACCGCATTCGCCATTTAATTTTTTGATAAACATCATAGTGATAGTAAAAAGTTTTAAAATTCAAATTTGCATCAACCTTTAGCACACAACAACCCATTAATCTCTGTACAGCAAATTATTAGTCTTGACATAATAAACTTTACAAATCGAAAGTACACATAAATATAAATTTTAAATTTGCAGACTTTATTATGTCAAAAATATTTTTTTTCATAGATTAAAGGGTTGTTGTACTGTAAAGGACGCTGTCCATTTTAATTTTTTTTTATTTATTCAAATAAAGATACAACAGGCAATGCCCAAATGGTATTGCAACAAAAACGTATAGGTAAAAGTAAAATTACAAAACAATAGACTTAACACTACACTCCACATTTCCTAATTCCACCCTCGATCATTTTTATGAAGATCATAATTTTAGTTCTAAAACATTGGGAAGAACAGTAAAATTTAAATTTTTGACTATACCTAACTATGATATTTACTCAAAAATGAAATGGTGATATTTGTATACTAATAAAGAGTCTGTATAGAAGATTGGAGATTTATTTTATATCTATATTTAAAAAAAATCCCTTAACAGTAAATTATGGATTTTTTTTGTCTCATTTCGCTATTTCCTTTTTTGGTAATCAAGGTACTTATAGAAAAAGTTTATAAAATGCAAAACCATCGGGCTCCTTAGAACAAAACAGCCCATTTATATAAAGAAAAAAATTATGATTTTTTGACATTATACACCCTACAAATAAATAGAAAAATTTGTTTTGTGGAGTTTATTCTCGTATAAATAAAAAAATTCTATTTGTAGAATTTATTGTCAAAAATCATACTTTTCTTTTAGCAGATTAATGGGTTATAGAGTTCTTAAAGGCGCTCTTTGTTTTGTTTATAAATTTTTTCGTTTAACGGCAGTTTTTACCAAAAATGAAATGGCGAATGCGGTAAAAATCTATGGTTTACTATTAATAGGCTACTGCAGTGGTTTGTATTGTGATGAGATGAAACAAAGCCTTTATCTCGTCTCAACCAAAGAAACCTGAGACAGTGGCCAAGATAGGTCAATACAGAAGTGCTCGGACAAGACTGTCTTGACTTTTGGCATGGGTCTATTCTATCGAGACGAACGAGACATAATATTTTAGTTTATAAAAAATAGAAAAAAGCCTGTTGATTGTCACTAATTTATTTAACCTAAAATTATAACAAGCCTCCAAAATATGTTAATAAATTTTGTCGGGTAGGATTATATAAAGGCACACCATTTTGTGCATTATTAGGTACCAATGTCAAATTCTTCATTTCCATATAACCACTCATCATTTACTCGTTCTCTATTTTGTACTGCAATATTATGCAGGACAGCTGTAGCTACTATTATCTGCTGTGTTCGTGTTATTTTACATCTAATGCCAGTAGAAAGGATTGGAAAACGCCTCTTCCATATTCCAAAAGTTCTCTTTACTACGGTTCTAGTGAGTATATGGCTACGGTTGTATAGTTCTTCAGCAGGTGTGTGAGGCCTACCTATTGGGGTCATTAAATAGGTATTTAATGGATACGTATATAAGTATTTCCTAGACTGCTACTACTTGGTTGATAGTTCAGACTAGCAACGTGGAGATTGATCTGCAGCTGATGAAAAGCCTCGCCGAACAAGCATCTCAATACTGTCAGTTTTTTTAATTGTTGAGGGAACTGCAATAGATAAAAAAAGGTTTATGTAGATAAGTCAAGTAATGTTCTCATTATTTGTACCGACCACCCCTTCTCTGGGGTTTCTCTTTTCCTTTAACCAAGGTACAAAAAAGGGGGTTCGTAGTACCAATTGTATTGCACTTAACTGTGGGGTAGAAAACTGGAAATTTACATTTACTTGTTTGTTTCCTGTGTTTTTAAATGTATTGTTTCAAAAAGGGAGCTCTTTTACTAGGATTATTTTTCTTTTAAATTAAACTCAGGTTCCACTAACTGAATTTTATTATAATAAAATTAGTAATAAAAGTTATCTGCAGCATGTATGTTAGTCACCATTTCTTATCAAAGTTATTTGCTTATTATCTATAGTTCTGTTGTGTATCTGGTTAAAATCAGAAATAAGCCTTTAGTTAATTCCAATACTGTACATACACAATTGAGTGTTTTTGTGGGTACTGTCGACGGCGGCAAATGTGCACGCATCCTTCGCGGGGAGAAAGATTTTTACTTGAGTATGAACCGGAATAAATAAAGATTGATTTTGTTTACACTATGGCTGTGTGTTATTTCATAAAATAGTAACAAACAAAACAAGTTATTTCCTTTATATCTTTGGAACCTTAACTCGTTTAATCTCATACCCATTATGTATACAAAATAAAATAACATTTCGATTTCGAGACATATTCCCTGTTCTAGTTATTACTTATTTCAACGCTACATTCAAAATCATTTTTCATTATATGTTTATAAGTCGGAACCACTGATTTTATGATAAAATTACTTTTTAGTTTATGTTTAAAATATATTTTTCTCATTAAATAAATTTTCAGGAAACTTGTCCTAGTCAATTTTATCAATGCAATAAGAATATCATAATTTCAAAAGTTACTTAATATTTTTGCACATCTAGAATTTCACTTCTTATAGTTAATTATACTTGCTTTTTCTGTTCACTCGTTACTTTTCGCACTTATGGTTTCACTAACTACTTTTGACTTCACTGTACTTAACAATATCTACATTATAACTTTTGGCTACATCTTGAATGATTGAATGAATCTGAATCTACACTCTGAATGAATAGAATGATTTTTCCAAGGAACGTTTTCTGCTTTTATACAGATCTTAGCGTTTTCCGTTCGTTTTTCGAGGCTTTACGACCGTTAAACGAAAAGGAATCAGGCCACCTGTGACCTAGTTTATAGTTATCAACATAAGTACAATGGCTCAAAACTGAGAACACCTGCAAGAGTCGGATGATTTTCGGGAATTTCCCGAGTCTTATCGAATTTCAGCTAGGCACTTAGATTTTATTATTCAAATAATTTAACGTTCTTTTAACTTGTGCTGGGTGTGTGTGTGTGGTCCAGATGAACCGGGTAAGTTAAGTTTATGGACTTAGAAACTTTTTTGGTTTTTGTTTTTACTTTGGCTGATAGTCAAAAATAAATAGTTATGTTGTTAATAATTATTTTCAAATGAGAGCTACATAAATTAAAATATAGTTTATGTATAATTTTAATTTCTTATTATTTTATTATTTTTAATCGGCCGTAAACATTATCGTACTTTACCAATAGAAATTAAATTTAGATAATTTTTCTAAGAATTTAATACGGGTGCTCATTACATTACTCCCTTCCCAATAAAAAAAGGAAAGAATTAATTTCTTTGCTTTTTCGTCTACTCTGACAAGCCAGAAAATATGATATGTTTTTATCAATAAATTTCACAAATTAGGGCCTACTTTGTGTCGTTTTACGTTTAAGGGTCGCCTCTTGCCTTTTTTAACATAGATCACCTTGATAATATATTTAGTGTGAACAGAAAAAAATTTACCATCATCTAAGGGTTAGATTTATATGACATATATAAATGGTTTATGCATTCGGGTAAGTAAAAAAAGGTCTTAACCTTTAGATGATTCGATCGTAAATCTATCTTAAAATTATATTCTCACATTACACGTTTTCTTAAGAGCCTTATCGGGTCTAGGTCTCACTAGGATTCCACTCGGAGAGTTTTCACATCAAAATTTACAATTGGTAAGAGTAGATATTACTACCTTGTAATAAAAAAAATCATACTTGCAAAAATCTTTGTCAATAAAACTTAATTTCTTTAACTAACTAGTTTTTCTAAAATCTATTATTTGCGATAAAAGTAGGATATTATCCATATATAAAGGAATGTGTGTGTATAGAATTAAATATGATTTATACTGTCACAACGGGGGTTGTTGCGACTGAGGCTAAGTAATAGTCTCTGGGATCGTGTGGAGGGAATGAAGTTAAAACAGGTTATCAAAAATATAACATTTAATAAGTAATCAACAATAATAGCAATAAAATAAAGTTTGGCATTAAATAAATGAAATGAGGCACTTACTTATAAACTTCCCCTACATCTATAAGGGCGGCTCCTCTCCCGACCAACGGGCACATGTCTTATCTCGACATCTTAAGAACGACTGCCTATCACTCCATTATGCAGTTATCGACGATCGGTGCATTGCTAAGTCAGCATACCTTGACTTACTCAATAAAGTTAAACAAAACCAAGCTGACCTTCAATGTCGTCACCAAGTTCACCGAATAACAGAGTGTCTATTCATCGTTATTGTCAAAATAATCTTTATATAAATACAGTGTGATTTTAAAAATAATTAATAAAATAATCCATGATAACATAACTATGACAATACCATGACTTAATTGTAATAACTATATACCTATTATTAATATAAAAAGTAATTAAAATATGGTGATAAAAAATGGTGATAAAAAAACTACCTCTGTTATACATCTATACGTAAATATGAGACTTACAATAACCATGCTTTGTTATTTTTCCGTCTTTTTCGGGAGACTCTGGAATGATGTTGGCAGAGGAGGGGAGGGATACCCTCCTAAGGGCTCTGGAGGTCTCTGGACAATGTTGATATTACCTACATTATGGAGCCCCCTTTCAGGGCATGACAATGATAATATTACCGACATTACAGAGCCCCCTCGGGGGGCGATTAGGCGGTCTATCCGTACTAGTTATAGAGCGCCAACAGCGCTCTATATAACGCCCCGTCAGTGAGAAAAATGTTCGTTTGTTGATTAATCGTGTTTTTCGACAATCTCGATTTTTTTTCTCCGAGATGGTTGCGCCTGAAACATTCAAATTTTCTGGGTTAATAGAGGGATAGTGCGACTAGCTTCGATAAAAAATCCAGTTATACAGGGTGTTTCGTTTCGGAGTTATTAAACGTCAAAGTCGAAATTTCCGCGATTTCCTATGATATCGATTACAGGTCGCAAAAGTTAATTAAATCGATTTAAATTTTCAGAGGTTGTAGAGGATCGGAGTCTTCCGAACCCTATTGAAATTGGCGGTATTCGTAAAATGGGAAGTAATTCTTTTGAATTTTTTTATGTCGAAAAATGGCACTTGCAGACCCATATTCAATTCTACATTGCTCGAAAACGCAGCGTCGGACAGAAAAACGGATTTGGAAATTGGAAAAATTTGGGAAAAACTGGAAATTACGATTTTTCATTCAAATTTTTGACGGTTTTCAATTTTTTTGGGGGTCAAAATGGATTCAAATCGAAATCCCATGTACCTTATCGGAAAGACCTCGCCGAAATACGTAATTTTAATATTTTTTGGTTCCTTTATTCTTAATAGGAAAGGAGCAATCGATAATTAAATTTCGATTTTTAACCGTTTTTTTTCATGACATCTCTACATTCGAATCACTCTGTATCTTTTCCTATCTAATTTCTTCCAACTTTTTCAACGCTATCCCTTGGGGATATAATCAGGCTTTAAAATGAATTCCGAATGGGTGATCCTGGGCCGGATTTAGGGGGTAAAAACACATTTTTTCTGTTTTTTTCCATCAAAATTCATCTTTAAATGGCATTATTATGTATTATTTCTCTTATTTAACAGCTCTTTTTTGGTTTATTTTCTTCCGTCATCATCTGAGAACACTGCTAACTAATTAAAACTCCATATTTTTGCGTTAAAGTTATAAATAAATAGGTTTTCTTCCTTCGGCGCAGGAAAAATTTTAAAAACTGCGAATATTAAACTATGCCATGGAAAAAAACAATTGAACTGGTGACGCTTTAGATCGAAGTTAAATATGAGCTGTCAAAATATCCAGTTTTTCTAGCGATATTTTAAAGATCCTGAGCCAGTTTCGGCTTGGAATATACATGGAATTGATAGAATGGACGTTTTTTTATCTATTACTGACCATTTCGTAGCACGAGATGGGCATTAAATATCATTTTTTTGAAATTTTTGTTGACCCTACATTGCATTATAAAAATCAATTTCTATACGGGGAAATGTATTAATTTAATTATAATGTATGAAATGTCACAATTTGGCTAAAATGTCAGCATTTTGATGCGAAATAGGAATGAGTCTGGACCAACTTCGGCTTGAAATTTACCGGGCAAGGGATTTAGGGACCTTATACTTTCAGTAGAAAGACATTTCATTTCATAATATACCGATTAAATACCATTTTAATCGATTTTCCTATGACGCTACAAGACATCATTGAAGATTCTAATATTGCGCTCAGTGGCATCGACAAATTTGTTATAATATCTAAAAAATATGCATTTTATTTCATAAGCATGAGCGTGTATACCTTTGGGGCAATATATTAGTTATTATTGAATAATTTGAATTTAATTTTAGGGAAATGGATTGATTCGGATCGTTTTAAAGTAACCAGAACGATTCGAAAATACATTTTATACTTTGTGTTGTTGTTTTTATGTTGGTATGTATACAGAATGTCCAAAAAGTCTTTGTATGCGGAAATATCGTTGCCATTAGTACGAATATAAACCTATTGAGCAGGTTTTCAAGAAAATCGAAAATATTTAAATTACTATGTGTCGTGTTTGTTGTGTTTGTATGTATGTATAGTACAGGGTGTCCGAAAAGTCTTTGTATGGACAAATACCTTTGCTATTTGTACAAAGATAAACTTAATTGTCGGATTTAAAGCAAATCGTATATATTTGCATTTCTATGTGTACGGAGATATATTATGTTTGTATACAGGCTGTCCAAAAAGTCTTGGTTGGAGCAAATACTCCTAGTAGTACCAGGATAAATGTAATTAAACCGGATTTCATGCAAAGCGATTATATTTGTTTTTATATATGTTGTATATATGTATACAGGGTGTTCGAAAAGTCTTGGTATGGGCAAATACTTCTACTAGTACCGAGATAAACCTAATTAAATCGACTATATTCCTATTTAAACGTGTGGGTGTTAGTTTGAATGTATACAGGGAGTCCGAAAAGTCTTGTTATGGGACTCCTATTATTACTTAGATAAACTTTATTAGGTCGGATTTCACGCAAATCGAATATATTTGTATTGATATGTGTTTATGTTTGTATGTATGTCTACAGGGTGTCCGAAAAGTCTTGGTATGTGCAAATAATTCTATTAATACCGAGATAAAATTACTTAATTTGGATTTTAAGTAAATCGACTATATTCCTATTTAAACGTGTCGGTGTTAGTTTGAACATATACAGGGTGTCCAAAAAGTCTTGGTATGGGCAAATACTCCTATTATTACTTAGATAAACTTTATTTGGTCGGATTTCACGCAAATCGAATACATTTGTGTTAATATGTGTTTATGTTTGTATGTATGTGTACAGGGTGTCCGAAAAGTTTTTTGTTGGCAAAAATACTTTCTACGTGTGGTGTTTGTATGTGTGTAGCGACACGGTTACGAAGGGCGCTCTATTCTGCATCATCAGTCCGTAGGAGTGTGATATCTTCCTTAATACATGGCCTAGAAACACGAAACTTTCAGGGCATGAGAATGATGATATTACCGACCTTATAGAGCCCCCTCGGGGGGCGACTAGGCGCTCTACGCGTGCTAGTTATAGACCGCCTTTCAGGCCGGTCTATATACCTAGCTGTCCCTCAGGAAAATGTTCGTGTGTTGTCCAATTCTGTTTTTCGACAATCTCCATTTTTTTTCTCCGAGATGGTGGTTAGTGAAATGTTCAAATTTTCTGGGTTAATAGAGGGATAGTGCATCTAGCTTCGATAAAAAATTCAGTTACACAGGGCGTATCGTTTCGGAGTTATTAAACGTCAAAGTCGACATTTCCGCGATTTCGTATGATACACGATACAGGTCGCAAAAGTTAATTAAAACGATTTAAATTTTCGAAGGTTGTAGAAGACCGGGGTGTTCCGAACCCTATTGAAATTGGCGGTATTCGTAAAATGGGAAGTAATTCTTTTGAATTTTTTTAGGTCGAAAAATGGCACTTGCAGACCCATATTCAATTCTACCTTGCTCGAAAACGCAGCGTCGGACAGAAAAACGGATTTCAACTTAAAACTAAAGAATCTCAAATACTTTCTTTTTGCAATACATTTGCCTATACCTAAAACGACTGGAAATTGGAAAAATTTGGGAAAAACTGGAAATTACGATTTTTCATTCAAATTTTTGACGGTTGTCAATTTTTTTGGGGGTCAAAATGGATTCAAATCGAAATCCCATGTACCTTATCGGAAAGACCTCGCCGAAATACGTAATTTTAATATTTTTTGGTTCCTTTATTCTTAATAGGAAAGGAGCAATCGATAATTAAATTTCGATTTTTAACCGTTTTTTTTCATGACATCTCTACATTCGAATCACTCTGTATCTTTTCCTATCTAATTTCTTCCAACTTTTTCAACGCTATCCCTTGGGGATATAATCAGGCTTTAAAATGAATTCCGAATGGGTGATCCTGGGCCGGATTTAGGGGGTAAAAACACATTTTTTCTGTTTTTTTTCATCAAAATTCATCTTTAAATGGCATTATTATGTATTATTTCTCTTATTTAACAGCTCTTTTTGGTTTATTTTCTTCCGTCATCATCTGAGAACACTGCTAACTAATTAAAACTCCATATTTTTGCGTTAAAGTTATAAATAAATAGGTTTTCTTCCTTCGGCACAGGAAAAATTTTAAAAACTGCGAATGTTAAACCATGCCATGAAAAAAAAACAATTGAACTGGTGACGCTGTAGATCGAAGTTAAATATGAGCTATCAAAATATCCAGTTTTCCTAGCGATATTTTAAAGATCCTGAGCCAGTTTCGGCTTGGAATATACATGGAATTGATAGAATGGACGTTTTTTTTTATCTATTCCTGACCATTTCGTAGCACGAGATGGGCATTAAATATCATTTTTTTGAAATTTTTGTTGACCCTACATTGCATTATAAAAATCAATTTCTATACGGGAAAATGTACTAATTTAATTATAATGTATGAAATGTCACAATTTGGCTAAAATGTCAGCATTTTGATGCAAAATAGGAACGACTCTGGACCAACTTCGGCTTCAAATTTACCGGGCAAGGGATTTAAGGACCTTATACTTTCGGTAGAAAGACATTTCATTTGATAAATTTGGCTTTAAAAACCAATTTTATCGACTTTCCGATGACGCTACAAGACATCATTGAAGATTCTAATATTGCGCTCAGTGGCATCGAAAAAATCCAAAAATATGCATTTTATTTTCTAACCATGAGCGTGTATACCTTTGGAGCAATATATTAATTATTATTGAATAATTTTAATTTAATTTTAGGGAAATGACTTGATTCGGATCGTTTTAAAGTAACTAGAACGATTCGAAAATACATTTTATACCTTGCGGCATGTGCATGATTGTATATATGTCTACAGGGTGTCCAAAAAGTCTTTGTATGCGGAAATATCTTTGCCATTAGTACGAAGATAAAATTAATTGAGCCGGTTTTCAAGAAAATCGAAAATATTTAAATTACTATGTGTCGTGTTCTGTTGTGTTTTTATATATGTATACAGGGTGCCCGAAAAGTCTTTGAATGGGCAAATACCTTTGGCTTTTGTACAAATAGTAACTCAATTGTCGGATTTAAAGCAAATCGTATGTGTACGGATTTATATGTTTGTATACAGGGTGTCCTAAAAGTCTTAGTATGGGCAAATACTTCTACTAGTACCAAGATAAACTTAACTAATTAAGATTTTAAGTACATCGACTATATTCCTATTTAAACGTGTTAGTGTTAGTGTGAATGTATACAGGGTGTCCAAAAAGTCTTGGAATGGGCAAATCCTCCTATTAGTACTTAGATAAACTTTATTAGGTCGAATTTCAAGCAAATCGAATATATTTGTATTAATATGTGTTTATGTTTGTATGTATGTATACAGGGTGTCCGAAAAGTCTTGGCATGGGCAAATACTTCTACTAGTACCGAGATAAACCTACTTAATTCGGATTTTAAGTAAATCGACTATGTTCCTATTTAAACGTGTGGGTGTTAGTTTGAATGTATACAGGGTGTCCAAAAAGTCTTGGTATGGGCAAATACTCCTATTATTACTTAGATAAACTTTATTAGGTCGGATTTCACGCAATTCGAATACAATTGTATTAATATGTGTTTGTTTGTATGTATGTATACAGGGTGTCCGAAAAGCTTTTGTTGGCAAAAATAGTTTCTACGTGTGGTGTTTGTATGTGTGCAGCTACACTGTTACGAAGGGCGGTCTATTCTACATCATCAGTCCGAAGGAGTGTGATATCTTCCTTAATACATGCTCTAGAAACACGAAACTTTCAGGGCGTGACAATGATATTGTCACGGGATCTTAACTAAAATACTAAAACCCTGGCGTCATTATTAATTCTGCAGCTATATTTATTAATTTAAAAAGAAATAATTTATATTTTACACATTTCTAAAATAACCCAAAATGAGTCCTACCTGTATACTATCTAAAAGCGCGTGGCCGGAGGAAAATGGCTCGGGACGTCGTAGACTCGCTTGCGTCGAGGTAATGACTAACGTCATACGGCTGTTCACTCCTCGAGGTCGACCACTTCCAGCCCTACCGCCGGGCTGACGTATCGACATGCGTCGAACGGTGCGTAGGAAGGGGTGACCCGGGAACGGGTGAAAAGCAATTTTGGTGACACTTTCCCCCTCCACGGAAAACAAAAATCTGAAGGATTTTTGTGTCTCAATTCCCTAATTCTATTCTCTATTACAATAAAAAAAACAATCTCCTTTGGGTTTAATAAAAAAAATAAGAATATACAATTTAAAAAGCTGCATTTTTTGCGTTTGTCTTTATTCTTCCTCCCGGCAGGTCTTCCTCCCTCTTGTTTGATTTGTCCCTAGTGTGGTCCGCATGTGTTGTGGTCCCAGGGTGGGCTTGTCCCCCGCTGGCACCGTCAGTTGTCCGCTGGCCTGGAAGGTCGTCGCCGTTCCCCAGGTTGCGGTCCCAAGGCGTTGTGGTCCCATGGTGTTGTGTTGTGGTCCCAAGGTGTTGTGGTCCCAAGCTGGGCTTGTCACCCTCTGGTACCGTCAGGGGTCCGCTGGCCTGGCAGGTCGTCGCCGCCCCCTGGTTGGCTCGCTTCTTAGGACCTCAGTGGTTTGTGTACATGAAAAATAAAACAGGGAGTTAGACGCTACAAAAACTATTTACAGTTTTATATCTAGTGAAGCAGTAATTTTCTTTCCCGTCCAACTTCTGTGTTTGGCCCCCGTGGCCACCCAGCACGACCGTGCTCGGAACAATTACCTTTCTTTAAATAATTTCATCGCTTAAAACTTTTTACTTTTTCCAAAAATTTCAATTTTCCATTTTCCGCAAATTACTTATTTCTCCCCCTCCCCTACCGAAAAAAAAACACGATTATTTAGAGGCTTTCCTTATTACTGTTTATCCCTTAACAAACACAAAAACAAAAATAACGACACAGCATCATTGAACATTGCCAGATTATGCGTGTTGATCAGGCACGCTTTCAAGCAACGCTCAACTGCACAGAGCCTCGTGCAACCGTTCACGATCTCTCTTACTTTTTTCTCTTAACACAAACGTTTAATTTTTCACTCTCTATATTCCTTTAACACCTATATCCTCTATATACCTTATACCTCTTTAATTACTTGGGGGAAAAAATCAAAATACTTTTTATTTATTTTACTACCTATTTTCACTAGCGGCTTTCAAAAACAAAAAATAACTATATGCATTGTTCCTACTACTCTTCAAAATTATATGGTTCGTGGTACGGGGCCAATCTATATACATGGACTGTTTCCTGTTTAGCTCTTGCTCCTTCACCTCTCTGGATAATGTAATTTACTGGCGATGCTTTTCTTACTATTACAAATGGTCCGTGATACTTGCACTGCAACTTGTCACTTTTTCCTTTCTTTCTAATGTAAACTCTAAGTTTGACTTTATCTCCAGTTTCATATGTCACTTTTTTGTGGTTACTGTCATATCGGGTTTTGTCCTTTTTCTGTTTCATAGTAATATTTCTTTTTGCTTCCTGTCTATGTTTCTCTATATTCGGGTTCGGAATAAGCATAGTGGCTGATTTTAAAAACATGGCATCCGGTATAAGCTGTGGGTTTCTTCCAAAAACTAAATAAAATGGCGAAAACTGCGTTGTGTCCTGTTTACTTGAATTACAGGCAAATGTTACCATTGGCAGGTACTTATCCCAGTAATCCTGTGACGTAGACACATACAGGCTGAGCATATCTGCTACGGTTTTGTTAAATCGCTCAGTTAGCCCATTAGTCTGCGGGTGGTATGACGTAGTGTATACATTTTCTGCGCCCATATTTTGCACCATTTTTGTTACCATTTCTGACCTAAAAACTTGACCTCTGTCGCTCAATATTTTTTTTGGTACTCCATGTATGCTTATTACTTGGTCCACCAGAAACGCTGCTATTTCTTCTGCTTTTGCACTTGGTATTGCTTTGGTTGTTGCATAACGGGTCACATAATCTGTACAAACAACTATATTATTATTTTGACTTTTTGTTTTTGTTAGGGGTCCTAAAATATCTATGCCTATCATTTCGAAAGGCTGCAAATCATCAATCTTTATTGGCTGCAGATCACCTGCTGGTTTTTCATTGTTTGGCCCTTTTCTTGTCTGACTATCAGGACATCCCCTAATAAATTTCTTAACGTCAAAATGCATTTTATCTGTATAATAGCGTGTATTTATTCTGTCGTAAGTTCTTGCATATCCTAGGTGTCCTGACAATGGCTCACAATGCAGCTGTTGCATCAGTTGTGCTTTCAGTCCTTGAAGGATTACCAACTTGTCCTCCTAGTTTGGGACAGCCGACTTTTTATATAGCACACCATCTTTCACTGTAAAATTTTTTGCACGACGTTGCAAATGTGAATTGCCATAATTCGGGTCCTGGACAGCCTGTAGTAAGTCTGACACGACTGTATCTTCTTCCTGGGACTCTGTGATGTCCACTAAGGGTAGCAAAAATGTGGGAATTTCATTGGCATCATACTCGTCCTTTAGTGTTGCCTGTATACAGGGTTGTCTGGAAAGACAGTCTGCGTCTTGATTGCATTTCCCTGATTTGTGGATTATTTCGAAATCAAATTCTTGTAGTTTGCAGCTCCATCCTGTGACATTTTTGAGACTTTTTAGATAACACAGTGGCTAGTTATCCGAAAAAATTTTTATATGTTCTCCCCAAATATAGCTTCTCAGATACGTTAGGCCCCACACTATGGCTAGACCTTCTTTTTCTCCAACTCCATAATTTTTTTCGGCTTTTGTGAGCGTTCTAGACACATAGCAAATGGGATTCATTTCCTCGTTCATTTTTTGTAAGAGTACTGCTGCTATCCCTTGGTCTGATGCGTCTACATGTAGCTCTTTTTCTGCGTTGGGAAGGTAGTGGGTTAACACTGGAGGCGATTTTAATTTTCTTTTTAATATCTGGAAAGCTTCTTCTTGAGCTGCTATCCACCAAAACGGTGTATCTTTCTTCAGCAAATCGTATAACGGCCTGGCAATGACACTAAATTTTTCTATAAATTTTCTATAGTAGTTGGCGAGTCCTAGAAAACTTTGAAGTGATTTTTTATTTCGTGGAGTTGCAAAATGGTGTACTGCTTCAAGTTTTGAAGAATCTGGAAGAATACCTCGCTCATTAATGGTGTGGCCTAGTACTGTTAGTTCTTTATACGCAAACTGGCACTTAGATGGCTTTAGCTTTAGACCAGTTGCTCTTCGCTTTGACAGTACTTTTCTTAGGTTCTCGTTATGTTCTTCCAAATTTTTTCCATAGACTAAGATGTCATCTAAGTACGTCATTGCTCCATTCCACTTCATGTCTCCCAAAATTGCGTCTGCCAACTGCTGAAAAGTGCTTGGTGCTGTTGTAAGACCAAAACTTAGGCGGTTAAATTCGAACAAGCCATCAGTAGTGACGAATGCCGTTTTATGCCTGTCTTTCTCATCAATTTCTACTTGCCAGTGCCCAGAAAACATGTCCAACGTAGTAAAATATCTAGCTTCTCCCAGGTAGGTCAAAATGTCGTCTATAACTGGCAGAGGATACACATTCTTTATTGTTTTTGCGTTTAATTTTTTATAGTTTACGCAGAACCTCATATCTCCATCTTTTTTGGGAACTAGGACTACTGGACTGAAATACGGACTTGCAGACTTTCTTATCACCTCATTTTCCAACATTTCTTCTACTTGTTTATTAATAATTCTTCGCTCTGTGTGAGAAACTCTGTATGGTCTGGAAACCACTGGAACGTCATCGGTCGTCTCAATTCGGTGCTTCACTAAATCTGTTTTTCCTAGGTCGCTGATGCTCCAAGCAAAAGTATCTTCAAAATCTCGAACTAACTTACTTACACT
The DNA here is from genome assembly GCA_963971165.1 of Philopedon plagiatum. Lineage (NCBI taxonomy): Eukaryota > Metazoa > Arthropoda > Insecta > Coleoptera > Curculionidae > Philopedon > Philopedon plagiatum. The sequence goes on from OZ020191.1 coordinate 64,936,096, forward strand.
TTGAAAGTCATTTTTACACAAGTCCCTATTTACATTATAACTTTTTACTAGATTATCGTTCGGTAAAGTCACTAAAGATTCGCTTATATTTTTTATAGAGTCACTATCTGCTTTAAACGCGATGCATGTGCCTGCAAAAAGTTTTTTTGTTTTTCTACCGTAGTTTTTTATTTCGGCGTACCACGTCAAATTATCACTAAAAATTTTATTAATTTGGAGTCCATTTTTTATTAAAAAATCATAGTTCGGCTTAAAGTTTATTTTATTTTCACCAGTTTTTTTAAAGTTCACTTCGCATTTAATAATGTCTTTCGCAATTACCGTGTCACTACGCAACGTAATTTTCGCATTGTCTGTTCTGCAGTTTTCAATTTCTACAGGTATCTCATCCCAAAAACAACTATTTACATTACTGATTTGACTATTTACAATTTCTTTGTGACTACTATTATCTCCTAAATTCATTGCCAAGGTAACTACTTCATTTTCATCCGTTTTCAAACTAATTTCGTTCGCTTTTAAATTTATCATAGCTTCGTGGGCCTTAAGAAATTCTAATCCTAATAAAACGGGTTGGGGTAGATTTTCTATAACTAATGCTTCCAAGGAAAAGGTACAACCAATAAAACAAACATTTATTTCTGCGTAACCAATAATTTTTACCAGCGAACTATTCGCTACTTTAATAAAAGTTATGCCTGTGCCGGGCTTTATTTCATTTTTATTTACATATTTACTATCTACAATATTTTTAACTGACGCAGTGTCTATTATAATCTTAATATTTACATTATTTAAACTTCCTTTTACGGAGAGAACATATGTTGCTGCTTCATGCTGATTCTTGTTCTGATTCTCTTTCTCTTGCTGTTTCTGGACAGTGCTTATGTGTATTAACACTGTCCGTTGGAGTTTTCCGACTGCTGTTGCTGTTGCCAACTTTGGTACCTATTGGTTTGCTGCTCTGGACGGCGGCCATTTTGTTCTCGACTAGGTTGATTTGGCGTCCATCTTGGTCTTTGGTTTTCCAAATTTCGTTGACCCCCGTAGTTTTGGTTATTTCTGTTCTGCGGGCTGCTGAAACAAACTCTTGCCTTGTGACCTGGTTTTCCACACTGACAACATACTGGCCGACTGTCGGTAGTACGTGGTTGCCAGTTTTTAAAATTTCGGTTTTCTCTTCTGTCTTGATTTTTATTTAGCATCGCTTTTCCAATTTCTTCTCTCACAACTTGTGTAATTTCCTCCATTAAATTCGATCCTGTTTTTTCTGGCTGAACCTGCTGACTCGTCCCTGTTACTTTTTCTGACATTGACAGCTGTGCGAAAATTTCCGAAGCATGGCTTATTTCTTTTTCAGCGTCGTTTATGGTTTTAACGAGCTCTTGTACTTCTGCAAAATTTTTTGGCTGCCTAAGCTTGATTTGGTAGGCGTATGTGGGTAGTAGACCTTGTTCAAAATGTTCCCTTCTAATTTCGTCCTTCATTTTTGGGTCTACTTTGTCGCATAAGTACACCATTTCCCGTAGATAATTCATTACGTTTTCACCTGGCTGCTGTCTTCTATAACGTAATTTTAGTTTTGTTTCGTTTACATACGTGCTAAACGAAAATTCTTTTTTCAGGTCTTCTACTGTCGCTTTCCAATCGGAACCTGGGTTTCGTATTGCATAAATTTGCAACCAAGTTTGCGCTTGTCCCAATAAATACGATGAAAAATAACATAGCTTAAGATTGTCATCCCAGTTATTAATCAAAGCTTTTCTTTCATAGTCTTCCAAAAATACACTTAAATTATCGCAATCCGGATTATACGAACGCGGCGCTACAAATTGAGGAACAGCCGGCGTTCTGCTCTGATTTATGAGATTTCCCAACGTGCAATTTAAGGTGTTCGGCATTTTTGAAAAAATATTTTTATCTGATTTTGGGGTTACCTGGTCGTTACTTGGCAATAAAGTTAGTGACTCGTTTGAAAAATTTTGAGAAATGGAGCTATTGCTACTGCTATTTTCCGCTGAAATTGACGACTGTATGCTTTCCGGCGAGTTATTAAATATTAATGACCTTCTAACACTTTCTTTACTTTTAGGGGTTGATGACATTTCAACAACTTTGTCGTTTTCTTTAGTACCGCTTATTTCCTTGTTTTCCGCCTTATTTTCACTTTTATTTTTATTTTCTGCCTTCTTAGAATGACTTCTTAACACCATTAATTTTTCCATGTAGTAAGAAAAGTGCAAAGTTTAAAAAATAACGCATCCTTAAATATTAAAACCGCGATCAAAAATTTATTTTTAAGTCTTTTTCCAAACTAGTAAAAAAAAATACGTAGCAATTTTCATACTGTATAACTGGCATAATTTTAATTTTGCTTATTTTTAGAATTCAAACCCAAAAAGGCAGAAGATATTCGTTAAATAAAAACAACTCAATAAAGTTAAAAACAAATTTTAAACAAGTTTTCTACCGGCATTAGTTACTAAAAAAAAAACAATAATTAAAAAAAAATTCAGAAACCCAGAAATTAAAAATCATTTGAAAATAAACTAAGTTTTTCCAACGAAAACGTATCAAAATGTAACATAAGCCAATAAAATATTTGTTTAAAAACGCTCTAAATAAATTTCAAATATAAAATAATATCGTTAAAAGCATGAAATATTGTTCACTTTACACCAGGAATGTATGTAAAAAAACATTTGGTCAATCCGCAAAAAATAAAAAACGATAACCTTGATCATGACCTTTTTAAGAATTTTTACCAGCAAATATCATTTTAATAATTTTATATCTATTTCAAAAATACATTTTTCCCTGTAAAACAAAATATAAAATCGATACCTATAAGTAGTTTGCGAATTTTGCAAAAATTAATAACGAAACCAAAAATGCAATTATTCAGAAAACACGGCCGTTCTGGCCGAAACACGGCGACCTCCACCAAAATTGTCCCGGGATCTTAACTAAAATACTAAAACCCTGGCTTCATTATTAATTCTGCAGCTATATTTATTAATTTAAAAAGAAATAATTTATATTTTACACATTTCTAAAATTACCCAAAATGAGTCCTACCTGTATACTGTTTTAGCGTGGCCGGAGGAAAATGGCTCGGGACGTCGTAGACTCGCTTGCGTCGAGGTAATGACTAACGTCATACGGCTGTTCACTCCTCGAGGTCGACCACTTCCAGCCCTACCGCCGGGCTGACGTATCGACATGCGTCGAACGGTGCGTAGGAAGGGGTGTCCCGGGAATGGGTGAAAAGCAATTTTGGTGACACTATTACCGACATTATGGAGCCCCCTTTCAGTGCATGACAATGATGATATTACCGACCTTATAGAGCCCCCTCGGGGGCGATTAGGCGGTCTACGCAATCTAGTTATAGAGCGCCTTTCAGGCCGCTCTATATAACGCCCCGTCACTCAGAAAATGTGTGTCGGTTGCCGTCATTTTCGACATTTTCACTTTCTAAATTTTTTTTCTCGAAAACGGTTAGAGGTGGAGCAACCAAATTTTCTGGGTTCATAGAGGGATGGTGCATCTAGCTTCGATAAAAAATTCAGTTATACGGGGTGTACCGTTCCGGAGTTATTAAACGTCAAAGTCAAAATTTCCGCGATTTCGTATGATACGCGATACAGGTCGCAAAACTTAATTAAATCGATTTAAATTTTTATAGGTTGTAGAGGACCGGGAGCTTCAGAAACCTATTGAAATTGGCGGTATTCGGAAAATGGGAAGTAATTCTTTTGAACTTTTTTATTTCGAAAAATGGCACTTGCAGACCCATATTCAATTCTACATTGCTCGAAAACGCAGCGTCGGACAGAAAAACGGATTTGAACATAAAACTAAAGAATCTCAAATACTTTCTTTTTGCGATACATTTACCTATACCTAAAACGACTGGAAATTGGAAAAATTTGAGAAAAACTGGAAATTACAATTTTTCATGCAAATCTTTGACGGTTTTTAATTTTTTGGGGGTCAAAATGGATTCAAATCGAAATCCCATGTGCCTTATCGGAAAGAGCTGGCCAAAATACGTAGTTTTCATAATTTGTAGTTCCTTCATTCTTAATAGGAAAGGAGCAATCGACGATTAAATTTCGATTTTTTACCATTTTTTTTCATGACCTCTACATTTGAATCACTCTGTATCTTTTCCTATCTAATTTCTTCCAACTTTTTCAACTCTATCCCTTGGGGATATAATCAGGCTTTAAAATGAATCCCGAATGGATGATCCAGGGCCGGATTTAGGAGGTAAAAACTCATTTTTTCTGTTTTTTTTTTCCATCAAAATTCATCTTTAAATGGCATTATGTATTATTTCTCTTATTTAACAGCTCTTTTTTGGTTTATTTTCTTCCCTCATCATCTGAGAACACTGCTAACTAATTAACACTCCATGTTTTTGCGTTAAAGTTATAAATAAATAGGTTTTCTTCCTTCGGTGCAGGAAACATTTTAAAAACTGCGAATTTTAAACCATGCCATGGACAAAAACAGTTGAACTGGTGAAGCTTTAAATCGAAGTTAAATATGAGCTGTCAAAATATCCAGTTTTTCTAGCGATATTTTAAAGATCCTGAGCCAGTTTCGGCTTGGAATATACATGGAATTGATAGAATGGACGTTTTTTTATCTATTACTGACCATTTCGTAGCACGAGATGGGCATTAAATATCATTTCTTTGAAATTGTTGTTGACCCTACATTGCATTATAAAAATCAATTTCTATACGGGAAAATGTTTTAATTTAATTATAATGTATGAAATGTCACAATTTGGCTGAAATGTCAGCATTTTGATGCGAGATTTAAAGGAGTCTGGACCAACTCCGGCTTAAAATTTACCGGGCAAGGGATTTAGGGACTTTATACTTTCGGTAGAAAGACATTTCATTTGATAAATTTGGCTTTAAAAACCAATTTTATCGATTTTCCGATGACGCTACAAGACATCATTGAAGATTCTAATATTGCGTTCAGTGGCATCGACAAATTTGTTATAATATCCAAAAATATGCATTTTATTTCCTAAGCATGAGCGTGTATACCTTTGGGCCAATATATTAATTATTATTAAATAATTATAATTTAATTTTAGGGAAGTGAATTGATTCGGATCGTTTAAAAGTAAAGAGAACGATTCGAAAATACATTTTGTACCCTTCGGCAAGTGCGTGATTGTATATATGTCTACAGGGTGTCCGAAAAGTCTTTGTATGCGCAAATATCTTTGTCATTAACACGAAGAAAAACTTATATAAGTCTTATTTCAAGGAAGTCGTAAATTTTTTATTCCTTTGTGTGGTTGTATGTATACAGATTGTCCAAAAAGTCTTTGTATGCTCTGTATCTTTGCCATTAGTACGAAGATAAACGTAACTGAGTTTTCAAGAAAATCGAAAATATTTAAATTACTATGTGTCGTGTTGTGTTGTGTTGGTATGTATGTATACAGGGTGTCCGAAAAGTCTTTGTATGGACAAATACCTTTACTATTTGTACAAATATAAACTTAATTGTCGGATTTAAAGCAAATCGTATATATTTGCATTTCTATGTGTACGGAGATATATGTATGTCTGTATACAGGCTGTCCAAAAAGTCTTGGTTGGAGCAAATACTCCTATTAATACCAGGATAAATGTGATTAAACCGGATTTCATGCAAATCGATTATGTTTGTTTTTATAGGTGTTGTATATACGTATACAGGATGTCGGAAAAGTCTTGGTATCGGCAAATACTTCTACTAGTACCGAGATAAAACTAATTAATTCGAATTTTAAGTAAATCGACTATATTCCCATTTAAACACGTTGGTGTTAGTGCGAATGTATACACGGTGTCCAAAAAGTCTTGGTATGGGCAAATACTCCTATTAGAACTCAGATAAACTTTTTTAGGTCGGATTTCACGCAAATCGAAAATATTTGTATTAATATGTGTTTATGTTTGTATGTATGTATACAGGGTGTCCGAAAAGTCTTTGTATGCGCAAGTATCTTTGTCATTAGCACGAAGATAAACATAACTGAGTCTTATTTCAAGAAAATCGAAAATATTTAAATTACTGTGTCGTGTTGTGTTGTGTTTTTATGTATGTATACAGGGCGTCCGAAAAGTCTTTGTATGGGCAAAAACCACAAAGATTAACTTAATTGTCGGATTTAAAGCAAATCGTATGTATTTGCATTTCTATGTGTACGGATTTATATGTTTGTATACAGGGTGTCCGAAAAGTCTTAGTATGGGCAAATACTTTACTAGTACCAAGATGAACTTAACTAATTCGGATTTTAAGTAAATCGACTATATTCCTATTTAAACGTGTGGGTGTTAGTTTCAATGTATACAGGGTGTTCGAAAAGTCTTGGTATGGGACTCCTATTAATACTTAGATAAACTTTATTAGGTCGGATTTCACGCAAATCGAATATATTTGTATTAATAATGTTTATGTTTGTATGTATGTATACAGGGTGTCCGAAAAGTCTTGGTATGGGCAAATACTTCTACTAGTACCGAGATAAACCTACTTAATTCGGATTTTAAGTAAATCGACTATATTCCTATTTAAACGTGTGGGTGTTAGTTTGAATGTATACAGGGTGTCCAAAAAGTCTTGGTATGGGCAAATACTCCTATTATTACTTAGATAAACTTTATTAGGTCGGATTTCAAGCAACTCGATTATATCTGTTTTTATATGTTGTATATACGTATACAGGGTGTCCGAAAAGTCTTAGTATGGGCAAATACTTCTACTAGTACCGAGATAAACCTGATTAATTCGGATTTTAAGTAAATCGACTATATTCCTATTTAAACGTGTGGATGTTAGTGTGAATGTATACGGGGTGTCCAAAATGTCTTGGTATGGGCAAATACTCCTATTATTACTTAGATAAACTTTATTAGGTCGGATTTCAAGCAACTCGATTATATCTGTTTTTATATGTTGCATATACGTATACAGGGTGTCCGAAAAGTCTTAGTATGGGCAAATACTTCTACTAGTACCGAGATAAACCTGATTAATTCGGATTTTAAGTAAATCGACTATATTCCTATTTAAACGTGTGGGTGTTAGTGTGAATGTTTACGGGGTGTCCAAAAAGTCTTGGTATGGGCAAATACTCCTATTACTACTTAGATAAACTTCATTAGGTCGGATTTCACGCAAATCGAATATATTTGTAATAATATGTGTTTATGTTTGTATGTATGTATACAGGGTGTCCGAAAATTCTTTTTGTTGGCAAAAATAGTTTCTACGTGTAGGTGTTTGTATGTATGTAGCCATACGGTTACGAAGGGCGCTCTATTCTGCATCATCAATCCGAAGGAGTGTGATATCTTCCTTAATACATGGCCTAGAAACACAAAACTTTCAGGGCATGACAATGATGATATTACCGACCTCGGGGGGCGATTAGGCGCTCTACGCATGCTAGTTATAGAGCGCCTTTCAGGCCGCTCTATATAACGCCCCGTCACTCAGAAAAATGTTCGTTTCTTGTCCAATTCTGTTTTTCGGCGATCTCAATTTTTTTTCTCCGAGATGGTTGCAGGGGGAATGTTCAAATTTTCTGGGTTAATAGAGGGATAGTGCGTCTAGCTTCGATAAAAAATTCAGCTATACAGGGTGTTCCGTTTGTATGTATACAGGGCGTCCGAAAAGTCTTTGTATGGGCAAAAACCACAAAGATTAACTTAATTGTCGGATTTAAAGCAAATCGTATGTATTTGCATTTCTATGTGTACGGATTTATATGTTTGTATACAGGGTGTCCGAGAAGTCTTAGTATGGGCAAATACTTTACTAGTACCAAGATGAACTTAACTAATTCGGATTTTAAGTAAATCGACTATATTCCTATTTAAACGTGTGGGTGTTAGTTTCAATGTATACAGGGTGTTCGAAAAGTCTTGGTATGGGACTCCTATTAATACTTAGATAAACTTTATTAGGTCGGATTTCACGCAAATCGAATATATTTGTATTAATAATGTTTATGTTTGTATGTATGTATACAGGGTGTCCGAAAAGTCTTGGTATGGGCAAATACTTCTACTAGTACCGAGATAAACCTACTTAATTCGGATTTTAAGTAAATCGACTATATTCCTATTTAAACGTGTGGGTGTTAGTTTGAATGTATACAGGGTGTCCAAAAAGTCTTGGTATGGGCAAATACTCCTATTATTACTTAGATAAACTTTATTAGGTCGGATTTCAAGCAACTCGATTATATCTGTTTTTATATGTTGCATATACGTATACAGGGTGTCCGAAAAGTCTTAGTATGGGCAAATACTTCTACTAGTACCGAGATAAACCTGATTAATTCGGATTTTAAGTAAATCGACTATATTCCTATTTAAACGTGTGGGTGTTAGTGTGAATGTTTACGGGGTGTCCAAAAAGTCTTGGTATGGGCAAATACTCCTATTACTACTTAGATAAACTTCATTAGGTCGGATTTCACGCAAATCGAATATATTTGTAATAATATGTGTTTATGTTTGTATGTATGTATACAGGGTGTCCGAAAATTCTTTTTGTTGGCAAAAATAGTTTCTACGTGTAGGTGTTTGTATGTATGTAGCCATACGGTTACGAAGGGCGCTCTATTCTGCATCATCAATCCGAAGGAGTGTGATATCTTCCTTAATACATGGCCTAGAAACACAAAACTTTCAGGGCATGACAATGATGATATTACCGACCTCGGGGGGCGATTAGGCGCTCTACGCATGCTAGTTATAGAGCGCCTTTCAGGCCGCTCTATATAACGCCCCGTCACTCAGAAAAATGTTCGTTTCTTGTCCAATTCTGTTTTTCGGCGATCTCAATTTTTTTTCTCCGAGATGGTTGCAGGGGGAATGTTCAAATTTTCTGGGTTAATAGAGGGATAGTGCGTCTAGCTTCGATAAAAAATTCAGCTATACAGGGTGTTCCGTTTCGGAGTTATCAAACGTCAAAGTTGAAATATCCGCGAATTCGTATGAAATCGATTACAGGTCGCAAAACTTAATTAAATCGATTTAAATTTTCAGAGGTTGTGGAGGACCGGGAGCTTCAGAACCCTATTGAAACTGGCGGTATTCGGAAAATGGGAAGTAATTCTTTTGAATTTTTTTATGTCGAAAAATGCCCTTTGTAGACCCCTCTTTGGCGCTTAATAGTCGAAGCCCGAACATCGGACAGAAAAACGTATTTGAACATAAAACTAAGGAATCTCAAATACGTTCTTTTTGCAATACATTTAGCTATACCTAAAACGACTGGAAATTGGAAAAATTTGGGAAAAACTGGAAATTACGCTTTTTCATGCAAATTTTTGACGGTTGTCAATTTTTTTCGGGGTCAAAATGGATCCAAATCGAAATCCCATGTACCTTATCGGAAAGACCTCGCCGAACTACGTTATAAACATATTTTTTGGTTCCTTTATTCTTAATAGGAAAGGAGCAATCGATAATTAAATTTCTGTTTTTAACCATTTTTTTTTTATGACATCTCTGCATTCGAATCACTCTGTATCTTTCCCTATCTAATTTCTTCCAACTTTTTCAACGCTATCCCGTGGGGATATAATCAGGCTTTAAAATGAATCCCGAATGGGTGATCCGGGACCGGATTTAGGGGGTAAAAACACATTTTTTCTGTTTTTTTCCATCAAAATTCATCTTTAAATGGCATTATTATGTATTGTTTCTCTTATTTAACAGCTCTTTTTTGGTTTATTTTCTTCCCTCATCCTCTGAGAACACTGCTAACTAATTAAAACTCCATATTTTTGCGTTAAAGTTATAAATAAAGAGCTTTGTTTCCATCGGTCCAGGAAAAATTTTAAAAAGTACATATTTTAAATTTCTTGCCTTGGAGAAACAAATGAAACGGACTCTCTTTACATCGAAATTAAAATATGACCTGTCAAAATGTCATGAAAATACCAGATTTTGTAGCGATATTGGAAGCTTCCTGAACCGATTTTGGCTTGAAATATACATGGCAAAGGTAAAACGGACTTTATATTTATAATTACGGTACATTTCATTGGACGATTTAAGCATTAAATACCATTTTTTTTTTATTTTTCTGAGGCCATGCAAATGGATTTCAAAATCACTTTTATATGGAGAAATGTATTCAAATATGAAGTGTCAAAATGTCGCAAAAATGCCCGTTTTTCTTGCGAGATTTTAGGGTTTCTCAATCGTTTTCGTCATGAAAAATACCGGGCAATGCCTCTATAGGCATTCCCGTGTGAATTCCGGAACATATAATTTGAAGACTTACTCATTAAATACTAATTTTAACAATTTTTCGATGACGCGGCGAAGCATCAGAGAAAGGCTATTCCATTAGGTACTATACGGGGTAAATCACAATGACTGATGATTTAAATTTTGCTTAGATTTGTTATTAATTGAGAACGGCTTATTCGATTGAAAAGAGTGATGTGGCAATCGAAAGGGATGGAAGTAAACTACTTTTTTATTTGAAAATAATTTCGATTTTTGGTAGTCATGACGACGATCAATTTGATTTCTCCGTTATTTATTGAGTTGCAGAGTAGAAATTTCGCTTCTAAGTAGAATTCGGTCAATCATGGAAAAATATTTTTGCAATTTTCAATTTTGATGATTGCCATAGCAACGATTAGGGGTAAAGTTAACAACTTACAACCCGCGAACGGCTTCTTAGATTGAAAGAAGCGATGTTCATAATATGTATGCACAATTTTTTTTCATTGAGACATCAGTGGCGTGCCCGAAGGGCTCGCCACCAATCTTCGTCCAGCTCGACCATTTCAGGAAGATGATGTTATCAAATGTATGGTTCCAAGCCGATCGAAAGATGACAAGGTTAATTTAGTAGGGTTTCAGCGAAATCGTATATATTGTATTTATATGTAATAGGTGTTTGTATGTATGTAGCGATTCGGTTACGAAGGGCGCTCTATTCTGCAGCATCAGTCCGTAGGAATGTGATATCTTCCTTAATACATGGCCTAGAAACACGAAACTTTCAGGGCATGACAATGATGATATTACCGACCTTATAGAGCCCCCTCGGGGGGCGATTAGGCGCTCTACGCATGCTAGTTATAGACCGCCCGCCGAGCGATCTATATACCGAGCCGTTGGTCAGGAAAATGTGTGTGCGTATGTATGTGCGTGCGTGCGTATGTTGTCCGTTTCGACATTTTCACTTTTTAAATTTTTTTTCTCGAAAACAGTTAGAGGGTGAGCAACCAAATTTTCTGGGTTAATAGAGGGATAGTGCGGCTAGCTTCGGTAAAAAACTCAGTTATACAGGGTGTTCCGTTTCGGAGTTATTAAGCGTCAAAGTCGAAATTTCAGCGATTTCCGTTGAAATCGATTACAGGTCGCAAAAGTGAATTAAATCGATTTAAATTTTCAGAGGTGTTCCGAACCCTATTGAAACTGGCGGTATTCGGAAAATGGGAAGTAATTTTTTTGAATTTTTTTATGTCGAAAAATGCCCTTTGCAGAGCCATTTTTGGCGCTTAATAAGTCGAAGCCGGAACCTCGGACAGAAAAACGTATTTGAACATAAAACTAAAGAATCTCAAATACTTTCTTTTTGCAATACATTTACCTACACCTAAAACGACTGGAAATTGGAAAAATTTAGGAAAAACTGGAAATTGCAATTTTTGATGCAAATTTTTGACGGTTGTCAATTTTTTTGGGGGTCAAAATGGATTCAAATCGAAATCTCATGTGCCTTATCGGAAAGAGCTCGCCGAAATACGTTACAAACGTATTTTTTAGTTCCTTTATTCCTAATAGGAAAGGACCAATTGATAATTAAATTTCGGTTTGTGACAATTTTTTTTCATGACATCTCTACATTCGAATCACTCTGTATCTTTTCCTATCTAATTTCTTCCAACTTTTTCAACGCTATCCCTTGGGGATATAATCAGGCTTTAAAATGAATCCCGAATGGGTGATCTAGGGCCGGATTTAGGGGGTAAAAACTCATTTTTTGTTTTTTTCCATCAAAATTCATCTTTAAAAGGCATTATTATATATTATTTCTCTTATTTAACGATTCTTTTTTGGTTTATTTTCATCCCTTATCATCTCAGAACACTTCTAACTAATTAAAATTCCATATTTTTTCGTTAAAGTTATAAATAAATACCTTTTTTCGCATCGCTGCAGGAAAAATTTTAAAAAGTACATATATTACAAGCCTTGCCTTGAAAAAACAATTGAACCCTGACCCTCTTTACATCCAAATTAAAATATGACCTGTCAAAATGTCGCAAAAATGCCAGTTTTTCTTGGGAGATTGGAAGCAGTCTGGACCAACTTCGGCTTGAAATTTACCGGGCAAGGGAATTAGGGACCTTAGACTTTCGGTAGAAAGACATTTCATTGGATAAATTTGGCTTTAAATACAAATTTTATCGATTTTTCGATGACGCTACAAGACATCATTGAAGATTCTAATATTGCGCTCAGTGGCATCCAAATATTTGTTATAAAGTTATAATATATAAAAATATTTATGCATTTTATTCCTAAGCATGAGCGGGTATACCTTTGGGGCAATATATTAATTATTATTAAATCATTTTAATTTAATTTTAGGGAAATGAATGGATTCGGATCGTTTTAAAGTAACCAGAACAATTCGAAAATACATTTTATATCTTCCAGCATGTGCGTGATTGTATATATGTCTACAGGGTGTCCGAAAAGTACAAAAGTTTGTATGGGCAAATACCTTTGCTATTTGTACAAATATAAACTTAATTGTCGGATTTAAAGCAAATCGTATATATTTCCATTTCCATGTGTACGGATTTACATATATGTCTGTATACAGGCTGTCCAAAAAGTCTTGGTTGGAGCAAATACTCCTAGTAGTACCAGGATAAATGTAATTAAACCGGATTTCAGGCAAATCGATTATATTTGTTTTTATTTGTGTTGTATATACGTATACAGGGTGTCCGAAAAGTCTTAGTATGGGCAAATACTTCTACTAGTAGGTACCAAGATAAATTTAATTAGGTGGGATTTTACGTAAATCGACTATATTCCTATTTAAACGTGTGGGTCTTAGTGTGAATGTATACAGGGTGTCCAAAAATCTTGGTATGGCCAAATACTCCTATTAGTACTTAGATAAACTTTATTAGGTCGGATTTCACGCAAATCGAATATATTTGTATTAATATGTGTTTATGTTTGTATGTATACAGGGTGTCCGGAAAGACTTGGTATGGGCAAATACTTCTACTAGTACCGAGATAAACCTACTTAATTCGGATTTTAAGTATATCGACTATATTCCTATTTAAACGTGTGGGTGTTAGTTTGAATGTATAAAGGGTGTCCAAAAAGTCTTGGTATGGGCAAATACTCCTATTATTACTTAGATAAACTTTATTTGGTCGGATTTCACGCAAATCGAATATATTTGTATTACCTTAATATGTGTTTATCTTTGTATGTATGTATACAGGGTGTCAGAAAAGTCTTGGTATGGGCAAATACTTCTAGTAGTACCGAGATAAACCTACTTAATTCGGATTTTAAGTAAATCGACTATATTCCTATTTAAGCGTGTGGGTGTTAGTTTGAATGTATACAGGGTGTCCGAAAAGTCTTGGTATGGGCAAATACTCCTATTATTACATAGATAAACTTTATTAGGTCGGATTTCACGCAAATCGAATATTATATTTGTATTAATATGTGTTTATGTTTGTATGTATGTATACAGGGTGTCCGAAAAGACTTGGTATGGGCAAATACTTCTACTAGCACCGAGATAAACTACTTAATTCGGATTTTAAGTAAATCGACTATATTCCTATTTAAACGTGTGTGTGTTAGTTTGAATGTATACAGGGTGTCCAAAAAGTCGTGGTATGGGCAAATACTCCTATTATTGCTTAGATAAACTTTATTAGGTCGGATTTCACGCAAATCGAATATATTTGTATTAATATGTGTTTATCTTTGTATGTATGTATACAGGGTGTCCGAAAAGTCTTGGTATGGGCAAATACTTCTAGTAGTACCGAGATAAACCTACTTAATTCGGATTTTAAGTAAATCGACTATATTCCTATTTAAACGTGTGGGTGTTAGTTTGAATGTATACAGGGTGTCCGAAAAGTCTTGGTATGGGCAAATTCTCCTATTATTACTTAGATAAACTTTATTAGGTCGGATTTCACGCAAATCGAATACATTTGTATTAATATGTGTTTATGTTTGTATGTATGTATACAGGATGTCCGAAAAGTGTTTCGTTGGCAAAAATAGTTTCTACATGTAGTGTTTGTATGTGCGTAGCGACACGGTTATGAAGGGCGGTCTATTCTGCATCATCAGTCCGAAAGAGTGTGATATCTTCCTTAATACATGCTCTAGAAACACGAAACTTTCAGGACATGACAATGATGATATTACCTACGTTATGGAGCCCCCTTTCAGGGCATGACAATGATGATATTACCGACATTACAGAGCCCCCTCGGGGGGCGATTAGGCGGTCTATCCGTACTAGTTATAGACCGCCTTTCAGGCCGGTCTATATACCTAGCTGTCCCTCAGGAAAATGTTCGTGTGTTGTCCAATTCTGTTTTTCGACAATCTCCATTTTTTTTCTCCGAGATGGTGGCTAGTGAAATGTTCAAATTTTCTGGGTTAATAGAGGGATAGTGCATCTAGCTTCGATAAAAAATTCAGTTACACAGGGCGTATCGTTTCGGAGTTATTAAACGTCAAAGTCGAAATTTCCGCGATATCGTATGAAATCGATTACAGGTCGCAAAACTTAATTAAATCGATTTAAATTTTCGAAGGTTGTAGAGGACCGGGAGCTTCCGAACCCTATTGAAACTGGCGGTATTCGGAAAATGGGAAGTAATTCTTTTGAATTTTTTTAGGTCGAAAAATGCAGTTTGCAGACCCCGCTTTGGCACCAAATAACTCGGTCGCCGGAACGTCGGACAGAAAAACGGATTTGAACATAAAACTAAAGAATCTCAAATACTTTCTTTTTGCAATACATTTACCTATACCTAAAACGACTGGAAATTGGAAAAATTTGGGGAAAACGGGAAATTACGAATTTTCATGCAAATCTTTGACGGTTTTGAATTTTTTGGGGGGTCAAAATGGATCCAAATCGAAATCCCATGTGCCCTATCGAAAAGACCTCGCCGAACTACGTTATAAACGTATTTTTTGGTTCCTTCATTCTTAATAGGAAAGGAGCAATCGATGATTAAATTTAGATTTTTTACGATTTTTTTTCCTGACATCTCTACATTCGAATCACTCTGTATCTTTTCCTATCTAATGTTTTCCCACTTTTTCAACGCTATCCCTTGGGGATATAATCAGGCTTTAAAATGAACCCAAAATGGATGATCCAGGACCGGATTTAGGAGGTAAAAACTCATTTTTTCTATTTTTTCAACCAAAATTCATCTTTAAATGGCATTATTATATATTATCTCGCTTACTTTACAGCTCTTTTTTGGATTATTTCCTTCCCCCGTCATCTGAGAACACTCCTAACTAATTAATATTCCATATTTTTTCGTTAAAGTTGTAAATAAATAGCAATTTTAGCATCGGTGCAGGAAAAATTTTAAACAATGCGTATTTTAATAGTCTGCCTTGGAAAATCAGTTGAAGCAGCCTATCTTTACGTCGAAATTAAAAAATATGACCTGTCAGAATTATGCAAAAATGTCAGTATTTGTAGTGATTTTGGAAAGATCCTGGGCCCATTTCGGCTTGGAATATACATGGAAAAGACAGAATGGACTTTATATTTTTAATTACGGTGCATTTCATTGGACGATTTAGGCATTACATACCAATTTTTTTTATCTTTCGGAGACCCTGCAAATGGATTTCAAAATCAGTTTATACGGAGAAATGTATTATAATATGAAGGGTCTAAATGTCGCCAAAATGCCAGTTTTTCTTGCGAGAATTTTAGGGTTTCTGGACCGTTTTGGGCTTGAAAAGTACCGGGCAACGCCTCTATTCCTTAACATATAATTTGAAGAAGTACGCATTAAATACCATATTTAACGATTTTTCGATGACTCTACAAAGCATCATAGAAATGTATTATTCCATTAGGTAGTATACGGTGTAAATCACAATGACGGGTCTGATTTAAATTTTGCTTAGATTTGTTGTTAATTGAGAACGGCTTAGTCGATTGAAAAGAGTGATGTGGCAATCGAAAGGGGAGGAAGTAAGCAATTTTCCTATTTGAAAATAATTTCACATTTCGTTGGCATGACGACGAACAACTAGCTATTTTCATTATTTATTGAGTTGGAGAGTTGACATTTGATATATGGGAAGAATTCGGTCAATCATTCAAAATTATATATGTAAAATTTTGATTCGCGTGGTTTCTATAGCAACGATTAAGGATAAAGTTGACAATTTCTAACTCGCGCATGACTTATCTGATTGTAACGAGTGAGGTGGCAATCGAAAGGCAAGGAATTAAGCTCCTTTTTTATGTGAAAATAATTTTGATATTTCGTTGCCGTGGCGACGAACAATTTGCTATTCCCGGTATTTATTGAGTTGGAGAGCTGAAATTTGATATCTGGAAAGAATTCGGTAAATCATTCAAAAATATATCTGGAAAAATCGATTCCCATGGTTGGCATAGCAACGATTAAGGATAATGTTGACAATTTCTAACTCACGCACGGCTTATCTGATTGAAACGACTGAAGTGGCAATCGAAAGGGAAGGAAGTAAGCTACTTTTTTATGTGAAAATAATTTTGATTTTCCGTTGCCGTGACAACGAATAATTTGCGATTTCCGTTATTTATTGAGTTTGAGAGTTGAAATTTGATATCTGGGAATAATTCGGCCAATCATTCAAAATACATATATCTGTAAAAATCGATTCCCATGCTTGGCATAGCAACGATTAAGGATAAAGTTGATAATTTCTAACTCACGCTCGGTGAAGCGACTGAAGTGGCAATCGAAAGGGAATGGAGTAAGCTACTTTGTTATGTGAAAATAATTTTGATATTTCGTTGCCGTGACGACGAATAATTTGCGATTTCCGTTATTTATTGAGTTGGAGAGTTGAAATTTGATATCTGGGAAGAATTCGGTCAATCATTCAAAAATATATCTGTAAAAATCGATTCCCATGGTTTCTATAGCAACGTTTAAGGATAAAGTTGACAATTTCCAACTCACGCCCGGCTTATCTGATTGAATCGACTGAAGTGGCAATCGAAAGGGAAGGAAGTAAGCTACTTTTTTATGTGAAAATAATTTTGATTTTTCGTTGCCGTGACGACTAACAATTTGCTATTTCCTATTAAGAATGAAGGAACCAAAAAATTCGTTTATCACGTATGTCGGCGAGCTCTTTCCGATAAGGCACATGGGATTTCGATTTGAATCCATTTTGACACCGAAAAAAATTAAAAACGGTCAAAAATTTGCATGAAAAATCGTAATTTTCAGTTTTTCCCCAATTTTTCCAATTTCCGGATATTTTAGGTACATACAGGGTGTCCCAGGATAGGTGTTACGATAGGACAAATGGGTCAAAACATTTTGAATTTGAAAATGGCATTTTGGGAACATGCCCCGCTTGGTCCAAAACTGAGGAATACAAAATTTCACTCGGATTGGTATTATACAGGGCGAGTTATAACTAAAAATATGAAAAATGGCCAAGAGTAAAGTACTCTTATTTGTCGAAATGGAACAAAAGCTTAGTAGAAATAGTTGTTCAGAAATGTAACTAATATCATAATATGAAATTACAGCTTTCTAGTCAATATTTTTATTTTTGTCAAATTTTTTGAAATGTAATAGTACATTTTCCACCACTATCGTATTCGGTTTTTTATTATACTTGGAAACTACGTTTTCTAACATGTAATATGTACATTTACCAAGTATAGCCTAATAATGTATTGTAATACGATATTGGTGGAAAATGTACTATTACATTTCAAAAAATTTGACGAAAATAAGAATATTGACTAGAAAGCTCTAATTTCAAATTATAATATTAGTTTCATTTCTGAACAACTTTTTCTACTAAGCTTTTGTTCCATTTGAAAAAATAAGAGTACTTTACTCTTGGCCATTTTTCATATGTTTAGTTATAACTCGCCCTGTATAATACCAATCCGAGTGAAATTTTGTATTCCTCAGTTTTGGACCAAGCGGGACATGTTCCCAAAATGCTATTTTCAAATTCAAATTTTTTTGACCCATATGTCCTATCGTAACACCTATCCTGGGACACCCTGTATATGTAAATGTATTGCAAAAAGAAAGTATTTGAGATTATTTAGTTTTATGTTCAAATCCGTTTTACATGTCTAACTGTGCGGTCTGGAATGCCAATTTCTTGAGAAATTTGGATGCTGGAGCATGGCTCATTTGCTTCCACAAAAGCACATACATTTTCGTCCCTCTCGACTCTTTCTTCAGGAATCGATTTTTGTTTTTTTTTATTCGATAATATCGTGATTTTTACGCTAGAAAAGATCGGAGTGGCGAAAATCGTTATTATTTTGCGAGAGTGTAGAATTTTAATTTTTATCTTCGATTTGCTAGGAACGCCATTCAATTAAATAATTCTGTTTTTAAGAGGAGCGAGTTAAATAGTAATTTGTTATTTAATTTTGATTGTATGGGTTGCTGTTTATTTTTGATTTGCTTGAAACGTCATTTAATTAAGTTTGTCTTTTGAGAGGAGCGAATTAAATTCTTATTTAATTTTAATTATATAATTTATTATTTATTTCTTATTTGCTTAAAATATTATTTATTTCTTATTTGCTTAAAATATTATTTAATTAAGTTTGTCTTTTGAGAGGAGCGAGTTAAATAGTGATTGGTGCGAGCCCTTAAGGGACGGCACTGTTATTTAATTTGGATTGTATAGGTTTCTATTTATTTTTGATTTGCTTGAAACGTCATTTAAGAGGGAACTCGCAAAATATCGCGCCCGCTTGATGCGAGGTTTCAATCTTACCGCTGTCTCGACCTCTACACGGATGCTTGTATTCCCCTTACGTCGCGCTGCTAGCCAACAGTTACAGTAGCGATGATAAAATGTTGCCTCCACAACGCCACCGTATACTGACAAAGACTTTGTCTGTATACGGTGACAACGCCGATAATTATACCCTTTTATTTTCTTTGACGCCGATGTCTCGTGTTTGCAAGGATCATCAGCGAGAGTTTTCGCATTACCTATTTAATAAATATACTTCAGATTTTGTAATTTCAGTTAAATTTACCAAACGAATGTTACTCTTTCGTCATGTTAAATTGACTGATGCGCGTCAAAAGTAGTATAAGTCAATTTTTTTAAGAAATGAGTTAAGTGCACCACATATATTATAAATATGACTAGTTCCTTTGGGCAAAGTAGTATAAGTCCATTTCAATGCTAAAAGCTATAAAAAAAAGTTAAATAAGTATAAGTCTAAAAACCTTCTTGAATCGAGCGGGCAAAAAAGAATAAGTCTACTTGTACTATCATACCCAATGTTAAAACTAGTGTATGATAGAATAAGTCGCACTTGCATTATTTTAACCTCGGCAAGACTTGTCATTTGAAGACAAAGTTCTCGAAGAAGACTAATAATTTAATATTACTGAGTTCACTTTCAATAATTTTGTATTTTTTTCTAATAAAATAGATTGTGTTTACTCTTTCAGCTGTGCAAAATAGTATAAGTTAATAAAAATTATGTGTCAAATAGTATAAGTCACGAAATATTTTTTTTATCACAATAAAAAGAAACAAAAACTACTATATATTTTTCTAATAAAATATTATTAATAAAATATATTCGTTCAGATTCACTAAGAAGGTTTAAGATTTAGTACTGGTTTAAATTAAGATCTTCTAGTTGATCAGTTATGTTTTGACAAGTTTTTGTCCTGTCATCGTTAATAAGTCGTCACTAAAAACTTATGAATTATTCTGATATTTCAGTGATTTGCTTGATTTCCAAATGAATTTCATCTTGGAACGGGTTGCTAGAATGAATTTAGTTCCATTATTGTCGAAAGTACGTACTAAAATTGCCCTTTTCATTATAAATTTGCGAAAGATCTCAGAAATAAATTCATATTATAAAACTTAGTTGTCCTACTCTTACACTTGTCAGTTTAAAACTTTTGGTTGTCAAATTAGATCGGACTAGCGTTGGAGAATCTGACTGATTGTATTTACTCTTTCAGCTGTGCAAAATAGTATAAGTCAATTTAAATGTCAAATAGTATAAGTCATGAAATCTTTTTTTTATCACAATAAAAATAAACAAGAACTGCTATATTTTATTTTGCGATTCTAAAAGGTATTATTATTAATATATTGGCAACAAAATATCCGAGGTGCAATATAGCTTTTCACTGATTTCGCAAACGGTAACAAAGTTTAATCGCGCATAACTCAAAACTAGAATTTTAGACTTATACTACTTTTCCCGCGCATAAGCCAATTAGTCTGGCTAATTCAGTGGCAGTAGTGATACTAATGATGAAATGGATAGCGCATTCTTCACATGCATTTGATTTTAATACAAATTTTAGGGTTCGAAATACGACAGTGCTGTTCGTGAATTATGTATGTATTCATATTGATCCAAAAATGTATACTAGCAACTTTATTGCGCCAATTTTAAAATGAAACTTTATCGCTAAAAAAATCACAATATTGATTCACTGGTATTGAAAGTAGTAAACGTCTGTATACAGGGTGTTTCATTAAGGGTGATGAGGTACCATATCTCAGGAATTGATACTCCAGGAGCTTTGGAAAGATGTCCTCCCAGGTCACCTGATTTGTCAGTTCTCGACTTTTTTTGTGGGGATATTTGGAAAATAAAATATTTCATACCCGGCATCAAACGATAGAAGAATTGAGTAATGCTTCTGAAATAGAATTCAGAATTTGCAAGCACGGCCAGTTATCCTTTTAATTGCTTTAGGAAGAATAAAAAAATGTGACAATATTGTGTTCAGAATAACGGAAATCAATTCGAACAATCTCTGGAATATGTAGGTATACGTTTTAGTTCACGGCCTACTATAAAATATTGACACTTTTATTAAAAATTGTGATTCATCGGCTTCAATGAAAAAATAAATATCATGTGTTATATATTTTTGAAAAGCCCTCGAAAAGCGGAATGTAATGACGTATAGATATACAGGGTGTCCCCTTTAAAAAACTACAACTTTACACCATTACTCGAAAATTATAATATTCAGAAAAAAATTAAGTACGTCATCGTATTATACGTAATATTCTGCATAAAATGCAGTTTTTACTATTTTGATATGATGCGGCATAGCCGAGATACAAGGGGTGCTCAAAAAGGGAAAATTTTCAAAATCACCCTGTAGATTAAAAACAAAGAAAGCTATGAAAATTCTGTTCGTGGCATTTTTCGATTCACAAAAAAGTAGCGCCATCACGTGCAAACCGCAACCTTCTATCTCTACTAATAACTGAGATAACATAACCCGCAAATACAACGAAATCCGAACACCCTGTACACTAGAAAGTAAATACCACGAAAACGAAATGATAACTAACTATAATATGAATAATTAATTAGAACACAATAGTTCTAGTTCACAGTAATCAATTAATCACATCACATAAACCGCTCTGCAAAAACTGCACAACAAAAGCCGGTTCGCATGCACTTGGCACGCAGGCACGCGTCATGGTCCTACACGACGACGGCTCAGCCGCTGTCTGGCATTTTAGGCGAGCGGGACACCCCCAAAAAGTAGTTTAGAAATAGCAGTATGTGACCATGGCGTCCTAGTCGCTAAAACAGCTTTACTTTATGTTTTCGAGGTCGCTGAACACGAATCCAAAGTTATTTTTTTGATTAAAATGGGGGAACATTGAAAAAAATGGCAATTTAGTGCTAAATGGGGAAAATAAAATTTTCATACCTTTTAATATTCAACTCGCTATATCTCAAACAATTATTCATATTTCTTTTTCAAATTTTAACCACTTATTCTTTAAGGTATTACCTAGAAAACAAGCCCCATCCGAAGGTCTCAAAGCAATTACTGGCTGAGTGGCGAATTTTCAAAGTTGTGCTATCAGGTTTTATGAGTCCTCACATACTATCGCAAAAGTTGAGTGACGAAGTTTCGAGTAAATAGCTATATAGCATTACAATATAGTATACAGTGACCGGCAAAAAGTTCGCAACATATGGGAAAAATTTTTATTAGGTGAGTATTGGAAAAACTTTTCCGGGGGATCGGTTCTGCATGTCCGATAACCTAAAAATCGATTTTGACATACGTCACGTGACCACTGGTATAGCGTCAAATTAAAAAAAAAATTGTTAATTTACAAAAAGTGAGGTTAGTTGACGAGATATCAAAAAAAGTTATTTGAAAAAATTGCTTAGAATTAAATTCTAGGTCCTTGTGCAAAATTTTAAGATTTTATTTAAAAAAATTGGAAAACTCAATTTTTTTTAAATATTTTTTTATCGATTTACAAATTTCCAGTTTTTTTCGTTTAGATAGCTTGGCTAATGTAAAGCCCATGTATCTGGATGAAAATAAACGAATGTAGTAGTTTTTTCTACAATTGACAGGACAAAATTAAAAAAAACAGGGTTTCGCCGGACGCTAGCTGTTGCAATGATTTGTATCTAGCAGCAGTGTCAAAATTTTAGAGACATTTCAATGAGATTACATTGAGAAAACCTTAATCGTCTTAAATGTATCTGAAGTTCGACTTTTTGTAAAGTTAAGGGGAGTAAAATAGATAATAAACAAAAAATTACCTGTTTATTTAATCGAAATTTCATAAACGAAAACCAATGTAAGAAAAACTTAAAAGTAGTCAAATTCTGTACTAACAACATAAAAAATCATTGTTTTTCCTTGGGTGCACAAAATTTAAAACTCAGTATGACCACCATTTCTCTCCATACATACTATTGTTCTCGAGCGCAACTCTCGATTAACATTTCGGAGCATTTTACGATTTATTTGCAATACACAATTTCTAATGACATTCTCTAAATTTTGTATATTCCTAAATGGTCGATGTTTGTACACAGAGTTCTTTAGGTATCCCCACATAAAGAAATCTAACGGAGTCAGATCTGGTGATCTCGCAGGCCACGGATTTTCAGAAAACCGTCCTATCCACTGGTTTCCAAATTCTTGATCCAGCCATCTCTTCACCTCATTTGTGGAATGAATGCTAGCTCCGTCTTGTTGAAAGTATAAATTTCTTCTTTCGGCTAATGACAAATTGTCTAAAAAGTCAGATATCTCAGTTTTTAGAAATTCTAAATATCGTTCTGAATTTAAATTGTCTCTAAAGAAAAAAGGTCCCACTATTCTGAGGTTGAAAATTCCGCACCACACATTAACCTTAAAACTATATTGGTCTTTACTCTGAATTACAAAGTCTGGGTTTTCGGTGGCCCACCATCTACAGTTTTGTGAACTGACGGTTCCGTTAGAGGTAAATGTAGCTTCATCCGAGAAAAGAACGTTCTTTGGGAAATTAAAATCTTCCTCAATCATACCCTGGAACCAGGCACAAAAATCGAAGCGGGCGTCATAATCCCTATCTTTTAATACTTGTACAAATTTAGGTTTGTACGGATGAAATTTGTTTCTTTTTAATATCCTCCGCACAGATCTTTCGTGAATGTTAGTGATCTCCGATATTTGACTAACTGCTAATTGGGGTGTTTCTGTTATCGACAAACACACATCCAGAGAACCTTCGTCACCTGTTACCGGTTTTTCATGGGAAACTTTATACTGATTTTCTACCGATCCCGTTTCTTTAAATTTATTGACTAGACGAGATACTGTGGAATAATGGAGGGATTTATCGGGGTGCCTCTCATTAAAAATTGCTGTTTCTCTATGGCTTTTTTAATTATCTCCAGAAATTAAAATAATTTCTATCTTTTCCTGAAGAAGTAGTGTGGGTGCCATTTTAAGGAATAAAATATTAATAAACTTATGTAAAATATCAAACTTAGTAAGATGCGAGACATAAACCAATGACATAGGTTGAAATCAAACAAATTATAATTTGTTTGACATTTTTCTGTTGTTTTTAACCTACTAGATTATTTGGTTGTTTTAATTTCAGAGCCTGCTTTGGTAGTTTTAAGTACAACTAAATAGACCTGGTTGTTAAATTTATGTGCGAAAAATCTTAATAAAATCTTGATACAGTCATTTCATTAGATTCAAACCATTGCAACAGCGAGCGTCCGGCGAACACCTATTTTTTCGATTTTGTCCTGTCAATTGTAGAATTGTAGATCTGACTCCGTTAGATTTTTTTATGTGGGGATACCTAAAGAACCCTGTGTACAAACATCGACCCTTTAGGAATATACAAAATTTAGAGAATGTCATTATAAATTGTGTATTGCAAATAAATCGTAAAATGCTCCGAAATGTTAATCGAGAGTTGCGCTCGAGAACAACAGTATGTATGGAGAGAAATGGTGGTCATACTGAGTTTTAAATTTTGTGCACCCAAGGAAAAACAATGATTTTTTGTGTTGTTAGTACAGAATTTGACTACTTTTAAGTTTTTCTTACATTGGTTTTCGTTTATAAAATTTCGATTAAATAAACAGGTAATTTTTTGTTTATTATCTATTTTAATCCCCTTAACTTTACAAAAAGTCGAACTTCAGATATATTTAAGACGATTAAGGTTTTCTCAATGTAATCTCATTGAAATGTCTCTAAAATTTTGACACTGCTGCTAGATACAAATCATTGCAACAGCTAGCGTCCGGCGAAACCCTGTTTTTTTTAATTTTGTCCTGTCAATTGTAGAAAAAACTACTACATTCGTTTATTTTCATCCAGATACATGGGCTTTACATTAGCCAAGCTATCTAAACGAAAAAAACCGGAAATTTGTAAATCGATAAAAAAATATTTAAAAAAAATTGAGTTTTCCAATTTTTTTAAATAAAAGGACCTAGAATTTAATTCTAAGCAATTTTTTCAAATAACTTTTTTTGATATCTCGTCAACTAACCTCACTTTTTGTAAATTAACAATTTTTTTTTTAATTTGACGCTATACCAGTGGTCACGTGACGTATGTCAAAATCGATTTTTAGGTTATCGGACATGCAGAACCGATCCCCTGGGAAAGTTTTTCCGATACTCTCCTAATAAAAATTTTTCCCATATGTTGCGAACTTTTTGCCGGTCACTGTATAAGGAAGTTTTTTGTAAAATTTGAGCGCCTTATATTTAATAGAAAAAAAGATATACGATTTCAAAGCTGAGAGCTGAGTACGGGCGCGTGCGTTTGGCGCGCAGTGATTATCGCGGCAGGCGTATACAGCCGTTTGAATGATTTTACCTAGCTCGATTGCATACTATATCGCGTTTTTTTTAGATATTTTTATTTGTGTTAGTGAAAACACATTGTTTATAAATATTCCAAATGTTTTAATCAACAAGGTAAGTACAGTTAGCTACACGATTTATGTTTATCATTGGTGTAGTGCTAATTCAATGAACATATATTATAACTATTGCACACTTTCAACATTTTGAAAATAGTCCTCAGCTGTGGTTTTTTACAGGAAAAATTTCGGTCCGCACTGATCTGAGAAGATCCTATACACATTTTAGCCCAAAACCTAGGAAATCATTTATGTTCATCTTTCTTAGCTGCACATGCTTTGACCGGCTGTGATACAAATTCATCATTATTTTATATTGGTAAAAAGACTGTTTATGCCACGCTAAAAAAAATGTCAAATGAAGAATTGCTTAATTTAGCTACAATAAATGATTTGTCTATAGATATTGTCCAAGAAATCGTTAGCTTATTCGTATCGTATTTGTATGATCTCTACAAGAAATCAAAAGCTATTCGCACTGGCACGCAAGCACGCGTCATCAATTCCTTACGCTATAATTTAGCCATCGAAAAAATGTAAACATCTCAACTTCCTCCGTCAAAACCAGCTATGCTAAAGCATATTTTAAGAGCTCTTTGGCAAATCAACGAATGGAGGCAAGCGACAAAATCTATAATTGCTTCTGAAGATGTGAGAAAGTTTGGATGGTTGGTAGAAGACGACAAATTGCCATTCGATTATTATGATGGACCCACTGCCATAGAAACACTATAAAAATATTTTTGTTCCTGTAATGGTAAAAATGCTTGTGCAACTGCGATTTGCCCTTTTATAGTATCTAACTTAAGATGCTGTGATGTTTGTAACTGTAGTGATGCATGTGTCAAAGTAGATAAAATAAACGAATAATTTCAAATTTCTTTCAGTGATTTTCATTTAATTAGGAGTTGTACTTACCTTGTTTATTTTGAATATTTATAAAAAATGTTTTTACGTTAACACAAATAAAAAGATCTAAAAAATCGATATAGTAAGCAATCGAGCTAGGTAAAATCATTCAAACCCCTGTATACGCCTACCGCGATAATCACTGCGCGCCAGACGCGCGCGCCCTTACTCAGCTCTCAGTTTTGAAATCGTATATATATATATATATATATATATATATATATATATATATATATATATATATATATATATATATATATATATATGCAAAATGTCTTATACGCCTCCAAAATATATATGCTTTCATAGAACACGCCTCCAAAATCGGAGGCGCATTCGCAAAATCGGAGGCCAAAGCGAATTTGCGTGTATAATGGATTTATTTGTAGATTTAAGTCAGCAGAAGAAGTTTCATAAATTTTTGTTCGGAGGCGTTTTGGGTCGATATACATGTACAGTTATACAATGCAGTTCACAATATTTTATCTACGGGGCGCCACCGTTTTATACGCATATACACTTTAATTAATGGTACTGACGAATTTGCCTCCACATGCTCTCCGTACTATTATGCCTCTGAAATATGGCAACAAGGTAAGGAGCCCAATAATACGGAAGATTTACGCGTGTGTAAATAATTTACTTTTATGATTATTTTATGTTTTAAAGTAGTTGCTGAAATTACGATTGGGGCTCCGAAAATATACATATGTGTATAAGATCGGTGAACGCTTTGATATAGGGGTCTGTAACTTTATTTGTACAGTTTTTTATATGATAAGAAAACGATAAAAATAGATAATAGATACTCTTATTACTAATGTATGTTACAGTAGTAGAACTTTTTTAAAATTTATTTTTGCTAAATTGTTGTCACGCTCTAACACGAAACATTACCAAGTCTAAACAAAAGAGATATTGCCCACATTTAGAGGGATGTCCACTAATGGTGTCGAGATTATGCTTAAGTTCGTATATTGTACAGAGGCGTGGTCAAAAATTAAGCGCAAGAGTAATATAACAAATATTAAAGTCGAATGAAGTCTACTTGTCACTTGTCAGGTGTACACGTAAATATGTAGAATGCGAATTTAGAGTTCTCTAAACCACCTGAAGATGCCTTATATAATAAGGACTAAACAAATGATGGTAAAACAAGCTATTCTCCGGACTATATATCTCTACGAGCGCTGGATTACATATCAAAATTTGCCGTATTTTCTTCTAACATGCAAGAAACTACCAGGAAGAAGGAAACTTTTAGTTCTCATCAGTACAAGATAGACGAACATACCTTCCTTCGGAAAAAGTAAATCCTTTTGAAGCTGTGATGTCGAACTGTATAAGCAGTAAGACATAGGCAGCGCCTATGTCTATCTTGTACTGATGAGAACTAAAGAGTTCGAAACTGGTCTGCAGGTGACGAAATCCTAACTAAAGAAAAAGTTTCCTTCTTCCTGGTAGTTTCTTGCATTCTGAAAACGTATTTTACAATCTAACTCTGTTAGAAGAAAATACGGCAAATTTTGTTATGTAATCCAGCACTCGGAGGGACATATAGTCCGGAGAATAGCTTGTTTTACCATCATTTGTTTAGTTCTTATTATATAAGGCATCTTCAGGTGGTTTAGAGAACTCTAAATTCTCATTCTACAAATATTAAAGTGTTTTTCTTTAATTTAGTATTATAGCGGCGTTCGGTTATTCAATTTTTTCCATTGTTTTGCTCAGAATTTTTGACAGGCACATGACTCATTGTTGTAATCAGTACGACTGATCACGTGCCTGTCAAAAATTCCGAGCAAAACGATGAAAAAAATTGAATTAGCGAACGCCGCTAATATTAGGAGTTTGTGATATTCTTGGTTTTCTATTTAAAGAGCATGTTTTCGTTTGTTTCTGAGCTAAACTTACAGACACGAAGGTGTAACTTTTTCTGCTCCTAAAACAATTTATATCGTTAAAATTTCAGTAAAACTAGAACTAGTTCTTGGACCTTAAAGGAATGTCTGAAAAGTGTTCGAATGAAAGTTTTTCAATCAAACATTCCTATCAAAACCCTTCTGTTCTAGTTATCAAAATTACCATGTTATTTTTGTTTAAATTTACCTGACACTGAAAAAATGCGAGAAAAACTTTTTATCGTAATATTTAACGGCGTAGTATAATCGACACATTATAATAATTATCTGTAACATCCACACTTTAAATGAGATTTTGCGTAATTTTTTCTGTGTGGCATCAATTTTATTGAAACAAGGGCCTGCAAATGGTTAGTTTTTGAGTCGCTGGCGAATCGATTTGCACACGTTTTTAAAAACGCTATGGTTAAATTTCAGCGGCTCATTTCTTGGCAACTAGCATTAAATGTTGGTCGCTGATTTTCAACAATATGTTTTTTAGAAACGTGTACCAACGTCGGTCGTCAGTACCAACGTGTACTGACTACTCGAAACGTTTGGAATCGCCTGGTTAAATAGTCTACTATATTTTCACCCATTTAATGAAGGATTTTATTAAAATGCTAAAACGTATTTATTTATTTTTAATATTTAAATCTATTACCAATTTTCATACTTTTTTATTACTTACTTATAATTTCTCTTAAAGTCAATGTGTTGCTTAGGGTTGTTAAAGACTTAAGGCAATAAAAAACAAAAAGATGTAAAAAACTCCTTATGTTAGGTAAAAATGGAAAAATACACAACTTTCAACGTTAAAATATAGCGTTAAACAAAAAGCTTAAAGCCCATGTTGACGCAACTCTGTCAAGCGTCGTATTCGGGTTTCAGGAGGTAGCAAATTCATATCTAATTTTTTTTTAATTAAAAGGGTCCCAAAGCACATCAAATAATTTTCTTTTAACCACTATGAAAACGTACGTCTATGAGGTAGAAAAAATTTTAAAACAGTGGAAATGTGCGTTGTGACTGCATCAACACGCCAAAAATGAAATTCCATAATTAACCGAGCTATTAGCTTGTGTCCACCTTAAGTAAGACACTGGTACGCATTGGTCAAATTTATTTTAGAACCTTATATTTTCCATAGCATACTAGCTAATAAAAAATATTAAAATAGACTTTCGAGAAAATATCCATTCAAAATATTAAAATTAATAAAGACACCCAAATAGATTTGGTTCTTTTTAAATATTATATTTATTTTCATTTTTTATACTTAAAAAATTGTTTTAAAGTCGACAAAAATAATAGTAATGAAATAAATCATTGCTTAAAAAATTACATGAATATCTAAATTTAATTCTACCCTTTACACCTGGTAATGGTGGATTTTTAAGCTAACATAATTCTAAGTAGATTATATATTATATATCAACTTTAGCTTTTACCGATTTACAGCTAAATAATGTAATCTACATCAAAATGGGTTTGCTACATTTTAAAAGTTATTTAGAAAAAAATTACAGGTGAGACAGGTGTAAGAAATTATAGGCAAAGAGGAAAATAATAGAGCTTAAATTTGTTTTATATATATATTATTATTTTCACACTGCGTAACTTATAAAGGATACAAAAAATCTGCCTTTCACGGAACAGAAATAAAAATATAAAAAATCGGTCCAGTGCAAGCTATACTTGCACAATTAGTGTTCCGTGCTCCCTACTTAACCTGAGCAAACCTCGGCCGCCCGACCTCCGCCCATCTGCCGCGGTACCCGCCGCCGACAGCACCAACGCCGTATCACATCGTGTGTGCGCGGAGCTGAATAGGCCAAATTACAAATTTTGAGAATCGTGTAAGCACAAAAGTTGTTCTTTACATGGTGAGAAATATTTTTTGTCGAAAATCTTTTTTTCTAAAACCAATAATTCAGCAGTTATAAGGAAATAAACAATTAAATTATTTATGACAATTGATCGCGTAGAATTGTTCAATCCTGATAATTTTGGTTTAATCTAGGTACAGCTAATTCTCAATGTTCATGATTTTTTGTCAGATTTTTCTAAACGCTCCTTCTGGTGATAAGTGATAAGGGTGGTGGGGGACAACAATTTTTACACGTTTTTTCCGAAAAATATTTAAAAAATGCATAGAAAATATATTATAAATATTGTTTAATTCGTTCTTCAATAAGCTTTCATTAGGCTCCCCAAGCAATGCCCTTGAAAAAAATTTCCATTTCCCAATTTGCCACCCTAAATTAACCCCCAGAATCGAAATTTAACTTCCTATACTTCACGTCTATAATTGGTCCACCACACTCTATCTCTGTGCTAAATTTCAAATGATTACGTTGAACAGTTTCAGAGAAAATCCCCTCTGACAGACGGACGTTTTTAGTGTTCCTTGAAATGGAAGTGATTCCATTTCAAGGAACACTAAAAAAGCATAATTAGACAAGAATAAATAAGATTTAATATGTTAAAATGGATAAATACTCTGATGAAACAATAAATAAAAAGTGCATATAGTTTTGCCAGCGACAGAGCTATATGTGAAAAACATTAATAATATATTATAAATATTAAGTTAAATTTTCTAAAGTTGTCCGCCCTATACAGGAGCGTATTATCCAAAAAGCCTAGAAAGCTCGGGCTTAGGTTCCTAAAACTTTTAAGGGTGGCGCGTCAGCGACGCAATTTTTAAAAATAAACAAGAAATTAAAAAAAAATCAGTTTTAATAATTCAGAATTACTGTCAAGGTAAGAATAAATTCCTACTTGGTCCTCAGTTTATATACTTTCTTATAACTTCAGTACATCAGTTCAGTACTGAAAATATATAAAATTCTTTGCATGGATTTATCTGTCGTGAAATAATAATAAACTTTCAAAATGCAAACTATTTTGTCTTTAATTGTCAATAGTAGCACGTAACCTACATTAACTAGTAAGCTATAATATCAACTCAAACTGTAGCACATGCAAGTTTATAAATAATAACTAACTAATGTAAAATGTAACTAAGTATTATAAGTATTATCGTAGGAAAATATACAGTGCCTTAACTAGAGCAAAAACCAGCAAAATTAAATTTTGTAAGTGGCCCGCCCTATATCTAGGGCATCAACAGTGCCTTAAATTATATCAACGATAAAATCTTTAGCTATAGACAAAACACAATTTTTGTATTTTAGTTACAGCGACGAAATCAGAAATATAGTTTTTGAGGTTGGATTCCGCCCTGTATAAATTTTATTGGCCGGTTTCGAGCCAGGACAAAGCCTAATTTATATGCAATTTTTTTTTTATTTTGTTCGAGTAATTAGAAAGTTTTCGCGCCCACGGACAGACTGACGGAAATCAGGAAATATAAAGATCTGAAAAAATTTCGGGAGGCGATTATTAAACGAAGAAAATATTAACTCCTCCAGCGAGGGAAGAAAAAGATAATATTTGTTTGTTCTATATACAAGGTAAAATGCACTTTAAAAAAGAAAAAGCCACGAACTTACGCTTAATCCCAGTCGGGGAAAAAGACATAGAAAAGATTTTTTTAAACTTCCCACCCTGTATAAAAATTTTATCAAGTTTTTTTACGTAAAATCGTCATTTGCGTGTTTATTTCTTTTAAGCTAATGTTTTAGAGTTATTACAAAACTAAACAAGCATTTTTCTACTCTTTCACATTCTGTTGTAAGAAAAATCGAAATTGTCACTGAAAGCTTTGGGTTCATCAGAATGCTTATATTTTCGAATTAAAGAAACAATAAAAAATACTATTATATCAACGGTAAAAGACTTAGCTACATACAAAGTATAATTTGTGTAAAATGTATCATTTTAAACAAAAAATAGATACTATTTATTAAAATGTGCTCGCTCACGCTGTTTTTAAGTTTCCGCGCCAGCATACAGACGGAAATCGGAAACCATGTTTTCCCTGATCTGGGCACCCCCAAACGTGATCTGAAAAAAGTCTCGAAAGATTTTTTTTCGCCAATAAAATACTTTCTCTCGCGATAAAAGTCAAAAGATCAACCCTCTGAATGTGGCGCAAAATTTTGGGGATCATCAGACTGACGTAACCATCAATAGCAATCCTGCATAGTCAACACTTCTTCTAAAACAGAACTATGCCTGCTGCCTGAGGGTTACGTCAGTCTGATGATCCCCAACAAGGTGAAAGCTTACTGTCCTCCCGGCCCGGGATTTTCCATTAGTTTTTGGATGCCACATAATTTAATGCAAGCGCAGAACACACTGTCTTTTTGGTTTGTTATGCCCCAAACATTTTTATTTGACTACATTATTTATTATGGACACTAATATCTTATTTTTAGAAATTAATGTTTTAATGTGTTCATGCTGTACAGAGTTAATCGGAAATGTTTTGGGTTTTAAGCTAGGTCCCAGACTAATATATTTCTAAAATATTTTAGTTTTCCGTCAAGTAGTTTTCGCGCCAACGGACAAAGAGACCGACGGAATGAGAGATTTTGTATTGCTGTTCACTATATTTTACAATAATATTATAAGCAGTTTACTGGTATGTTTGAAAAACGAATTTACCACGTGCCACCTTGTTGAAGACGTTACTTAAATTTGGCAACGTTGTCGGAGGCGTATGCGCCCGCTGTGCGCATAAAAATTTATTCAGAGGAGGCTTACTAGACGTAAAATGTATGGAGGCGTGTTACATTTAAAAGTATAGTAAAAATTTGTATCTTTTTTGGATGCTTATTTCTTACCCCTCTCACGTTGCTCACGTAGACATTTGCTACTTAATGCTATTTGAATGCAATATACACGGAAATATTTATTCTTTACAGTGGAGGCCTGGGTGCCTGTGTAACGTATGGAGCCCAGTTAGATAGCCATGCACGTATATATATATATATATATATATATATATATATATATATATATATATATATATATATATATATATATATATATAGAGGGTAGTCGTTGCTGACTAGTTAGGCAGTAAACTAGTAATATTGGGTTGCCCAGCAAATGAAAGAATACTCTTTAAAGTTGTTCCAAGCTTTCGAAAATATTTATTTTCATCTTCAGGGAGACTACAAAGAATTACTAGTATTAAACATGGTTCTTATATTAACCATTGTTTTAAGTGAGCTTATAAGCAGATTTATTACTTACAACTTAGTTGAGGATGTTCATTAACGGTGTTAAAGTATTATCTAGGGAATCCGTGAAGTTCTCCAGAGTGGGATCGAAAACCAAGCGTCATTAATTACTTAATTATTCTAAATTTACATTTATTACACAATAGCACAGACAGATTAAAATTACATGAAAGTCATTAATTAAAAAAAAGGAAGACAATTAAAAATCATTTCTTTCTCCGTTTTTTGAAATTCATTTTAGCCATGCGGCACGAGATGACAGACTGATTTGATTGAGCGGGAAACTCACTATGGACTGTCAGAAGTCAGTTATTAGCGACATCTGTGTATTATATTAAATTATATGCGAAACATGATTACAGAAGTCTGTAAAGTTAGGTGTGTTATATACCTTGTAGAGATAACTTGTTGAATTTATATTGCGCTCAGGAAGTACACCCTAGCGGCTGCATTTAAAAGCTTATTTATGTGACATCTATGAATTTGAATCAGAATTATTTGTAATTTGATAAAGAGATTTTGTTATATGTAGGAAATGGGTAAGTATTCTTGAATTTGTTGTGAAGGAAAAAAATAATTTTTATTATACAATCAATTGTCATTATACTTGAATCTCAGAGTCGTTCAAACGATGATCCTTGTCTAAAAATAATAGATATGAATATATTTCACTTAGGTGTTTTATATCGGTTTTTTTATTTACGCAATTAGGTTCTTGTGAAATAAAGGCCATTTCAAGAAAAGATCTTTTAGAGTTATTTTTCTGTGTAGCAAGTATCTTGGTTGCATTGTAATCAAAGTTATGTAGTGAGTTATTAGCGTGTTCTGCCAGAGCACACCTCTCTGGATGCAGTCTACAGTCACTCCTGTGTGCCGTGATTCTGTCGGCCAATGGTCTTGTAGTTTGGCCTATGTATAATTTTTCACAGTCTGCACAAGGAATGCTGTAAACCACATCTGTTCTTCGAGTAAGAGGGACCCTGTCTTTAAGCCTGGAGTGCACCGAAGAAATTGTGAGTACTGGTTTGTTCGCGATTTTGACATTAACTACCTGATTTATTATTCTGGACAGCGCCGGAGTTATCTCTCTAATGTAGGGAAGTGATATGAATTTATTAGTTTGTGTCCCTTCAGTTATATTATTGTTATTATTTATTAGGTTATGTTCATTTAATATAGGTATGTTGATGGCAGGAGTGCTGAACAAAATTCTATTAATCAGCTTGGGCGGATATGAATTATCGATGAATAATTGAGCCAGGATATCTAAGTTTTTTTTATGTAGAGATGGATCTGAGATTTTTAGAATTCTTGATTTCATTTGTTTAACCAGATTCACTTTCATATTATGTTTATGATACGAGAAATAATTCAAGTATCGTCCTGAGCTGCAAGGTTTCCTGTACCAATCTATCACGATTTTGTTGTTGTGAGTTCGTGTGAATTTGGTATCTAGGAAAGGAACCGAGCAGGTAGGGTCTTCGGTTTCTATAGTGAACTGGATGTGTTGATCGAAATCGTTTAAGGTTTCTAGTATCTCGTTGATTCCATTTTGTGGTAGTGCTACAATTAAAGGAGAGAACTGGAAGAACTGTGTCCAGCAATTCATCCATCACATATGTTGCAAGTATAGGAGAGACAGAAGACCCCATTGGGGTACCAAAAGTTTGTTTATAGTATTTGTTCTCAAATGAGAAATATGTGTTATCAAAAAGAAATTCAATTAATCTAAGAAAGGAGTCTCTGTCTGTGTTACAATAGTTACTAATGCGGTACCAACACTTATAGATGGCCCTGTGTGCAGCATCATAGTAAACATTGCTGAAAAGAGAGACAACATCGAGGCTTGATACCACATAGCCATCAGGAAGCTGTAATTGGTTAAATTTTTCATAGACTTGGAAAGAGTCTTTAATATAATATTCATTATCGAAGTCATATGCTTTTGTGAGGATTTCGGTTATAAAAATTGCAATAAATTCCGTGGGTGCACCAATTGAAGCTACAATTGGCCTGACAGACAAGGTTGGTTTGTGGATTTTAGGTAATGAGTAAAATTTTGGAGATGTACTCTTGTAACTTGTAAGCTTTTTCCTTGTGGCCTCATCTATTTGTCCTGTATTATACAATTGTTTGATTAATTCATTGCACTTTCTTTGAATCGAAAGTGCGGGGTCTCGCGGTAAACTGATGTAAGATTCATCATTCTGGATTAATTCATTGGAGAGTTGTAAATATTGTTCTTTTTCCATGATAACAGTTACATTGCCCTTGTCTGATCTAGTTAATATAATGTTAGGGTTGTCCTTAAGGAACTTTTTTGATTTATAGAGTAGGTTATGGAAAAGTGATTTGTTATGTTTGTTTGAGTTTATATAATTTGTAAGGATGTTAGTAGTTCTTGAGATAGTGATATTTTTTATTGCGGCATCATTTATAGATGAGGTAACAAAGTCAAGATCCGCCAAGATGTTTTTTATAGGTATAACATTTCCCACAACCGGCTCAACACTAAACTTAGGGCCGAGAGACAAGAACTGGAGGATATCATTAGGAATCTCTATGTTGGTAAGATTTTTTATCCATTCCGGTTTAGTCTTAAGGCGGTTGTGAAGTTCGATAGATTTTAAGTTATTTAATTTGTTAATATTGTTTGTTTTAATTTTATGGAATAATCTATTGTAATTTCTTTGTTGTTTGCTAGAAAAGTTATTGAAGATGGCTTCATTAGTGCTTTCAATGATTGCTCGTTTGAACGATGTAAGTGAGGATTCTAGATTACTAATTAGTTTATGTTTAATCATAAACTAATTAGTAATCTAGAATCCTCACTTACATCGTTCAAACGAGCAATCATTGAAAGCACTAATGAAGCCATCTTCAATAACTTTTCTAGCAAACAACAAAGAAATTACAATAGATTATTCCATAAAATTAAAACAAACAATATTAACAAATTAAATAACTTAAAATCTATCGAACTTCACAACCGCCTTAAGACTAAACCGGAATGGATAAAAAATCTTACCAACATAGAGATCCCCAATGATATCCTCCAGTTCTTGTCTCTCGGCCCACAATTTAGTGTTGAGCCGGTTGTGGGAAAAGATATATCTATAAAGAACATCTTGGCAGATCTTGACTTTGTTACTTCATCTATAAATGATACCGCAATAAAAAATATCTCCATCTCAAGAACTACTAACATCCTCACAAATTATATAAACTCAAACAAACATAACAAATCACTTTTCCATAACTTACTCCATAAATCAAAAAAGTTCATTAAGGACAACCCTAACATCATATTAACTAGATCCGACAAGGGCAATGTAACTGTTATCATGGAAAAAGAACAATATTTACAACTCTCTAATGAATTAATCCATAATGATGAATCTTACATCAGTTTACCAAGAGACCCTACACTTTCGATTCAAAGAAAGCGTAATGAATTAATTAAACAATTGTATAATGCGGGACAGATAGATGAGGCCACAAAGAAAAAGCTTACAAGTTACAAGAGTACATCTCGAAAATTTTATTCGTTACATAAAATCAATAAACCAACCTTGTCTGTCAGGCCAATTGTAGCTTCAATTGGTGCACCCAAGGAATTTATTGCAATTTTTGTATCCGAAATCCTCACAAAGGCATACGACCTCGATAATGATTATTATATTAAAGACTCTTTTCAAGTCTATGAAAAATTTAACCGATTACAGCTTTCAGATGGTTATGTGGTTGCAAGCCTCGATGTTGTCTCTCTTTTCAGCAATGTTTACTATGATGCTGCACACAGGGCCATCTATAAGTGTTGGTATCGCATCAGCAACTATTGCAATACAGACAGAGACTCCTTTCTTAGATTAATTGAATTTCTTTTTGATAACACATTTTTCTCGTTTGACAACAAATACTATAAACAAACTTTTGGTACCCCAATGGGATCCTCTGTCTCTCCTATACTTGCAACGTATGTAATGGACGAATTGCTGGACACAGTTCTTCCTGTTCTCTCCTTTAATCCCCGTTTTTTTTTAAATATGTAGATGATATAATTGTAGCACTACCTCAAAATGGAATTAACGAGATACTAGAAACCTTAAATGATTTCGATCAACACATCCAGTTCACTATAGAAACTGAAGACCCTACCTGCTCGGTTCCTTTCCTAGATACCAAATTTATACGAACTCACAACAACAAAATCGTGATAGATTGGTACAGGAAACCTTGCAGCTCAGGACGATACTTGAATTATTTCTCGTATCATAAACATAATATGAAAGTGAATCTGGTTAAACAAATGAAATCAAGAATTCTAAAAATCTCAGATCCATCTCTACATAAAAAAAACTTAGATATCCTGGCTCAATTATTCATCGATAATTCATATCCGCCCAAGCGGATTAATAGAATTTTGTTCAGCACTCCTGCCATCAACATACCTATATTAAATGAACATAACCTAATAAATAATAACAATAATATAACTGAAGGGACACAAACTAATAAATTCATATCACTTCCCTACATTAGAGAGATAACTCCGGCGCTGTCCAGAATAATAAATCAGGTAGTTAATGTCAAAATCGCGAACAAACCAGTACTCACAATTTCTTCGGTGCACTCCAGGCTTAAAGACAGGGTCCCTCTTACTCGAAGAACAGATGTGGTTTACAGCATTCCTTGTGCAGACTGTGAAAAATTATACATAGGCCAAACTACAAGACCATTGGCCGACAGAATCACGGCACACAGGAGTGACTGTAGACTGCATCCAGAGAGGTGTGCTCTGGCAGAACACGCTAATAACTCACTACATAACTTTGATTACAATGCAACCAAGATACTTGCTACACAGAAAAATAACTCTAAAAGATCTTTTCTTGAAATGGCCTTTATTTCACAAGAACCTAATTGCATAAATAAAAAAACCGATATAAAACACCTAAGTGAAATATATTCATATCTATTATTTTTAGACAAGGATCATCGTTTGAACGACTCTGAGATTCAAGTATAATGACAATTGATTGTATAATAAAAATTATTTTTTTCCTTCACAACAAATTCAAGAATACTTACCCATTTCCTACATATAACAAAATCTCTTTATCAAATTACAAATAATTCTGATTCAAATTCATAGATGTCACATAAATAAGCTTTTAAATGCAGCCGCTAGGGTGTACTTCCTGAGCGCAATATAAATCCAACAAGTTATCTCTACAAGGTATATAACACACCTAACTTTACAGACTTCTGTAATCATGTTTCGCATATAATTTAATATAATACACAGATGTCGCTAATAACTGACTTCTGACAGTCCATAGTGAGTTTCCCGCTCAATCAAATCAGTCTGTCATCTCGTGCCGCATGGCTAAAATGAATTTCAAAAAACGGAGAAAGAAATGATTTTTAATTGTCTTCCTTTTTTTTAATTAATGACTTTCATGTAATTTTAATCTGTCTGTGCTATTGTGTAATAAATGTAAATTTAGAATAATTAAGTAATTAATGACGCTTGGTTTTCGTTCCCACTCTGGAGAACTTCACGGATTCCCTAGATAATACTTTAACACCGTTAATGAACATCCTCAACTAAGTTGTAAGTAATAAATCTGCTTATAAGCTCACTTAAAACAATGGTTAATATAAGAACCATATTTAATACTAGTAATTCTTTGTAGTCTCCCTGAAGATGAAAATAAATATTTTCGAAAGCTTGGAACAACTTTAAAGAGTATTCTTTCATTTGCTGCGCAACCCAATATTACTAGTTTACTATATATATATATATATATATATATATATATATATATATATATATATATATATATATATATATATATATATATATATATATATATATATATATATATATATATATATATATACAGGGTCGCTGATATGTATGGAAACGGTCGATTATTTATTAAAGTAAGACAGCTATCGAAAAATGTTAAAAACCAAAGTTGTAGGGGCTTTTGAAGTCTATTAAATTAAATAAAAATTGAGTATACAGGATGAGTCAAAAAGTCGTAGACAAAAAAGTTACTTTTTTTAAAATAGAACACCCTGTATATTATTCGATGTTTAAGTTCTTTTCAAAATTCTAAAAAAAAATTGTATAGTACACTACAAATCTAAACTTATCCCTTTTCGAGATATCGAGGTTTGAATATTTTCTTCTGATAAATTATTACAACAATGTTTAAGTTTAGTTAGTTACTAAATAATTACCTTAGAGAAAAGAAAGAGCATGTTCTAAAAAAACTATTTTCTTTAGAGTCCTATTTTATAAGATGCTCAAAATGTCAACCGTTTACCTCCTGACAGTAGTGAATTCGCCGAACAAAATTTTCTAGTGAATCTAAAAGGGTGTTGGGAGGAATACTGGAAATTTCATGCCTTATTCTGTCTTGCAACTCTTCGATATTTTGTGGCCTATTTTTGTAGACTATATTTTTTATATGACCCCATAGAAAAAAGTCAAGCGGTGTCATATCGGGAGACCTAGCTGGCCATTCAACTGCACCCCTGCGTCCAATCCATTTTCCAGGAAAAGTTTCATCTAAATATTCCCGCACTACACGTCCAAAATGTGGAGGAGCCCCATCTTGCTGAAACCATATTTGTTCTGCCAGTAAATTGGGATTATGGTTGTTCGGGAATAATCGTCTAAGCTCTGGAACAATATTCTCTTGCAGAAGTAATAAATATCGTTCAGAGGTCAAATTTCCGTTAATAAAATAGGGTCCTATGACGTGGCCACCATAAATGCCGCACCAAACATTGACTTTTTGTGGTCGTTGGGTATGAATTTGCTCCATCCAATGTGGATTCTGGTCTGACTAGTACCTACAGTTGTGTCGGTTTACGTGCCCGTTTAAACAAAATGTAGATTCGTCAGAAAACAAAATATTGTTGACAAAGTTGGCATTTTGATTCAGTTTATCCATAATAACTTCGCAAAACTCAATTCTGCGATCAAAATCGTCTTCACTCAATTCTTGTAATAATTTAATTTTATATGGGTGAAAATTCGCCACTCAGCCAATAATTGCTTTGAGAACTTCGGATTCAGCTTGTTTTCTAGGTAATACCATAAAGAATAAGTGGTTAAAATTTAAAAAAGAAATATGAATAATTGTCTGAGATATACAGAGTTGAATATCAAAAAGTATGAAAATTTTATTTTCCTCATTTGGCACTAAATTGCCATTTTTGTCATTGTTCCCCCACTTTAATCAAAAAAGTAACTTTGGATTCGTGTTTAGCGACCTCGAAAACATAAAGTAAAACTGTTTTTAGCGACTAGGACGATCGTGGTCGCTAGTCGGTCATTTTAGGGGTGAGTCCCGCTCGCCTATTTCGCGAGAGACCCCTTGCTCCGCGTCCGCAAATCCGAGAGAAATGGAGATATGTTTTGGATGGGATCTTGAAAACCACATATCTATGTTATTTTTCAATCTAATGCAAAAATTTCATAAACCAATTATTTATAATTTTTCATTCCACGTCGATTGATCGTTTTAGAAAATCGATATTTTGATTTTATAAATTAAAAAAAATCAATTTTGCCAAAAATAAAATACAAACGTGCAAAAAATCAAAAAAGTAAAACGATCAAGTTGTCGGCATACCGATTTCCTACATTTAAAAAAAAAACAAAAAATTTATCGGACTAAAAATAACGAAAAAATATGGGTTTGTTTGAAACGGTAATTTTAGAAGAGCGGTAGTTTGCCCTTAATTAAGTTTGTCTTTGGAGAGGAGCGAGTTAAATTGTTTTTTAATATAGATTATAAAGTTGTATTTATAAAAAAATAATAAAAGAATTAAAAACGTAGTTTATTTTAAGAATTCTTTGACATTTTTTCGTTTCCTCTTATAATTTTAACATAGGAAACCGTAATATGTCACTATTTTTTAATTTTTGGAAAAATTAAATTTTTGGAAAAATTAAATTTTTGAAAATTTACATAGGGGTTTACCCATAAAATTTTCAATTCTGCCATTTCATCGGTCGTATCTCGAGAATGGTTAGATTTATTGGAAAAATAGTTATTAGTAAAAAGTTGCAGTTTACTAAGATGTATAATTTTTTCTATATGATTTTCCTTTATACCTGATAGTTGCGGATATATTTTAAAAAAATGACGTATAATAATTACCAAGTTTAAACCTCTATATTTCGAAAACTATAAGTCCTATCGAAAAATTGTCTATTACAGAAAAGTTTGACAATTGTATTGTCTATCTAATTTGTCGTACATTTTTTGTGGAAGTCTTTAATAACCGAAATAAAAATAAAAGTATAAAACAGTGTCAAATTTTTTTCGTTTTTTTGTGAAAAATTTAAAAATTAAAAATATAGTTTATTTTAAGAATTCCTTGCCTTTTTTTCGTTTCCTCTCGTAATTTTAACATAGGAAACCGTAATATATCACTATTTTTTAATTTTTGGAAAAATAAAATTTTTGAAAATTTTCATAAGGGTTTACCCATAAAATTTTGAATTCTGCTATTAAATCGGTCGTATCTCGAGAACGGTTAGATTTATTGAAAAAATGGTTATTAGTAAAAAGTGACAGTTTGTTAAGGTCTATAATTTTTTCTATTTGATTTTCTTTTAAACCTGATATTCCTGGAGATATTTTTAATAAATGATGTATAAAAATTACCAAGTTTAAACCCATATATTTCGCTAACTATAAGTCCTATCGAAAAATTGTTTATTATAGAAAAGTTTGACAATTTTATTGTCTATCTAATTTGTTGCATTTTGACCCCTAAAAAAATTAAAAACTGTCATGCAAATTTTTCCAATTTCCTTAGATCAAGGAAATCCTAAAGTTTTTATTCCTTTGTGTGGTTCTTTATATGTTTTTATGTATACAGAATGTCCAAAAAGACTTTGTATGCGCAAATATCTTTGCCATT
Organism: Philopedon plagiatum; assembly: GCA_963971165.1. Lineage (NCBI taxonomy): Eukaryota > Metazoa > Arthropoda > Insecta > Coleoptera > Curculionidae > Philopedon > Philopedon plagiatum. Next base: position 64,978,543 of record OZ020191.1, read on the forward strand.
AATACGAATATAAACTTCATTCAGTCGGCTTTCAAGAAAATCGAAGATATTTAAATTATTATGTGTCGTGCTGGTTGTGTTTGTATGTATGTATACAGGGTGTCCGAAAAGTCCTTGTATGGGCAAATACCTTTGCTATTTGTACCAAAGATAAACTTAATTGTCGGATTTAAAGCAAATCGTATATATTTGCATTTCGAGGTGTACGGATTTATATGTTATACAGGTTGTCCAAATCGTATTTGTTTGAGCAAATACTCCTACTAGTACCGAGATAAACCCAATTAATTCGGATTTTAAGTAAATAGACTTTATTCCTATTTAAACGTGTGGGTGTTAGTGTGAATGTATACAGGGTGTCCAAAAAGTCTTGGTATGGCCAAATACTCCTATTAGTACTTAGATAAACTTTATTAGGTCGGATTTTGCGCAAATCCAATATATTTGTATTAATATGTGTTTATGTTTCTATGTATGTATAAAGGGTGTCCGAAAATTCGTTTTGTTGGCAAACATAGTTTCTACGTGTAGGTGTTTGTATGTATGTAGCGATGCGGTTACGACGGGCGGTCTATTCTCCATCATCAGTCCGAAGGAGTGTGATATCTTCCTTAATACAAGGCCTAGCAACACGAAATTTTCAGGGCATGACAATGACGATATCGACATTCTAGAGCCCCCTCGGGGGGCGATTAGGCGGTCTATGCACCCTAGTTAGAGACCGCCTTTCAGGCTCGGTCTCTATACCCCCTGCTTGGTCAGAAAAATGTGTGTATGTATGTTGTCGTCCGTTTCGACATTTTCACCTTTTCAATTTTTTTTTCTCGAAAACGGTTAGTGGGGGGACAACCAAATTTTCTGGGTTAATAGAGGGATAGTGCGGCTAGCTTTGGTAAAAAATTCAGTTATACAGGGTGTTCCGTTTCGGAGTTATTAAACGTCAAAGTCGAAATTTCAGCGATTTCCGTTGAAATCGATTATAGGTCGCAAAACTTAACTAAATCGATTTAAATTTTTTGTGGTTGTAGAGGACCGGCAGCTTCAGAACCCTATTGAAACTGGCGGTATTCGGAAAATGGGAAGTAATTTTTTTGAATTTTTTTATGTCGAAAAATGCTGTTTGTAGACCCCACTTTGGCACTGAATAAGTCGAAACCGGAGCCTCGGACAGAAAAACGTATTTGAACATAAAACTAAAGAATCTCAAATACTTTCTGTTTGCAATACATTTACCTATACCTAAAACGACTGGAAATTGGAAAAATTTGGGAAAAACTGGAAATTACGTTTTTTCATGAAATTTTTTGCCGGAATTTAATTTTTTGGGGGTCAAAATGGATTCAAATCGAAATTCCATGTGTCCTATCGGAAAGAGCTCGCCGAAATACGCTAGAAACGTATTTTTTAGTTCCTTTATTCCTAATAGGAAAGGAGAAATTGATAATTAAATTTCGGTTTTTGACCATTTTTTTTCATGACATCTCTACATTCGAATCACTCTGTATCTTTTCCTATCTAATTTCTTCCAACTTTTTCAACGCTATCCCTTGGGGATATAATCAGGCTTTAAAATGATTCCCGAATGGGTGATCCTGGACCGGATTTAGGGGGTAAAAACACATTTTTTCTGTTTTTTTCCATCAAAATTCATCTTTAAATGGCATTATTATGTATTATTTCTCTTATTTAACAGCTCTTTTTTGATTTATTTTCTTCCGTCATCATCTGAGAACACTGCTAACTAATTAAAACTCCATATTTTTGCGTTAAAGTTATAAATAAATAGGTTTTCTTCCTTCGGTGCAGGAAAAATTTTAAAAACTGCGAATTTTAAACCATGCCATGGAAAAAACAATTGAATTGTGACGGTTTATATCGAAGTTAAATATGAGCTGTCAAAATGTCAGTTTTTCTTGGGAGATTGGAAGCAGTCTGGACCAATTTCGGCTTGAAATTTACCGGGCAAGGGAATTATGGACCTTATACTTTCGGTAGAAAGACATTTCATTGGATAAATTTCGCTTTAAATGCAAATTTTATGGATTTTCCGATGACTCTACAAGACATCATTGAAGATTCTAATATTGCACTCAGTGGCATCGAAATATTTGTTATAAAGTTATAATATCCGAAAATATGCATTTTAATTCATAAGCGTGTATACCTTTGGGGCAATATATTAATATTATTAAATCATTTTAATTTAATTTTAGGGAAATGAATTGATTCGGATCGTTTTAAAGTAACCAGAACAATTCGAAAATACATTTTATATCTACCAGCATGTGCGTGATTATATATATATGTCTACAGGGTGTCCGAAAAGTACAAAAGGTTGTATGGGCAAATACCTTTGCTATTTGTACAAATATAAACTTAATTGTCGGATTTAAAGCAAATCGTATATATTTCCATTTCTATGTGTACGGATTTACATATATGTCTGTATACAGGCTGTCCAAAAAGTCTTGGTTGGAGCAAATACTCCTAGTAGTACCAGGATAAATGTAATTAAACCGAATTTCAGGCAAACCGATTATATTTGTTTCTATTTGAGTTGTATATACGTATACAGGGTGTCCGAAAAGTCTTAGTACGGGCAAATACTTCTACTAGTAGGTACCAAGATAAATTTAATTAAGTGGGATTTTACGTAAAACGACTATATTCCTATTTAAACGTGTGGGTCTTAGTGTGAATGTATACAGGGTGTCCAAAAATCTTGGTATGGTCTTTGAATTTGGCAAATACCTTTGCCTTTTGTACAAATAATAACTCAATTGTCGGATTTAAAGCAAATCGTAGGTATATATTTGCATTTCTATGTGTACGGATTTATATGTTTGTATACAGGGTGTCCTAAAAGTCTTAGTATGGGCAAATACTTCTACTAGCGCTAAGATAAACTTAACTAATTAATATTTTAAGTACATCGACTATATTCCTATTTAAACGTGTTAGTGTTAGTGTGAATGGATACAGGGTGTCCAAAAAGTCTTGGAATGGGCAAATACTCCTATTAGTACTTAGATAAACTTTATTAGGTCGAATTTCAAGCAAATCGAATATATTTGTATTAATATGTGTTTATGTTTGTATGTATGTATACAGGGTGTCCGAAAAGTCTTGGCATGAACAAATACTTCTACTAGTACCGAGATAAACCTACTTAATTCGGATTTTAAGTAAATCGACTATGTTCCTATTTAAACGTGTGGGTGTTAGTTTGAATGTATACAGGGTGTCCAAAAAGTCTTGGTATGGGCAAATACTCCTATTATTACTTAGATGAACTTTATCGGATTTCACGCAAATCGAATATATTTGTATTAATATGTGTTTATGTTTGTATGCATGTATACAGGGTATCCGAAAAGTCTTTTCGTTGGCAAAAATAGTTTCTACGTGTAGGTGTTTGTATGTATGTAGCGATACGGTTACGAATGGCGGTCTATTCTCCATCATCAGTCCGAAGGAGTGTGATATCTTCCTTAATACATGGCCTAGCAACACGAGATTTTCAGGGCATGACAATGATGATATTACCGACATTATGGAGCCCCCTTTCAGTGCATGACAATGATGATATTACCGACTTTATGGAGCCCCCCCGGGGGGCGATTAGACGGTCTATGCACCCTAGTTAATTGTCCATTTAAACCTCGGAATTGTCCATAGGCATGTATTTTTCTACATTCTTCACTCCCTGCTTCAAAAATATATGTTGATAGTCCTCCATCTACTGCTGCTTGGTGGGAGAAAGCTAATAGGTGATTAATCTTGTTATTTCAATTAAACAAGAAAATACATGTACCTACATATTTAAATCTATTCTTCTCCAAAATTTGCACATACCCTTCACGTACAATATGACCTGTTTCAGGGTCTGGGCAGGGACTTACATCTCGTAACGATATAGCTGTTAGGTTGGTTGATGGATTTCGTCCATCATACGCAATCAGTGCGGCGTAGATGAGCTGCACCAACAGTGAAAATATGACCAATTTCACTGTAACAATAAATTGTGTAAACTTCTTGAATATTTGTTTTCTACCTTATATTAATGTATGATTATACACGGTGGTTCTTTATAAATTACTTAATTTGTATATAGCATATAGTTACTCTAAAACATAATCTTTTAAATGCACAGGCGTTTTAATTTCACGCGTTCTTGTTCTTCTCGGTGGTTCATGTTGATGTCCTGCCTGTGGATTGTTTTCTGCATTATCTTCTTCCTTCAATATTTCTTGTCTTTGAAAAGGTACTGTGTAGGGCAGCTTACATATAGGCTGGACGTCTTCTGTAATAATCCTATGTGTGACTTCCGAAGTACACGTCAGTTTCTGCTCAGGTGCTTTAAAAATATCTATAAATTCTATTATCAAATTCCGTAACTTCGTTTTAATTTCCGTTGTCATATTATTTAAGCTAAGTTGCTTTAAAATTTCCTCAGTATCATGGTTTTCTACTTTTCTTATTGGCATCAAATCCTTTTCATTCTGTGGTTTATCAATGATTGCTTCACATGCAATAGCAATGACTGTTTTCTTATAAACAATTAATTCCTTTTCAGTTACATTCGTTAATCTAACAGGTATACGATTTTCTGCCTTACACAAGCTTCTTGCTACCAACAGACCTTTTGGGCCGTCAACACTAAGTTCCACGACTAAGTGCTGAGTCTTGACTCTTGATAGCTTTCTTAAGGTTGCTAAGCAAATTGCTTGACACATTGGGGGAATCCTTGTATCTTCAGATACTATTACTTTAACACTTTCTTCTTTTTCTTCCTCTTTGGACATAACTACAACTTCTTTATTTACCTTATCTTTCTCAACATAACTTTTACATCTAGTTCGTTGTAACTTCTCGCTCTTTTTCACTTCTTTACTGATGCTACTCTCTGTCTTATTCTGATTTCTTGAAACCTCATTTCTGGAAACTCCATTTCTGGAAACACTATTTCTGGAAACTCCGTTTCTTGAAACCTCTACTACAAGCCCTATTTCTGCAAACTCCATTTCTGGACGCTCCATTTCTGGAAATCTCGGCTTTCATAGACCTTAACTCAGACTCTCCATCGTCTTGTACAAGTTGTTGGGTGGCATCGGTATCCAAACGACCATCAATCGTCTGAACACTGCACTCCTTCGTCGTTGATGGCGACGAGAAGTGTTCAATAGACGTAGTCCTGGGTAAAGTCTTCCATTCCCTAAGAATCTCTCGTACTTCTTTCTTTATAGCATCCCATTAACTGAATATTTTCTTAAAACCTTCTTCATGTGAAGTCACCAACAAATCTCCTTCTACTCTATTTTTCTCAGCGCGCATTTCTATTACTCTCTCAAATGCGTAAAAACATCCATTTCCCCAATCTATTTTTATTCCATTTTTATACAGAAAATCAATTCCCAAAATCACATCTGCATTAAAAGATCCGGATTCCATTACCATAAAATTGTGAGGCACAGTTATATCACAGGAAAATGTCAATGGCAAAACAACTTCTCCCTGAATCGGTATTGCATGTCCCTGTATATCTACTAACTTACTTTGACTACTTTTCTTTCTGAACCCCTCAGCAACATCGGGTTTAACTAGAGATACAACAACTCCTGAATCTACTAAGGCATGTATATATCCCCGTTTCTTTCTTATCGCTTAGTCCCAATTTGCCTGGCGGGCAGCCGAACTTCGGGGTTGTAGTGCGGCTGTCCTGGAGTTTAAATTTTGTCTGCTACTATTTCGTGAGGGACAACTCTTGCTAAATGTCCAGGTTTTTGGCACGTATAACATGGTCGCTGAGTTATATCACGGGAGTTTGTCGTGTTCGGACAAAATTTCTTCATATGCCCTGGCTGATTACATCCGTAACATGTAGGAATAGACTGCCTACCATTTCTACAGTATGCTGCTGTATAACCTGTCTGCTTACACCGATTACAGGTATAACTTTGGATGCCACTGGTATTTGTCCTAGATCCTTGAAAATTTTGTGCACCATAATGTCTTGCTAATGTCTTGCTCCGTTATTCCTTTCATTAGTAGCTTGGTTATTAATATTTCGACATTCTCTGCTTGTTGGTGATCGCAGCAGGTTTTCAATTGATTCTTCCCGCTCTTCTAACTCAAAAGACTTTCTCCAATGTATCGGGATTACTTGAAAGTACCCTTTGTTTTGTTGGCATTTGTAGACCAAGAATAAATTGTGTTAATACATGTTTTTCCAATTTTCCCAAAATTACTTGATCCTTACTTTGATTTCCTGTTAACGTTACTGTTTTATTAGCTAGTAGTTTTAGACGAGAAAAAAATTGTCTGCAGGGCTCTCCTGTTCTTTGTCTGCATTCAATAAAGTTCTACATGGCTGCGCCCTTGACATATGGCAGAGTAAATTGTTTCTTTAACTGTTCTTTAAGTGTTGTCCAGCTTGTTGTGGTCTTTAGAGTAGGCTCTGAATCTATAAATTGTTTTGCCTTGTTTCTTAATTTTAGTCGTGCAATGGCTACTTTTTGTTGGTCAGTCCAGTCAGTAATCAGGGCAGTTTCTTCAATGTAGGCCAGGAATTCTTCAATACTACTTGACCCATCGTATGGAGGAATGGAATCAATGCCCAAAACGATATTATTGGTAATTATGGCAGTTTCTTGGTTCGTCATTTTTCTAGTGCAATACGACACAGATTGGAATATTCTGCTTTATTGGTACCTTCCAGGATCTTTCTTACTACCTGGAGGTTAATAATCTATCTACTTCAGTGAGTAATAACCTCAGCCCCATACATGACCAGATACTAGAGATTATTAAACACAACCCCACGCGACCGGACACTAGTTGACACCAGTTGTACCGACCACCCCTTCTCTGGGGTTTCTCTTTTCCTTTAACCAAGGTACAAAAAAGGGGGTTCGTAGTACCAATTGTATTGCACTTAACTGTGGGGTAGAAAACTGGAAATTTACATTTACTTGTTTGTTTCCTGTGTTTTTAAATATATTGTTTCAAAAAGGGAGCTCTTTTACTACGATTATTTTTCTTTTAAATTAAACTCAGGTTCCACTAACTGAATTTTATTATAATTAGTAATAAAAGTTATCTGCAGCATGTATATTTGTCACCATTTCTTATCAAAGTTATTTGCTTATTATCTATAGTTCTTTCCTTTATATCTTTGGAACCTTAACTCATTTAATCTCATATCCATTATGTATACAAAATAAAATAACATTTCGATTTCGAGACCTATTCTCTGTGCTAGTTATTACTTATTTCAACGCTACATTCAAAATCATTTTTCATTATATGTTTATAAGTCGGAACCACTGATTTTATGATAAAATTACTTTTTAGTTTATGTTTAAAATATATTTTTCTCATTAAATAAATTTTCAGGAAACTTGTCCTAGTCAATTTTATCAATGCAATCCCCAATCAAAAGTTACTTAATATTTTTGCACATCTAGAATTTTACTTCTTATAGTTAATTATACTTGCTTTTTCTGTTCACTCGTTACTTTTCGCACTTATGGTTTCACTAACTACTTTTGACTTCACTGTACTTAACAATATCTACATTATAACTTTTGGCTACATCTTGAATGATTGAATGAATCTGAATCTAGACTCTGAATGAATAGAATGATTTTTCCAAGGAACATTTTCTGCTTTTATACAGATCTTAGCGTTTTCCGTTCGTTTTTCGAGGCTTTACGACCGTTAAACGAAAATGAATCAGGCCACCTGTGACCTAGTTTATAGTTATCAACATAAGTACAATGGTCCAAAACTGAGAACACCTGCAAGAGTCGGCTGATTTTCGGGAATTTCTCGAGTCTTATCGAATTCAGCTGGGCAATTAGATTTTATTATTCCAATAGTTTAGCGTTCTTTAACAATTTAAAAACTTACAGGGCTATCAACCTGACTAAAATTATCTTTGTCCGGAATTTATTGTCGGGGAGTGTATATGTTAGAGTGTCCCGTAACTACAAGTTTGTGAGATACAAAGTGAGGCTTAAAAATTTTCTTTTGGTTTTATTTAAACTGAGTTATTTTTCTAAATAATTAGCAAGTGGTGCAGAATTAAAAAAAAAGAAAGACAAAAATTTCTAAATTAGTATGTAAGTAAGTTGAGTCAAACTTATTTTATAGAAACTGTTAATACATAGTTATGCTAATCAAATTTGAATTATCATAAATTAAAAAAACTGTAAAATATGATTTATGTAATCATGAAGAAACTGCTAATAATACAAACGAAAAATAAAAGTATTTTAGTTTACCCATTTCACAGCTAACAACATCCTCCGATGACAGCATCATCAACTTGATACATTCCTTTTCTCAGAAAGGTTACTGGTAAATTTTGAGATGGAACAGCTCCAAAATTAAGCCTCCTGAGACACCCACCGTGCTCCTGTCTAATATGTCTCATCTGGGTTCCTTTTAATGGCTAAAAGCCACTGACTCTTCTTGTATGGATTCCTTGGTACTCTGTACATAAAAGAAAAAGTACTACTACAATGTAAAACATACTAATTCTTACATTCCTACAATCATATACCCATCATTAAATTAAGTTTAAGGAAAAGAGAATAATAACCTGAACAAATTATTTATAATTATAGATGAAATAAACTTTATTTGAAGTTAGTTTTATACTCAGATGAAATATTTCTGAAATTTTATACTACATTTTATCTCAAGAATGTCGATATCGAACCTAAACTGATTAAAGAAGGTCCAATATGTAATACTCCTTTATTTAAGCAAGCCTGCAACCAGCTTGTGTGTTAAAAGGTGATATTAAGTCTATTTTAACATGTTTAATCTTTAATTTTAAGCAATATACCTATGAATATGCCAACACAATGTAATTAAGGTGTTTTACTTACCGGTGTAATGTAACATTTTCTCCCCGTATTTTTGTCCTCTTAAAACAAATGAGGAGCGTTCATTCAAAAAGGGACATGTCCACTTAAAATGATTTTGAGATAAACGTAAGAAACGTTTGACGTTGAGACCGTTAAAACTATAATTCTAAACAGAATAAAACATGATTTGTTTTCTGATTAAAAATATATTTCCAAATAATTTTTTTGACTATAGTTTATTGTTTAAGAGAAAAATCGAAAAAAAAAAGTTGGACATGCCCCCTTTTGCTTGAACTAACTCTTTATGTCTCATTTTTTCTGAACTTTAAATCCATTTTGTTGTTTGTCTTTAGGGTAAATAGTGTTCAGTCAATGTTTACGTATTAAATTTTTATTAAAGAGAAGTACAACAAATAAGTAAGCTTAATGTATGTTGTAAATGTGTAGTTCATTATCACTTTCTAAGCAATCGCACGTTTGTATATCCTGTCATGTTCCAGCTTCTTCTGGTACATTATCTTTTAAAATTTTCTTGAAAAACTCGTTCTGCTTGAAGGTTAACACTAAGCTTGTTGATTTAAGTTAGGTTTTATTAACTCGACAGGAGTTAAATATCGACCCAGAAGTAAAACATCAAAGTTAGTAGTATTGGACATGTCTCGTTTTGTTCAAATACCTTACTTTCATATGGGAATTTCACAGGGACGTGTAATATTTTGAAACGATTTAAAGAGGTGGGTCGATAGAGATGACAAAAATGAGCTGAAAATTGATATAAAACGTGTTTTGAAAAAATGTGGACGTGTCCCTTTTTGAATGAACGCTCCTCAAATATGCACTAACTTGGGCATTGTTCAATAATTAATGTTTTTACACACTTTAATGTTTTTTGATCACACAAAAAATACAAAATATTATAAAAACACGAGAACGACAGGAAAAAGTAAACAAGCCCGCCATACTGGCTCGCTGACTTGAACCAACGAATACTAAAGGCGATTTTAAAGCAGTGACCTAGTCATAAGTACGTCACCTTATTTGGCAACGTTGCTCCATATACTCGATGTTTAACCTAAAAAATTAAAATATTAAGATTAAATGAGACAGTGTTGCCCAATGGTCTGACTAGGTCATGACTTGGTCACTGATTCAAAAATGGCTTTTTACTTGAACTTCGTCCAGCAGGGCTGCCAAAACAGTGCCGACTACTACGAATTTAAAATCCTTCTTTAAGATGTGTTTTTATTCTTTAGAAAATTTTTGCATAAATGGAATCTGACCTTCTGTGTCCTTATGTGATTTTAGACATTTTATATATTTATTCACAATATTAAATAAAAACACTACCTAAATTACTCGCAGAATTTCAAAAACGCCGCCAAGAACGACATTTGGTAGCTTGTATTTTTTATCACCAGATATCCCACGCGGCTTCCATCCTTCTAGGTAGAAAAAAGCCGTGGCCGGTGGAGGTCAATGACACAATGACTCAGCGTTATTTGTCGAGGCACGAATTTTTTTCGATTTCCATAAAGTTTTATCTATAATTGTTTATTATTTAGTAAAAAAAGTGTTTAGCTCTTTACCAGAGCCGTTATTATCAAAAATATATCGTACGCGCGTATAGTGTTGACCATTTATAAGAAAACTAACCATTTCGTTGGCTGTTAGGTGTAGTAACAGTATATTAACTTTATTATTTAGTGAAAAAGAAAGCTTCCAGTGCTATAAGTACGCGCATTTTTAAGTTTGCAGATAACACTGGACATTTCTGGCTATTATTTAGTGAAAAAGAAAGTTTCCAGTGCTAATACATACGTTTAGTTGAAAATTATTATTTTACACTTCGTTTGAAGAGCAGTTCTCTGTATTGTTTTGGGTTGTAATATTTTAGCTCTTTGAAATTAAGTGTTACTAGGAGTTCTTTCTTTAAAGGTAACAAAAATATTAGGTTTTCAAACTTGGTACATAGAAATTTGGTAAAAAAACTTGGCAACGCCTGACGTCAAAACAAAATTTTTTTTTTCTGTTACTGAAGTTTCTTGCTGTTTTTTATATGGCCATGTATTTATGACCAGTGGTGCGCTGTTACTTAAAAAAATTTTTTGAGGGCCGATATCTACCTTTTTTTTTATCGTGAATTTGTGAATATTTTTATTCAATCTGAATTCATATCAGGATTTACTGATTTCAATATATGCAGTGAATTTCATAACACCCTGTATATGAAGAAATTGATCCGGGAGTACATCCGTTCGTTTAATTCCTATTGGAATCTGGCAGACGTTTCGCTAAGGTCTCACCTGGCATTATCAACGCTTACTCGTTGCTGTCAAGTCGTAAACTGATGGACCTTTGTCGTGGCTCTCGGTATTTATGGCCTGCGCCGGAGGTTGTAGTGGTTCTGGTTGGCTGGCGTTGGCTCCACCTCTTCAGACAACACTGTCTCATTCGTTGACTGTTTGTTGTGATGTGGTTGCGGGTTGATGCGCTTCGGCTTGCCGTTTTACCATTGTCTTCCATGTACTGGAACTGGACAAATGTAGAGCGTCGTCCCTTTTATTTAGATGACCGATCTTTTCTATTTCGATGGCTTCTCGTATTATTCTAGTTTTGTAGTTTTCGACGTTTGCCAGTTGTCTGCATCTATCAAAGTTGATTTTGTGTCCTGTTTGATGCTGATGTTGAAGCAGGGCCGATGTAGTTTGTTTGTTTCTGATGGCCAGTTTGGGTTCTTCTAACCTGGCTGAAATTCGTCTGTTGGTCTGTCCGACGTACATTTTATTGCAGGTATCGCATGCTACACTGTACACCCCTTGGTTTTCTAATTTAATCTTCTGTTTTGAATTTTTTAATGTTGTTCTTATGGTTTGGTGTGGTTTATATACAGTGGATATATTATGCTTACGAAGAATGCGACCAATCCTATCAGTAGTTCCTTTAATGTATGGCAATATGGTTTTTGGTCTGCCTTCAGAGTCTTACTTTTGTTTCTGTCTTGGATGCTGTTGCAGTGTCTTGGTTGCCATTCTATTGCTTTTCTAATTATATCCATTTTGTTTGAGAGCAGCGGTTAACTTTTCTAGCTCTTGAGGTTTATTGTTGTCGTTGGTGAGCCGGATGGATCTGGAGATAAGCGTGTTTGCTACTAACTGCCTGTATTTGTGAGGGGTGGTGATGTGATTCGGCATTTAAGTATCTATAATAGATACTTATCACACCAATAATTGGTGTGAGTTGGTTTCCTGTATACCGTATGTTCTAGTCGTCCATGTTCATTTTTGATTACATGTACATCTAGGAAAGGTAGCCGATTGTTTTCTTCGAGCTCTAGTGTCAATTGGATTCGTGGGTGTATCGAATTTAGATGGTCTAAAAATTTCAGGAGTTTCTCTTTGCCAAAGGACCATACGACAAAAACTTCATCGACGTATCTAATCCATAGTTTTGGCTTAAGATTCGCTGACTCAAGAGCTTTCTTTTCGAAATACACCATAAAAAGGTTGGCTACTGCAGGTGACAGTGAAGACCCCATTGCTGCTCCATCAATCTGTCTGTATATTTGTCCATCGTACATGAAATAGGCGTTTTGTAGGCAGTGTTCTGACAGTTCTATTATATGCGTCGGGAGCTGTTCATTATCTGCTATTTGTTGCAGTGCTTCATTTACTGGTATGCTTGGGTACAGAGATTTTACGTCGAAACTAGCGATGATGTCGTGCTGATTAGGGATTTCAATCCCACAAAGTGGTATCCCGCAATTCCGCGGGATCCCGCATCATTTGACGGCCTTGGGGGATCCCGCACCAGCTATGCAGATCCGCATAGCCATAAAAAGCCATAAACTCTTAAAAATATCGCGAAAACGTGTATCTGCCAAATATCCGTGGTATTATAAAATGAAAATTAATGAGACAGTATTAAAGTATCTTACTTACCTTACAATCAAACTAATGTGATTTACTATAAAAACTAATAAGACTTATTATCTCAGGTAGAAAAGTAATAAACATTTAAAGTTCATTTGCCCAAAGTTACTTGTTAATTTAATTGATAAGAAATTTGACTGATTTATAGTCATAGTAGTATAGTTAAGAGAGACTAGACTTTAATTACATAATTTTATTGACTGAAATACTGTTAATTTTTGATATTTATAATAAAAAATTAAAGTTGGTTTAATAATTAAGTAAACGTTAATTTATCGAATTTTATGAAATAAAAAAACCTATGCGGGATCCCGCTTATAAACATTTGAAGTTCATTTGCCCAAAGTTACTTGTTACCCTAATTAATAAGAAATTTGACTGATTTAGTCATAATAGTATGGATAAGAGAGACTAGACATTAAATTATATAATTTTGTTGACTGACAATATGTTAATTTTTGATATTTATAATAAAAAATTAAAGTTGATTTAATAATTAATTAAATAAACGTTAATTTATCGAATTTTATAAAATTTCGAAACTATGCAGGATCTTGCGTATAAACATCTGAAGGTCATTTGCCCAAAGTTACTTGTTACTTCAATTAATAAGAAATTTGATTGGTTTATAGTCATAGTAGTATAGTTAAGAGATGCTAGACATTAAATTATATATTTTTTTACCGGAAACACTGTTAATTGTTGATTTTTATAATAAAAAATTAATGCTGGTTCAATAGTCCATTAAATAAACGTTAAGTTATCGAATTTTATTAAATTAAAAAACCTATGTAGGATCCCGCGGGATTAGAACCAATCCCGCAAATGCCTTGCGGGATTTGAAACACTGCTGGATTGCAATCAATAGTGCTGATCTATAGTGAGGGAGTCTATAATCTGAGTGAAGTATTCAGAGTTGTTAACCTAAGAGTCCGCTTTCTCTACTATGAGTTGCAGTATGCTAGCCAGGTATTTCTCTAAATTATGTATGGGAGAGTTAAAAGTGCTGACAATTGATCGTAAAGGGACTCCGTCTTTGTGAATTTTTGGGAGACCGTAGAATTTCGGCCATCGACTAGATTTTTCTCTATGAATGAGCTTGTTTTTAATGTCTTCGTCTATGGGTGATCCTATAATTTTGGGCTTTGTTGTTTTTTCCAAGTATATTGTAGGGTCTCTGGAGACAGGTTTGTAGCTTGGATCGTTTAGGAGCTGTTTCATTTTTGTGTTGTAGTCCTCCGAATTCATGATGACAGTGGCGTTTCCTTTATCGGCTGGCAGAATAGTGATGTTTTCTGCCATATTCAGTTTCTTGAGAGCTTGTTTCTCCTGGTGACTTAGATTAGATTGGGGTGGTTTGGAAGACTTCAGGATCCTTGTGACATCTTGTCATACTTGCTCCGCTGTTTGTTCGTCTAAAGTTGATAGGCTTGTTTCTACGTTGGAGCAAAGATATATGTGCACCTAGTGTTTCACTGGAGCGATTTTATGGGACCCCTTTTGATATTGGTCAGTTTAAATGACCTTCTCCTATGACATGAAAGACCACGCTTCGAATACATCGAGTCTCATTCCATTCTATATTTTAAAAAGAGAGAGAAATAGTAACACTTTTACTGCATCTCGACATTAGACCTGACAGGTGGCGGCCTCACACTATTTTAATATTCCAATCCGAGTGAAACATGAAATCTTCTATCGGCTTGGCTAGCACAAAATACGAATTGGCCAGCCGACCTTCAAGCTTCAGTGGCGGGCGGCTGAGTCGAGCCGTTGCGTTCGGCAGCTGCAGGGGCGGATTTAGAATTTCGTCTACCACCTCGAGCTACACAAATGCACAGACCAAAAAAAAAAACGGACAATGTCAAGTGCGACATTACTTCTTTATTGTTTAGGGTTCTGAGAAATGTACACTATTTCATAGTGGACGTAATATCTAAACCTGTTTTTGCGAAAACAGAACGGATTGTCTTCCTAACTTACCAATTTTATTGCATTTTTTTAATTTACTTATACCTTCTGCCCATTTGGATTAATATATGAAAATTTTTTGAAAATATATGTTCTCGAAAATAACTTTTTCAATAATACAGATATTGGAAAACTAGGGATGATTTCAATTTTTTTTTCTGAAACCAACTTCGAATTTTTTTTAACCACCTCTTGAAACTAAATTTTTTCAAGAAAACGTCCTTTTAGAAAGAACATTTTTTAAACATTGTTTCCAGAAAGACTTCGAATATTCATATTTAAAAAACAACACTTTTTTGAAAGTAATTTACTACTGAGTAACATAGCAAATACAAGGAAACGTAAACCTGACCGAACAAAAAAGGTTCGTTTAGGTCAATTTAAGATCTTTTTGTCATTTTTTTATTGACATTTTCTAAGTCATTAGAGTTCATTATTTAAATTTAGAATAACTATGTTTTCTAAAAAATATATTTCTGGGAAATGTATTTTTAAAAGGTTCCTTTTAAAAAAATATATTTTCGAAGAAGCTGTTTTTCGAAAAAATTTACTTATTTAACATCAAAAAAGATATTTGTTGAAAAAAGAAACAGCTAGAAGAGTTGGTAATCTTAGCTTACAAGCGACAGAACAAATTGTTTGATTAATATAAAAGTGTAAATATTTATGCAAAATCTTTTTCGAAATTCAATTTTTTTGGATAGTATTAATCTTTTCAAGCAACGGCTTTTTAAAAAAATAATTTACGAGACAATAAAGTACTCAACGTAAGGAAACCTTATCAATCCCAAAAAAGGTTCGTTTGGGTGTATTCAGGTTCTTTTTTCGTTTTTTTTCTTTAAGATTTTTCAAGGTACTACAGTGCATAATTTAATTTTCTAAATATTGTTTTCGAAAAATGTACCTGTTTTAAAAATTATTTGTTTGGAGACATTTGGCTTTCTCTTTCGAGCCAGAAAATACTTCTCCCCTTCTAACTTATACGCTCTCTATGTTTCCCAAATAAGACCTAACCTAGAGTACTGCTCCCACATCTGGGGAGCGGCATCACCTTCGACACTTAAGATCCTTGATTCTATCCAAAAGAGATCCATTCGACTCATCAATGACCCAGTCCTCACGAGAAAACTCCCTTCTCTCGCTCATCGCCTCGATGTAGGGGATTTATCCCTTTTCTACCGCTACTTCCACGGATTTTGCTCTGAAGAACTACCCGGTATTATTCCCCCCTTGGCTGTTCCTGATAGAACAACAAGAGGCGCGTTACCTATGCATCCCTTTACTGTCCAGCTACAAAAGCCTAGAACAGACCACCTCTCTCGCTCATTCATACCTAGGGTCTCCAGATTATGGAACAAATTGCCTGCAGATGTTTCCCTTCCCGTCCCAACCTCCAATCCTTCAAATCCCGTGTCAATAGATTACATTTCCCTTCTCTTCAGACGCCCACGGTACGTTACTACTTAGGCTTGAAATCTACGTGGGATGTCTTAGATAATTTTTTTTAAATGTACTTTCGAAATACGGGTTTTTAGAGAAAATTTAAAATATTTCATAAATCCGTTTTCTAAAAATCATCTTTGAAAAAGCGGTTAGGACATTTTTCAAAAAATTTAAGTTGGAAATATGTTTTCGAGAAAATATTTTTGAAAACTTTTGTCAATCCATTTTCGAAAAAGCTGTTTTTCGAAAAAATTTACTTTCCAAAGAGATGTTTTTTGAAAAAAATATTGGGTTTAATTTGTTTCGTTTAGAAGTCAAAACTGTCCGGCGCATATTTTGATAAGATCGCAGTAAAATGTGTAAGGAATGTTTTCAGAAACAATCTAAGAGCATGTAAATCAAAAATGCCAAAACATTCTTGCATTTTTTATATTACATATTAGTATTGATCTATTATTCATATTTTTTTGATATAATTCATTTCAAAGACCTTACATTTACATAGACGGCAAAATATTTGGTTTTGTTTATAATTTTTTTGTGGAATATTTAGAAATGGTTAATGTTTATGTTACTGTATTTATTTTTATAAAATTCGCTATTGAAATCCTTTTTCTACAAGACTCTAGGGGGAGGGGCGGCCCCCTAAATCCGCCACTGGGCAGCAGGTGCAAAAAATAAGTGTTTTTAAAAATTCGGTACCTATACAAAAACTGCATTTAGTTAGTATACGAGTTTAACTGTATACGCAGTAAGTAGAAAGTTAAAGGACTATTAATTTGAAATAAACAAAAAATCGTCTTTTTATAACACGCTTTTATTAGCTTCACTTGTAATATTGTAATGGAATCTTACCACTCACTTTTCACCCACTTGGAATTGTCGTATCGATCTAAAACTTTGCAAACTTATGCAATTTCGGTGAAAGTACAATAATATGTCTTTTTTTCATTAAAAAATAATATACAGCATGTCTTCGAAATGGAAAATTTTTTATTATTGATTTTACGAAAAAGAGTGTCTCTGTATAAAAAGTTCTGCATCGTGAGAAAAAAGCATTGCCATTACAAAATTTAATCTGGTACATACAGGGTGACTCAAAATATGAAAGTCCTAATCCACGTGAAGCTAAAATGACAAAATCGTTATTTAAAGGGTACGTAAAATCGCGAAGTAATAACATTATAACCTGTGAGTATCTACCAAATTTTAAAACTAATTTATTGCTAATTTATTACCCTATTTTTAATATTTTTGCTCTTCTTTTTTTTTGTCGTTAAAGAACATAGGGCTCTGCTGACTTGAGTTCAGGCTAGCAGTGCCACGCTGAGAAACCACACAACAAAGTTATTTTCCTAAATATTTTTATTCTGATTTGTGATCAATTAATTGACCCTGACACTGGCGCACCCAGGATTTTGTCCTGGGGGGGGGCTATTTTGAATTGGGGGGGGGGGGGGCTGACGGTCTGCAGCGTGATGTGAGGTATCACAATTCGATGAATTTTTTCAATTTATATGCACTTTTTAAATTTTTTTGTGTCTAAGATGTTGGTCTGGGGGGGGGGGGGGGGTTCTGCAGCCCCCGAGACCCCCCTGGGTGCGCCACTGGCCCCTGATATATGCACAGAGACGGACAAAAATAAACTAATAGAAGAAACATATTTTAGAACTTTTAAAATGGTGTAATAAATTAGTCTTAAAACATGGTAGATACTCACAGGTTATAAAGTTAATATTTCGTGATTTTAGGTAATATTATCTTATTCCTCTAATGACAAAACTGAATAGCGCTATTTTTTTCTAACAGTTTATTTTTTCTCAGTCTGTACATGTTTCAGGGGTTATTAATTGGCCAAAAATTCCTGTTTAAAATATTTTGGAAAATAATTTTGTTTTGTGGTTTTTCAGCGTGGCTCTGCTAGCTTGTACTCAAGCCAACAGAGCAACGCGTTTTTTTTTTAAAGAAGAGCAAAAAAATTAAAATGGGGTAATAAATTTTCAATAAATTAGTCTTAAAACATGGTAGATACTCACAGGTTATAAAGTTAATATTTCGTGGTTTTAGGTAATATTATTTAGCTCCTCTAATGACAAAACTGAAAAGCGCTATTTTTTCTAACAGTTTAATTTTTCTCAGTCTCTGTACATATTTCAGGAGAATTGGCCAAAAATTCCTGTTTAAAATATTTTGGAAAATAATTTTGTTTTGTGGTTTTTGCAGCGTGGCTCTGCCAGCTTGAACTTAAGCCAGCAGAGCCACACGTTAAAAAAAACGAAAAGCAAAAAAATTAAAAATATGGTAATAAATTAGCAATACATTAGTCTTAAAACGTAATAGATACAGATTATAAAGTTAATATTTCGTGGTTTTAGGTAATAGTATTTGATTCCACTAATGACGAAATTAAAAAGTGCGTTTTTTTAACAGTTTGTTTCTTCTCAGCATCTGTACATATATTAAGGACAATTAATTGGCCAAAAATTTCTGTTTAAAATATTTTGGGAAAGAATTTTGTTTTGTGGTTTTTTAGCGCGGCTCTGCTAGCATCTGCTAGCTTGAACTCTTGAACTCAAGCCGGCAGAGCCACACGTTTTTTTTTTAATAAAAAGTAAATTAGCAAATGAAATAGCCAAAAATTATGACCTAAGAATAGTATATTACATAACAAGTGTTGAAAAATACTTTCACACGAGTAATGTACAATATTTTTCCTACGATCACAAAAATATTTACAAAAAAACCTCAATTTCTGTCTTTTAAAACCCTCACTTTCAACACTAATATTTTCATCAAGTGTGCTGAAAATAAAACAAATGAAATTGGGACCATCTATTTCAATGTCATGTTGACAAGTACTTTTCAACACGTCTGTTGTAAAGTACTTTTCAACACGCGTGTGATATAAGGCACTTTCTCGTCAAGTTAACCGTGCTTTTTTTCTCACTTTCATTGGTGGTCGTAGGAATTTTTTTTTACGAGTATAAGGCGTTGTGACTCTGCTAACTTGATTGACAACAATCTTAACCCCTTGACAATCTTAATCCGCGTTACCTCATATAAATATGTGCCCAAAAAGCTCGAAAATAAGACATCCACTCAAGAGTAGATTAATTTTTTTTTGAAAAATGTTCTCAAAAATAAAAAAAAAATTGGTAGTGTAGTAGCACCTCAACAAAATACACATTTTTAAAAAACGAGCTTGTATATAATATTACAAGCAAATATTTTTATCAAGAACGGTTGTTTGCCAAAAAATGTTTGTTTGTCTCTTCGGTCTCTTGGGGTCATACTGTGTGTTTTTGGGTCACGTGTCAATGAATTATATTATTTTAATCAATATAACTTAGTAGAAGGCGTTTCCGTACAGTCGTATCTCACGAAATGAGTTTCCCAAGTATGCGACGAAATCTTTTGCGAAAAATTATCAGCTGTAACACTCTTGACTACCGCAATTAAAACAGTTGAATAAATCGAACACAGCGTTGTCAAAGTGACGGAGGACTTATCCACCGTAAGACGGGACCAAAATATACTGAAATATAAAATTCCAAATATCGAACAAAGTTCGATATTATGGAATATACATTAGTTTTGATTTCTCTCTGGCGCCTCATCCCCGGACGCGTTTCGCCGTATCACGGCTCATCGGCGGGGCTAGATACGACAGAGAAATCAAGCTCGAAGGTACTAATAGCTGTACCAGCGTAAATATATGGCAAAACGCTACGGGTAGCGCCATCCCGGCAGATCTAGGCCAAGTAATACACATACCAGCGCCACCACTAAAGACCTATGTCACAATTAGTAGTGGAACGTCACCTACAAAGACATCAAGTCACAATTGCAGGGTGACCGCTAGGTGGTGCGCATCTCAAAGACGATCCTCGTCAGTAATAATGAAATATAAAATTCCAAATATCGAACAAAGTTCGATATTATGGAATATACATTAGTTTTGATTTCTCTCTGGCTCCTCATCCCCGGACGCGTTTCGCCGTATCACGGCTCATTAGCGGTCACCCTGCAATTGTAACTTGATGTCTTTGTAGGTGACGTTCCACTACTAATTGTGACATAGGTCTTTAGTGGTGGCGCTGGTATGTGTATTACTTGGCCTAGATCTGCCGGGATGCATATTTACAGATGCTAGCATGTGTTGACACCAGAGTGTTGAAATTAGCGAGGGTTTGGAAAAACAGTACATTTACAAATGCTAGCAGATTTGGACACCAAAGGCGATCATAGTGTTGAAACCAGTAAGCGTTTGCAGTGGGCATACATTTACAGATGCTAACTGATGTTGACACCGGTATTAAATTGACACTATAATAATATGTAATTCCGCAATCAGAGATTCAACTTTTCAAAACTATTGGGAAGATTTTGCCATTATTAAAAGCAATTCCAAATTAAGATTACTTCATGTCCCGCAGTTTTAATGTTTTTGATGCGAGTGTTTTGATGGAGACACCGTGTTGCCAAATTTACAACTAGTTTTTCCCACAAATTTTTATATCAGCTTTAAAAGGTGTATTGGCAACGGGTTAGGGCTCTGTTACTATTTAATTATTTTTTGTGAAATTTTGGCATTAAAGCTGTTCTTAGAAATAATATAATTTCTTCCTGTGACCATAGAGTTGTAAAATACGTTCTCGGACAGGTTTGTTCAGTTTTAGGTTTCATCAGTATATTTTTTTAATTTTTTATCTTTGCTGAGTTTTTTTACTGCGACTGCGCGATTCGTATTGGTATAAAATTTTGGCAGCACCGCATACGACTGACATTTTATTAAAAAAGATACTGATGAAACCTAAAACTGAGCAAACCTGTCCGAGAGCGTATTTCACGACTCTTATGCAATTTTAATTTCTGCACCTTGTAGGGCCGATCTGGGTTAGCTTTTAATTCTTATTCATCTTAACATCTCACAAAACCAGCCTAATGCTGAAGGGCATGGATCTGCTCATTAACCTAATATTTTATTTTTATTTTGTTCGTTTGCTTTAATAAATATTTTTTTTCAATATTCCAACAACGTTTTATTCATATTTTCCGTACAGGCACAATCATGGAAAAAGGTTATCTACGGCTCAGGTTATCTAAAGCTCACTGGTTTCAACACTATGATCGCCTTTGGTGTCCAAATCTGCTAGCATTTGTAAATGTACTGGTTTTCCAAACCCTCGCTGATTTCAACACCCTGGTGTCAACACATGCTAGCATCTGTAAATATGCTGCCGGCATGGCGCTACCCGTAGCGTTTTGCCATATATTTACGCTGGTACAGCTATTAGTACCTTCGAGCTTGATTTCTCTCTGTCGTCTCTAGCCCCGCCGATGAGCCGTGATACGGCGAACCGCGTCCGGGGATGAGGCGCCAGAGAGAAATCAAAACTAATGTATATTCCATAATATCGAACTTTGTTCGATATTTGGAATTTTTTATTTCATTATTACTGACGAGGATCGTCTTTGAGATGCGCACCACCTAGCGGTCACCCTTCAATTGTGACTTGATGTCTTTGTAGGTGACGTTCCACTACTAATTGTGACATAGGTCCTTAGTGGTGGCGCTGGTATGTGTATTACTTGGCCTAGATCTGCCTGGATGGCGCTACCCGTAGCGTTTTGCCATATATTTACGCTGGTACAGCTATTAGTACCTTCGAGCTTGATTTCTCTCTGTCGTCTCTAGCCCCGCCGATGAGCCGTGATACGGCGAACCGCGTCCGGGGATGAGGCGCCAGAGAGAAATCAAAACTAATGTATATTCCATAATATCGAACTTTGTTCGATATTTGGAATTTTTTATTTCATTATTACTGACGAGGATCGTCTTTGAGATGCGCACCACCTAGCGGTCACCCTTCAATTGTGACTTGATGTCTTTGTAGGTGACGTTCCACTACTAATTGTGACATAGGTCCTTAGTGGTGGCGCTGGTATGTGTATTACTTGGCCTAGATCTGCCTGGATGGCGCTACCCGTAGCGTTTTGCCATATATTTACGCTGGTACAGCTATTAGTACCTTCGAGCTTGATTTCTCTCTGTCGTCTCTAGCCCCGCCGATGAGCCGTGATACGGCGAAACGCGTCCGGGGATGAGGCGCCAGAGAGAAATCAAAACTAATGTATATTCCATAATATCGAACTTTGTTCGATATTTGGAATTTTATATTTCATTATTACTGACGAGGATCGTCTTTGAGATGCGCACCACCTAGCGGTCACCCTGCAATTGTGACTTGATGTCTTTGTAGGTGACGTTCCACTACTAATTGTGACATAGGTCTTTAGTGGTGGCGCACAGTGGCAAGCTTAATGCTATTTAGTGGCCAGAACCTCACAAATTATATGCCCCTAAATTTTTGTACAGGTATTTTATATTCGAAGGTGTAATATCTACGGGTATAAAAAACACCTAATTCCAAAAATAAACTGTACTTGACTTGTGTTTGAGTAGAAAATGCCAAGACAGAAAAATTTGTTCTCGAAATTAAATTTACATCGAAAGAAATGAACCATTATCTTCCTAAATTTGATGAACGTAAATTTTATGCAATAACTGTTTTTCTGATTTCTCAATTAAATGAACCTTTGTACTTCTTAAAAAATAACATACCGCAATCGAAACATTTTTATTTTTATCTAAAACACTAATAAATATTGAAGTGTTAATTTTTACACAAAATTTCGTTGTTTCAAGTTCACTATCGAAGAAATTTACTATCGAAGGCTGCCGAAGTTTTACATTATGGCCAAAAACAAACGTTGTGTTATCCTTATTCTTATAAAAAATATTCTGGCTGCCGAAAGTTGCCGGTTTGCTTGCAATAGCAATTGTTCAAGTAGGCTGTTGGCCATGTCTAACGTAAAACAAAATCAAACTCGCGGCGTCGTATTGTTGTAAATACTATCAAAGTAGTATTGTTGTGCGGTATTTCGTTTTGAAATATGTTTGTTATAAGTAGAAAATATCTTTCCGATAGTTTTATTACTAGTGGTAATGAACAAGAGTTTTTTTCTCGTGTAAAAGAAGATTTTCAGTTATCTCCAACGGATTTTGCAAATGTAAAGCATACCATCCAGAAAACATTTTTGTCTCAGTTTAGGCAAAAATGGAAGCAGGCTAAAAGGATGAAAGATGAATTTTATAAAAAATTTAATAATTGGTTGATGGGCGAGTTAACAGTTAAAAAAACTGGTAATGTCTTAAAAGATACTGGCGGAAGACCTTCAAAGGATCTTAGAGATAGTTCGGAAAGAAGTAAGAGAAGAAAGTTATCTAATCTAGAAAAGTCGTGTGATATGACACTCTTAGAACTACAAGGCCTTTTGATGCGAAAGTTAAGGGCAGAAGGAAAACGAGAGGAGGCAGCCTTGATTCAGGAAGCACTATATCTTGGAGCAAGTGAGTTTAAACTTCGTCTTTCTCAGAATATGGTTAAAAAGTTTTCAAGAGATGAAGGTTTAGCATTAGTTACAAATGTCAAACTATCAAGATATCAGTACAATTGTATACGTCAACAGTGTGCAGATAAAAATGCTGATATTTTCCCTAGCTATAATCAAATTTTCAAGGCAAAAGCTGAATGTTATCCAGAATCTATAGAAGTTAACGAGAAGGGAGCTTCCATTCCAATTCAACAGTTATTAGATCATACTACAACACGCTTACTAAAAATTCCTAATGTATTAGAGAAGGTTATTGAAAGCGGTTCAGAAACATTTGTATTGCATACTAAATATGGTTGTGATGGTTCTTCGGGAAACAGTACTTATAAACAAAACTTTAGCGACTTAAGTGTTATAGATGAATCTATTTTTATGGCATCGCTAGTTCCTCTACAACTTGTTTCTGTAAATAATACACTAGTTTGGCAAAATCCTCATCCATCGTCAACTAATTATTGCAGGCCAATATATTTCGAATTTTCAAAAGAAACTCCTGAACTTACTAAAATTGTTGCCGAGAGATTTAAAAATGAAATTGAAAATTTAAATGAGACAGAGATATCCACAAGAAATGGACACGTTCAAATTTCACATAATTTAGCTTTTACTATGGTGGACGGAAAAGTACGCCAAGTTTTGACAGAAACTTCCTCAGCTGCATGTTGTCCATTATGCAAGGCCAAGCCAAGAGAAATGAATAATTTGCCAAAAATACGGACAAAAACAATTGAAGTCGACTCTTATAAATATGGTCTGTCTAGTTTGCATGCTCTAGTTCGTTTCATGGAGTGCATTCTTAATATCTCTTATAAACTGGAATTTAAAAAGTGGAGTGCTAGGGCAGTTGCCGAAAAAGAATCAGTAAAAATAAATAAAAAAAGAATTCAAAATGAACTTAAACGCAGACTAGGGATAGTTGTTGATGTGCCTCGACAGGGTAGTGGGAGCTCCAATGATGGCAACACTGCTAGAAGATTTTTTAGGAATCCAGAGATAGTAGCAGAAGTAACAGGGGTTGATATGAAACTGATCAAAAGATTCTCTATCATTTTACAAGTTTTAACGTGCGGAAAAGCTATAGAGCTCCAGAAACTTGAATTGTATTTACAAAGTACAGCAGAGTTGTTTGTAGAAAAATATAATTGGTATTATATGCCGTCATCTGTCCATCAAATACTTCTCCACGGTACTGGCATAATTAAGTCTGCGTGCCTTCCTATTGGGCAACTTAGTGAGGAAGCAGCCGAGGCGCGAAATAAAGACTTTAAAAGATTTCGTGAAATGTTCTCCCGGAAGTGCTCGCGAACTGCTACAAATGAAGATGTTTTACATTCATTGCTCGTGTCTTCAGATCCGTATTTAACCAGCTTAAGACATCAATGGATAAAAACTAACGCTCATTTAGATTTGGAACAGGAAGCCAAAGAACTATTGATTTAATAATTTTGTAAAAGGTAAAATTTTGTTTCATTTCCATTAAAAGTAGTTACTAGAAATTCAATTAGCATTTATTTAGAACGCAATTTTAATATAGGTGAAATTTTCTTGCCGTCCTCAATGATACATCATAAAATCAAAATACTGAATACTTACCCCATATATTACAAATTTACAAAAAAACACATCCGACAATGATGTTTCATTAATCTGTTTCCTAAACATTGCAAAAAATAGAAAAAAAACGTTAACATACAAAGGCTCATAGGTTTTGGCCGGATCCTTACATAAGGCCTCACCACTGTGTGGCGCTGGTATATGTATTACTTGGCCTAGATCTGCCGGGATGGCGCTACCCGTAGCGTTTTGCCATACCAAAATATACGCCAAAGTATACGCATGCTACGGTTGTCTGGCTTAAGAATTGGAATAATAAGAGCGTGTTTCCATCTGGCGGGAAAATGCTGTAACAGGAAAATACTATTTATTATGTACATTAATTGAACTATGCACTGCCTAGACATGTTCTTTAGCAATATGTTCGATATTTCGTCATTCCCCGGAGCTTTATTATTGAGAGAAATCATATTATTTTTGTTTTTTTACCAGGAGTTGAGAACAGCCGGTTTATCGTTCTAGGTGGTACGGAATATTTTTGGTATACAGTTTTTAGCACAGTTTGAGTGATTAGATTTTGTTCAGGAGTATTATTCGGCTGTCCCCGACAAACATCTGCAAGATGCTCAGCAAGAGTCTCAGCTTTTTCAACATCCGTTTGTGGAGCGTTGTGGAATGATGGAATTTTTGCGTATTATCACCTGAGTCTCCTACTTAGCCTCCATTTGGAATTGTCAAGGACAGATAAACCGTTCAGAACATTCAGGCACTGTCTCTGTGTTGATTTATTTTTTGACGAATAGTTAGTTGTATTTGCCGCACCCTTACACCATCCAGTCTTCTCCTTGTGCGTTGCCACTTTTTCCTCAGTCTATTTTAGAATTTAATCAGTTCTATAATTTCCCCAGGCAATCGATCCTCGGTGGGTCTCAGGGTTACCTGTGAAGAAATAATAACCGCTTCTGTTGTAAATAAATAAAAACCGTGAATTGTAAATAGCAAGGTTATGATGATTTCAGTTGAAGTCGTGACAGGTCGTGGCTTAGTAGCCAGATGCGGACACGCAAATATTGTTAGTTTTGCGGCTTCGACCGCGAAATTTGAGTTCACAAAACAGGTCGAAACCGGGTTTGCTTTCGACAACTTTTTCTAAATTTAAATTGTTGAATTGATGCTTAAAGATGATGTCCGTCGCTAAGGGTACCGTCCCAGCGACCATCTTAAGCCGGGGTTCTATTGTTTCGAATAAACTGACTTTATTGGGAATTATCGATTGTGACAAAAGAGGGTATTAAGTGTAACCCCAACTTAATAAAGGCCCTTTCTAGGTTTTAGTTCCAAGGTTATAAATCATAAACCGTGTCTTCTGTAAATAAAATCTCGCATTTTTTTTCTGATAGGTTATTTTAAGTTTAGAGGTAGGCGTGACTGGTCACGGCTCGGCAGCCAAACGCGTAATAAGTTAATTCTTAGTCAAAGGACTCTGATCTTGCTGATACCCCAAATCTAGCAATACGCGGAAAGCACGCGGGCCGTGCTACGCGTCTAGAGAGTGGACGTTTCCTCTGAAGTTAGCATAACGAATTCTGAGTCATGCAGCTCTACTCTTGCTAATTTCTAATTCTAGGGGGAATAGTGCTACGCGGTAAATAAAATAGAGACACTCTTAGAGTAATTAGCCTTACGGTGTTAGAGTTTATGGTTTTAGATGGTAGTTGAAAATAATTTACTTAGAAAAGTACTATAACAGTAGCGGCTGTAGGGGACACGGTTATAGTGTAAATAGTCCTTAGTTGTTAAAACCCTTAGCTCGTAGTACCGGATTGAGATAAGTTTGTACCGTAAAGGTAAATTTTGTAATCCACGTACAAATAAGTAGTTGTAAGGGAATTCGTGTTACTAACAAACATTACTGGAACTTTCCCTGGTAAAAGTAAATTCAAACCAACAAACAAAAGACACAGGAAAAACTTATTGCCCTCCGGGCAAACTTTCAGAGCTTAGATAGTTGCATACTATCTAAGTTTTCACTTTCGCTGGACGTGTTCGTGCCAGCCTCTCTTCGCACAGAAAAATCTTCAGGACGTTCCGGGCTTCGTCCTACCCTAGAGATTTTATCTGAGAAATGTAATTTCAACTTATTAAAACATTATCGTCACCACTTCTCTTGGTAGACTACTAGCAATTTCCAGCTAGTGGGGAATGGAGGTAAAATCACCCAGCGACAAAGACAAAAATCGATACTAAGAGGTACCTGGCATCCCTGATAGAGACAAACCGGACAAAAAAACAACTGATCGCGAGTAGCTCGCAAACAGCTTGCGAACTGCCTGTCTACACCAAAAAAGTATTTTGTTTGTGAGCGATTCGACCGTTTCTTTTGTATGTTCGTCACGACTTCGCCTTTTTTCAATTGGTTCGAGTGTATATAATGTCATCAAATGGCGACGATGTTGTAGCTGCTTATTAACACAAACAAGAAGTCGTGACGTGTTCGAGAACAAACTCTTTGATATACCGCTTTAACACCGAACCCAATACGAGTTCGCGAGCTGCTGTAGAACTCCTGACAATCTCACGTCCAGACCGAGTTGGCGAGCTGTTCTAGAACAGCACGCGAACTTGGTCTGTACCCGGCTTTAGAGATAAGCGGATGGCTCCGTTAAGGTGGCCTTCATCAGATTGAACTTGAGAAACTTAATATACGTCACTTGGCAGTCCGGATTACAAGGCTGTTTGCGTCTTGAGGAGAAAATTGCAAACATTAAACCCTTTTCGAATCCTGGGAAAGAAACCAATAGGAACAAAATTAGATTGTTCTCATTCAGGGGAAATTGGTGATGTGCAGGACGGCTCTCCCGGAGATTCTTAAATCGACTTTAAAGCTTAGTCAATTCATAGTAGAAGCCAGGAGGGACCGTTACTAACCCGTACCACGTTGCAGGAACGCCCGGCAGAGGTTTTCTGGAAGTGACAGTAGTCCGAGGACGCTGAAAGAGATTCTATCGAAATACGATTTCGTTTCGTGGAAGATTCTTTCACAATACGGGGGGGGGGGGGGGGGCGACACCCTCCCCTAAACCGTCAATTTTTTAACATTTGTTGGAGAAAATTAGACTTTTTGACGTCAACAACCTCAAAAATGACACATTAGTTAACATTCTTGGAGAACTCTCCAGCTGCTCCTTGTTATCCCCCCATCCCTTTCATTAATTTTTAACATCTGTTTTTTAACATTAGTTTTTATGACCTCAATAACCCCGGAAATGACACATTAGTTAATATTTTTAGAGAAATTCTCAATAGCTTCTTTTTGCCCCTCCCCTTTATTTTTTTACCATCTGTTACACAAAATTAGATTTTCTGACCTCAATTACTCCGAAAGTGACATTGGTCAATATTTTTAAAGAAATTTCCAACCGCTTCCTTTGATCCTCTCTCACCCCCTCTTTGAATATTTTTTAAACTCTGTTAAACAAAATTACATCTTAATGACTGCGAAAATGACACATTAGTTAACATTTTTTGAAAAATATCCAGTCCACCATTAATGTGTTTAATATCTGTTATACAGAATTAGATTTTCTGACCTCAATAACCCCGAAATGACATAGTTTACATTTTTGAAGAAATTCCCAGAAGTTTCTGTCCCCTCCCCCGTTAATTTATTTAACATATGTTGGACAATATTAGATTTTTTGGCGTCAATAACCTCCAAAATGACCCATTAGTTAACATTTTTGAAAAAACTATCGGCCGCTCTTTCTATCCCCTACCCAGGTATTTTTTTTAACATCTGTTGGACAAAATTAGATTTTCTGACCTCAATAACCCCGTAAATGACACATTAGTTAACATTTTTGGAGAAATTCCCAACCGCTTCTTTTTATCGCCTCCCCCCACCATTAATTTGTTTAACATTCTGTTACACAGATTTTCTGACTTCAATAACCCCGAAAATGCCATAGTAGTCAACATTTTCGGTTAATTCCGCAGCCGCTCCGGTGTTATCCCCTCCGGTGTTATCCCATCTCACCCCCCTTAGTATCAGGGTTGCGACTATTTCAATCAAATGATTTAATTCATGATTTAAATCAACTGTTTTCTTCAGTTTTAATCGTGATTTAAATCAAATTATCAATTGCTATAAAAACAAGTCACCGAAGCAAATAACTCGCCAGGAAATTCAAAAAAAAAGGAAGATAGTTTATTTAAAACTAAGTGTTTACATACATTATGTAAGTATAAAACATAACTAATCGTCATCAGTCCAACGTAAATACTCATAAATTAAACTTAAGAAAACACAAACAGTTTACAACAACAAAATCAGTTTATAGTTTATAATATTACCTACATGAATAAATAATAACAAATAAAAATTATTAACGAATACGTAAATGGTATTATATGTACAGTGAACAAAAACGTTACTCAGGCTAACATACAAAAAACATAAACTAAACACAAAATATGTGTATAGGAAGTCGATGGTAATACTTATACAGAAAAAACTAATTTAGCGGCTTTTTCGGTTCCCAAGCGATTTCGAAGTTTGGAATGTGCCAAACCAAATGTCGAAAACACTCTTTCGACAGATGCTGAAGAAACTGTAGCAGATAACAATTGTTTAATGGTGGGCAGTACTTTTTGAACAGCATCGACATTCTGTTGGGATTTCCACCAATATAAAGCTTTTGAAGTTTTGAGTATTTCTTCATCAAACATTATGTCGGTAAAAGGGTCTGATTTTGCCAGGAATTGAATTATTATTGGCAAAGACCCACTGGGAAGTAGTTCTTTTGCGGCTTTCAAAGCACAAGTCTTTTCGTCTGCTGCTGAGCAAAGTGATTATTTCGGAAATACTTTACGACAAACACAACATGCTCCTTGATATCCTTAACCTCCAAATCTTTACAAAGTAAATTTAAAATATGAGCAGCGCAACCATATGTAATAACGCTCATTTCAATGGATTCTTGTATTTTATTTCACATTGCGTTCATATCGGCTGCGTTATCGGTAACAATGCTACTCACTACACAGTTATGGTCCGTCTTCAGTGATTTTATCAAATTTATGGCAAGGTCTGTCAAATACACATGTATGAGGCGTGTCTATTGTGTCTATCAAAAATATTTTCCAGTTTCATTTTCTGTAGTTACTGTAGCACATATTATTGATTCGTTATGCACATTTGACCAACCATCCAATGACAAACAAACTGAACTACCTGATAAGGATTTAAAACATGTACTTTTTTCTTCATTATATACTTCACAGTCGGTTGGACACATCATGTCGAGAAGGAGGCACATATCCAGGGCGTAAAAGCGCATTTGCTTTTTTAACTTCTGGTTGTTCAATACATGTTCGTAGCATAAAGAGTTCTAGCGATCTGTTTATCTATTTCTTCTTTATCAGACTTGCTTGTCCGTATCACAAAAGAAGATAAAGATCCAGCAGTCGAGTTCCTTGTTTTACTGACTAGCCTCGGAGATAAGAGCGATTGTGAAGTACTATCTTCTTGCAAGTCTTGTAGCAAGTTCAGATGTGAGGTAGAGCTGCTACTCATAGTAGGCTGTTGTACCTGCAATAACATACCATAATATAGTTCCCAGTCAATATGAATACTTTATAAATGTATATGAACAAAATATGTTTGTTCTTCAAACGCTTTCATTATTTACTTATCGCATTTAAAAAGTAATAAAACTAGAAAAACTAAAAAATTAATTTTTCGCTCTTTTACATAATCTGCATATGAGCCCGCAGGGCGGGCGCCCAAGGCGGCAGTTGCCACCCCCCTTTTGAAGGACATATATTTATCTTGGTCCAACATATTTATATGAAATTCAATTAGTTATAGAAACATAGAAACTAAACAGGACGCCCATGACAATATGATAAATCAAATAATCAAATAATCAAATAATAGGTAAACTGTACTTACATTTAAATCTAGTACTGATACTGGCACTATCATTATTGTCAGTATCTAATATAACTGCTTGAACTGCTTCCGTTTTCTGACATACCTCCCAGTGTCCTTTCATCCGTTCAACAATTCCTTGTAATTCAAATTTGCATTTTTTACAGGTCGCCCTGCTTCCCGTTTTTCCGTCTGATTTATGGGGGTGTTTTTGCCTGGCTGCCATTCCCGCAGTTTTGTATGTTTCCTATTCCAACTATAGTAAAAATATTATTTACATAAAGCTTCCAGCAAAACTTGTTATACCACACAATTCAAATCTATATTTATATTTATTTACATAACTAAAGGGTAGTTTTGATTGGGTTTGATTGGGTTTGATTGATACCTTTGAAATTTACAAGTATGTAGTATTTAAAACATAATATGTGTGTCATTAGAATTAGTCATTCTACTTTTTAAACAGTTGGGTTTTATGATATTACGTTACTTTCATTAATATTAGTAGACAGTGTCGTTTTCCTAACACACCGTATGTACAAACACTAAAAATACATACATAATTATATTCAAAAACTGTTTATATATTGTCGTGTGATTCTTAAACAAGGGAGCCGTAAAACGCGCTTCGTAGAAGACAAAAATTATAGAAACGCAAATAGGTATATTAAACCGACACCGGCTTTTGGGAATCCGAACTTTTTGTTGGCCACGACTGTACATGTTTATATATATATATATATATATATATATATATATATATATATATATATATATATATATATATATATATATAATATATACAGTGTGACCAGTAAAGTCCGCATCATATGGGATTTTTTCTTATTAATAGCTTTATTCGAAATTTGACTTTGGCATCAATTTCTGCTTCGATCGAGATGAAAACTAACCAAAAAAATAGTAGTCACGTGATTCGTATTATGTGCCAAATTTTAATTTTTTCCAAAAAAAAATTCAAAAGTGAGGTTATTTCTCAAAATATCGAAATAAGTTATTGGATAAAGTTTTTCTAAATGCAATTTTTAGCCCATATGCATTTCAGCTGCGTAAGATAATTTTGATGTTTTGCCCATTTTTTGTAAATTGCACCAATAAGAAAAAATAAAGAAAAAATGCAAAATAAGACTCAACGCAACCTACATAAAACTTCTTAGTTTTGACAATGCTTTATTCCAGAGACATTTTCTTTAAAGTAGCGCCATATTAAATGTGTGTTTTTCTACAAAATCGAAATAGGTCTATTAAAATTTGGTCACATGTGATGCAAAGTTGATTTGTTTTTGACCCTGTATAAGGTAACTTCATAAAATATCTATTTTTGGAAACGTAGTTTGTGTCTAAAAGTAATACACATTAATATTAGGAAAATAGTTTAACTGAAAAGTCAAATTTTCTAATAAAAAAATCATAATACGAAAATTAAACGCATTTAAAATTCAACCTCTTTAATAACAAACTATTTTTTTACACTGTGTACTTGTTTGTCTTAATTATAATGTGTATTACTTTTAGACACAAACTACGTTTTCAAAAATAGTTATTTTATGAAGTTACCTTATACAGGGTCAAAAATAAATAAACTTTGCATCACATGTGACCAAATTTTAATAGCCCTATTTGGATTTTGTAGAAAAACACACTTTTAATATGGCGCTACTTTAAAGAAAATGTCTCTGGAATAAAGCATTGTCAAAACTAGGAAGTTTTATGTAGGTTGCGTTGAGTCTTATTTTGCAACAGTGGTGCAATTTACAAAAAATGGGCAAAAAATCAAAATTATCTTACGCAGCTGAAATTTTGCATATGGGCTAAAAATTGCATTTAGAAAAACTTTTTCTAATAACTTTTTTCGATATTTTGAGAAATAACCTCACTTTTGAATTTTTTTTGGAAAAAATTAAAATTTGGCACATAATACGAATCACGTGACTACTATTTTTTTGGTTAATTTTCATCTCGATCGAAGCAGAAATTGATGCCAAAGTCAAATTTCGAATAAAGCTATTAATAAAAAAAAATCCCATATGATGCGGACTTTACTGGTCACACTGTATATATACAGGGTGTCCCACGACGAACTGCCGCGATCGATTATGGAAAAAGTATAAATAGCAAAGATCTGAAAATTTGGTAACATACTAATGTCAATGGGGGCAATTTGGCTAAAATATTTTCAAAATTGTGGCACTTCCGGTTGTACCGGAAGTAGATATCAACTTGCTTATTTTAAATGGAACACCCTATATATTATTTCATTTTCGGATTTTACGTAAAATTCTAATCGCATTTCATGTATAATCTCCTATACCTAACTCTAACCGTTTTTGACATATTTCAACTTTTATGCCAAAAATGACGTTTGCAGGCCGAAAAATAATTATCGATTTTTCCTACATGAATGCCTTTATGATTTAATTGGGGTTGGTTTCCTTATGGAAGGGGATCTACTTTAGTAGACTGTGTTGATAATTTGGTAATAAATAAATACAGGGTGATCAAAAACTAACATTAAAAATGAAATTGAAAAAATCGTTAAAAGTCATTTTTTTCAAATGGAAGCCCCCTATTTTTATAATTTTACCCTACTCAGCATTAAAAATAAGGGTAACTTTGTATAAGGTTGTCTATTCCGAAAATCGATAGTTTTAGAAAAAATGGC
Source organism: Philopedon plagiatum (assembly GCA_963971165.1). Lineage (NCBI taxonomy): Eukaryota > Metazoa > Arthropoda > Insecta > Coleoptera > Curculionidae > Philopedon > Philopedon plagiatum. Next base: position 65,012,386 of record OZ020191.1, read on the forward strand.
AGATTAACATTTTTCTATTGTAAAAATCATATACGGTTTTCAAGTTTTGTTATTAGTTGGCCATGACCGCGAGGCGCGGCCAAAAAAAACACTCTAGCACTACAGAAATGTCATTATTTTGTGCCATTTGACAATTATTGATAATAATCATGCCAGGGCGATTAAATTATACAAACGAAGATTATTTAAATTTGTTTATTATCTATGGGGAATGTAACAAAGTTTTATCAGGAACATGCGAGACATTTGCTGACAGATATCCAGATAAACAGAAACCGTCACGGAACAGTGTTAAACGAATAATGGAAAATTTCAAAAATTCAGGGAAACAACTTATTTTAATAAATGTTCAAAATTTCCACCATGAGCTTTCAACAGAATTCTATGGATTGAGCTCTTTGAGATTCCTGTTTGTAGAGCCACTTGTCTTAATGCTGTCATAGGATATGCCGCAAAATATCCCAAAATTGCAATTTCGACATTTTCATCATTGAGAATGGGTTTTCTTTTATGCATTTTTGCCTTAACAGTGCCAAAATTTTTGAAATTTTCCATTATTCGTTTAACACTGTTCCGTGACGGTTTCTGTTTATCTTGATATCTGTCAGCAAATGTCTCGCATGTTCTTGATAAAACTTTGTTACATTCCCCATAGATAATAAACAAATTTAAATAATCTTCGTTTGTATAATTTAATCGCCCTGGCATGATTATTATCAATAATTGTCAAATGGCAAGAAATAATGACATTTCTGTAGTGCTCGAGTGTTTTTTTTTTGTCCGCGCCTCGCGGTCTTGGCCAACTAATAACAAAACTTGAAAACCGTATATGATTTTTACAATATAAAAATGTTAAACTGCCATTTTTTCTAAAACTATCGATTTTCGGAATAGACAACCTTATACAAAGTTACCCTTATTTTTAATGCTGAGTAGGGTAAAATTATAAAAATAGGGGGCTTCCATTTGAAAAAAAATGACAACGATTTTTTCAATTTAATTTTTAATGTTAGTTTTTGATCACCCTGTATTTATTTATTACCAAATTATCAACACAGTCTACTAAAGTAGATCCCCTTCCACAAGGAAACCAACCCCAATTAAATCATAAAGGCATTCATGTAGGAAAAATCGATAATTATTTTTCGGTCTGCAAACGTCATTTTTGGCATAAAATTTGAAATATGTCAAAAACGGTTAGAGTTAGGTATAGGAGATTATACATGAAATGCGATTAGAATTTTACGTAAAATCCGAAAATGAAATAATATATAGGGTGTTCCATTTAAAATAAGCAAGTTGATATCTACTTCCGGTACAACCGGAAGTGCCACCATTTTGAAAATATTTTAGCCGAATTGCCCCCATTGACATTAGTATGTTCCCAAATTTTCAGATCTTTGCTATTTATACTTTTTCCATAATCGATCGCGGCAGTTCGTCGTGGGACACCCTATATATATATATATATATATATATATATATATATATATATATATATATATATATATATATATATATATATATATATATATATATATATATATATATATATATATATATATGAATTGGTAGGGTAGTCTCGACTGACTAGTTAAAAAACAAACTCAGTGGTTATTGAGGCATCAGTCTATTCGTGCATCGGAAGTAAAACTCTTTTTTTACTACGCCAAGCTTTCGAAAATGTTTATTCTCTTTATCAAGGCTACAACACAGAGTACAGTTAGTAACTTAATTAAATTTACATTATGTTGGACATTACCTAGGGTGCAAAGTGAGTTAAAAAAACCTTCGTAACATCTAGCACAACAGGACAAACACTCCAACCCAGGTCTTTCAGTTTAATTATACTTTATTGCAATTACATAATTACTTTTCGAGACCCTTGAGGTTTGGGCCACATGGTTTCGTTACAGTGAAGCAGTCAGGTTAAGATCTAGTGTGTCAACAGTGTCACAACTGTCGGTCTAGAAGGCTGGAGAATATTGCAGAATGTTCCAGTCTTCCAAACAGACAGTCGCGCAACAGATGGCGTTGGTCAGGAAACCCGTTCTGTTTTACCAATGTTTGTTGGTTATGAGTTAATATGCCAGATGGCGTAAGCAGAGTCGCCCCCCACACCTGCCACATGCAGATGGCGTCAAGCAACCCACCCAGCATATTTTAAATAAAATGTTTTTCATTCAGAAAGCTGTACTGTCTCCCTTGTCACCTAGGGAGACAGCACACCTTTCTCTTGGGCTCCTGAGTAAGCAATTCATTTTTATGTGGGTTGTTACACTTTTGATCTTAGTCTTATCATATCAATCTCGATTATTTTCTAAAATTCTGTTTATAGCGGGTTATTTTATGATTATTAAGGACAAAAGTCAATGAAAAACGAACAGGGGAATTTATTTTGTCTGGTGCTTTCAAGACAGCTGAAAATTTGAGGTGAAAATAAACTGAGTACGTTGTGCTCGTTTTACTTTAAACGTCCAAAGAGGAATTGTGAGACCCCTCTGTGGTCTTATTTTTGTTTAGAGTGACAATATACGAGTAGATTGAGCTTAAGTCTGAGATGTCCCTCTTTTTATTAAGACAGTTTGGTGTCAAGTGTGTTTCTGCCATTTCTAAGAAGAGTCTCTTTCTCAGTTTACTTTCTGTATACATAGTGTTGGTCTCTGAGTAGTTTGGATCATGACCAGTTTCTATATGATGTTCAGCTAAGGCACAAGAGGGTTTTTTTAATCTGCAGTCGCTCTTGTGTGAGGTTAGTCTGTCCTTAAGCACTCGAGACGTTTGTCCTATGTATACGCTATCACAGGAAGAACAAGGAATACTGTACACGACGCTTGATTTGTCTCCTGTTTTTACTTTATCTTTGAGTTTTGTGAAAATGTTACCTACCGTCTTAGAGAATCGCTGCGTTATTTTTATTATTGGTGTGTTTTTGAAGACTTTAATAATTTTTGTGGTGATAGAGTCTATTGCTGGTAGAGAATAGTAGTATAGAGCTCTATTTACCGATTTAAACGCATCAATTTCCGGTGAGACATCCAGGGCTCCCCTATCTCCCACAGTGGTCAACGCTCTGGTGTTATATATAAGTTTTTTTAACAACCCCTGGGGGTATGAGTTTTCCAGTAATGTACGATATAGTCTGTCCAGATTCTTTTGTCTAACTGTATGGTGACTTATTTTTTCTATTGGTGCTTGCCCTCAAGTCACGAATAGAAAAAATAAGTCACCATACACTTAGACAAAAGAATCTGGACAGACTATATCGTACATTACTGGAAAACTCATACCCCCAGGGGTTGTTAAAAAAACTTATATATAACACCAGAACGTTGGCCACTGTGGGAGATAGGGGAGCCCCGGATGTCTCACCGGAAATTGATGCGTTTAAATCGATAAATAGAGCTCTATACTACTATTCTCTACCAGCAATAGACTCTATCACCACAAAAATTATTAAAGTCTTCAAAAACACACCAATAATAAAAATAACGCAGCGATTCTCTAAGACGGTAGGTAACATGTTCACAAAACTCAAAGATAAAGTAAAAACAGGAGACAAATCAAGCGTCGTGTACAGTATTCCTTGTTCTTCCTGTGATAGGGTATACATAGGACAAACGTCTCGAGTGCTTAAGGACAGACTAACCTCACACAAGAGCGACTGCAGATTAAAAAAACCCTCTTGTGCCTTAGCTGAACATCATATAGAAACTGGTCATGATCCAAACTACTCAGAGACCAACACTATGTATACAGAAAGTAAACTGAGAAAGAGACTCTTCTTAGAAATGGCAGAAACACACTTGACACCAAACTGTCTTAATAAAAAGAGGGACATCTCAGACTTAAGCTCAATCTACTCGTATATTGTCACTCTAAACAAAAATAAGACCACAGAGGGGTCTCACAATTCCTCTTTGGACGTTTAAAGTAAAACGAGCACAACGTACTCAGTTTATTTTCACCTCAAATTTTCAGCTGTCTTGAAAGCACCAGACAAAATAAATTCCCCTGTTCGTTTTTCATTGACTTTTGTCCTTAATAATCATAAAATAACCCGCTATAAACAGAATTTTAGAAAATAATCGAGATTGATATGATAAGACTAAGATCAAAAGTGTAACAACCCACATAAAAATGAATTGCTTACTCAGGAGCCCAAGAGAAAGGTGTGCTGTCTCCCTAGGTGACAAGGGAGACAGTACAGCTTTCTGAATGAAAAACATTTTATTTAAAATATGCTGGGTGGGTTGCTTGACGCCATCTGCATGTGGCAGGTGTGGGGGGCGACTCTGCTTACGCCATCTGGCATATTAACTCATAACCAACAAACATTGGTAAAACAGAACGGGTTTCCTGACCAACGCCATCTGTTGCGCGACTGTCTGTTTGGAAGACTGGAACATTCTGCAATATTCTCCAGCCTTCTAGACCGACAGTTGTGACACTGTTGACACACTAGATCTTAACCTGACTGCTTCACTGTAACGAAACCATGTGGCCCAAACCTCAAGGGTCTCGAAAAGTAATTATGTAATTGCAATAAAGTATAATTAAACTGTAAGACCTGGGTTGGAGTGTTTGTCCTGTTGTGCTAGATGTTACGAAGGTTTTTTTAACTCACTTTGCACCCTAGGTAATGTCCAACATAATGTAAATTTAATTAAGTTACTAACTGTACAGGGTGTCCCATTTTCGGCACTTTTGCGGGGTATCTCCCTTATTTTTAAAGATAGAGGGTTGCGGTTTTCGCGACAGTGTGCTACTTTTTGATGAAACGAAAGATGGCATAAAAATATTTTTCATGGCCCCCTTCGTTTTTGACATACAGGACGAAATTGATTTTTTTCCATTTTCGGACCCCCCTCGCATTTCAGTTATCTTGTAACTTATAAAAAAAGGAAAAATGGATCCTATTAGAGTTTTCTACGTAGAATCGAGTGGCGTGGTTAGATTTTCATCAGATATAATATTTTTCGAGATATTAACCAAATAAATGTTTTTTTAAATGGAACACCCTGTATATTTCTTAACCATTAAGTTTCCCCTTTCGAGAGCTTTTCAAAAATATATAACACTTTATAGTTATTTTTTATTTTTAGCCCTTAAATCGAACTATTTAATTTTAAACTTTAATTTTGCGTAGTTGGCCGTGTTTAACAAGTGGTTTAACGTCAATTCAGGTATTTAGATTTAAAAAAGAAACTGGTTAAATCCTGTATTTTCATTAATTGATTAAAATTGGTATTATTTTTAACCTACAACACTACTTGTTATCTAGATATATAGAAAATCCTAACCAGAACTAAAACTGTTTAGTTTTTAATCACTTAAAGATTAAATTAGTTGTCTTGAATTATTAATAGCAAATAAAAGTCAAATTTAAAAACAAAACATACAAAACTTTAGGTAACGAAAAGAGCTAGAATGGATTAAATGGACTAACTCTTTTCGTTACCTAAAGTTTTGTATGTTTTGTTTTTAAATTTAACTTTTATTTGCTATTAATAATTCAAGACAACTAATTTAATCTTTAAGTGATTAAAAACTAAACAGTTTTAGTTCTGGTTAGGATTTTCTATATATCTAGATAACAAGTAGTGTTGTAGGTTAAAAATAATACCAATTTTGATAAATTAATGAAAATACAGGATTTAACCAGTTTCTTTTTTAAATCTAAATACCTGAATTGACGTTAAACGACTTGTTAAACACGGCCAACTACGCAAAATTCAAATTTAAAATTAAATAGTTCGATTTAAGGGCTAAAAATAAAAAATAACTATAAAGTGTAATATATTTTTGAAAAGCTCTCGAAAGGGGAAACTTAATGGTTAAGAAATATACAGGGTGTTCCATTTAAAAAAACATTTATTTGGTTAATATCTCGAAAAATATCACATCTGATGAAAATCTAACCACGCCACTCGATTCTACGTAGAAAACTCTAATAGGATCCATTTTTACTTTTTTTATAAGTTACAAGATAACTGAAATGCGAGGGGGGTCCGAAAATGGAAAAAAATCAATTTCGTCCTGTATGTCAAAAACGAAGGGGGCCATGAAAAATATTTTTATGCCATCTTTCGTTTCATCAAAAAGTAGCACACTGTCGCGAAAACCGCAACCCTCTATCTTTAAAAATAAGGGAGATACCCCGCAAAAGTACCGAAAATGGGACACCCTGTACTCTGTGTTGTAGCCTTGATAAAGAGAATAAACATTTTCGAAAGCTTGGCGTAGTAAAAAAAGAGTTTTACTTCCGATGCCCGAATAGACTGATGCCTCAATAACCACTGAGTTTATATATATATATATATATATATATATATATATATATATATATATATATATATATATATATATATATATATATACCGGGTGTCAACGAATCTATTAGACAAGTCATAACTTCTAGAGTATAAGGTATGTAAAAATTAGATTTGGTATAGGTAAATGGTATGAAAAGAGGAGAGTTTTCGCATATTTTTTACTTTCCGGTCACTTCCGGTTTCACCAGAAATGGCTCCGGTTTTGAATTTTTAAATGGAATACCCTATATATTTTAACATTTTTGGATTTCTGAGACAATTCTGGATTAGAATTTGACATTTTGAAAAGTTTTTACGCCTTCTTGATTTTTTGAGAGCCGCTTTTAATATTGCATCTAGGTGGCCATGATCGCTCGCAAACTAACCAACGGACCTCAGGTGATGTCAGAAAATTACAATCGCAAAGTTTTAGTAAATAGTATGATACATAGGAATAAGACAAGTTGGAAAAATCACATTTTCATGTCTAACTATTATTTTTCAAATGTCGACCCTTTTTTGACAAGTACTTTTCGAAAAAAGAATTTTGTGACGAATTTAACGATACTAATGTATTTGCGATTGGACTAAAAATAAGAAAATAAATTAAATACCTACCTATTGCTAAGCAAAATACTGGATAATAATTTATTTACTTTTGTGAAGTGTGCCATGGATAGCCATGGTGCATAATATTTTGTAGTTATTTTCATCTAGTCTTCTGTGAAAAACAAAATTCTCACTTAATTAATAACAATGACATTATGCTTTATGGGCAGATAGTGAAAGTTTTTTAGTTTTCGTTAAATTTCAGTTAAATTTTTCATCAAAATAGTGTATACTCAAAGTGAAAAAGTTGATATGTTGTTAATATTTGGAGAATGTCAGAGAAATTCAAGGAATGCTGAAAGATATCCCAATCGGCATCATCCAGATCATCAGTATTTTCTGTATGTTGAGAAGTGGTTAAGGCAAGAAAGAAATCGAGGGGCGGAACAGAGGTTTATCATAAATGAAGAGACTGAGATTAACGTTCTTGCTATGGTTGAGGTTGATAAAACGGCTTCTTTAAGGGAAATTAGTCAATAACTGCAGATAGGTCATGAATCAACAAGAAAAATATTGAAAAAGCACGGATATCGATCATTCAAATATCAGTTACATCAACATTTGTATCCTGACGATGGCGATAGACGGGTAGTGTTTTGTGATTGGCTGCTTCAAAATCATAGAATTAACCCCAATTTTATCAATTTTATTCTGTTTTCCGACGAATCCCGATTTACAAATAATGGTATGTTCAATAAGCAAAATACTCTTTACTGGGCCACACAAAATCAACATGAAATAAGAGAGGGCAATTTTCAAGAAAGGTTTGGGGTGAATGTCTGGGCTGGTATCGTTGGAGACAGAATAATTGGGCCCATATTCTTTCAAGGTCAGTTAACAGAGGCTAGATACTTAGGATTTCTACAAAATGAAATCGAGGAACATCTTGAACATCTGGGTACCTTTAGAAGATTTACGGCGAATTTACTTCCAACAAGATGGAGCATCTCCTCACAATACCAGAGAAGTTCTTGATTACTTAATAGGGCATTTTAATAATCAAGTTATTGCAACCAATGGTCCAGTACGGTGGCCTCCCCGCTCACCGGATCTCACTGTCCTTGATTTTTTTATTTGAGGATATGTTAAAGAAAGGGTCTACTATCCAACAGCCCCAGCCACTCTTGAAATCTTAGAAGAAAGAATTCTACGGGCATTCAGAAGTATAACGCCTCAAATGTTGCAAAACGCGTTGAGAGAAACAATTGAACGAGCTGATATGTGTCGTGAACACGGAGGAATGCACTTTGAACATTTACTACAGTAAGATTTTTGATAAATTTTAGATAGGTAGTACTTTAATTGAAGCATCATTAAAGTTGTTAGATAATTTTGTTAATTTTGTTATGTTAATGTGTTAATTTTGTAAATTTTTTTAATCCAGTCGCAAATAAATTAGTATCGTTAAATTCGTCACAAAATTCTTTTTTCGAAAAGTACTTGTCAAAAAAGGGTCGCCATTTGAAAAATAATAGTTAGACAGGAAAATGTGATTTTTCCAACTTGTCTTATTCGTATGTATCATACTATTTACTAAAACTTTGCGATTGTAATTTTCTGACATCACCTGAGGTCCGTTGGTTAGTTTGCGAGCGATCATGGCCACCTAGATGCAATATTAAAAGCGGCTCTCAAAAAATCAAGAAGGCGTAAAAATTTTTCAAAATGCCAAATTCCAATCCAGAATTGTCTCAGAAATCCAAAAATGTTAAAATATATAGGATATTCCATTTAAAAATTCAAAACCTGAGCCATTTCCGGTGACACCGGAAGTGGCCGGAAAGTAAAAAATATGCGAAAACTCTCCTCTTTTCATACCATTTACCTATACCAAATCCAATTTTTATCTACCTTATACTCTAGAAGTTATGACTTGTCTAATAGATTCGTTGACACCCGGTATATATATATATATATATATATATATATATATATATATAGTATATATATATATATATATATATAAAGTATTTTTTTTCTTTCTTGGGTAGAGGTTTATTGTGTGAAATTAAAATAGTTTCTTTAACGTTTCGCCCATCGTTTTTGGGCTTTTTCAAAAAAAAAAAAAAAATTTTTGTCTCTTTATTGAGTGTTTTCTAAAAACATACAAAATGGGATGTCATTAAAATCCTTAAAAATAGTGTTTATACAAAATGAAGACACAGACAAAGACCATAAAAGACAATACATACAAATTTAAAAATTGTTTCACTAAAATTTACTAAATATAAATATATACGCACCTCGAGACATTATGGTGTTTAAATATGTACTGAGAGATTTATTTTGAGTTACTTATCACTACCAGTAATTTTTTTCTTTTTTTTGTTTATTTTTTTTGTTTCTTTGTGTGTTGATATGCGTTTTTTCGTGAATTGTATGTTATATACGGAGTGTTCTAATTTGTGTGTTTAGTGTTCAATGTATTAGGTTGTGATAAATTTTACTTAGATTGTCAATATCTTGTTTGTCGTTTACTGCATTAGGTTCTTTCTTAATGTGAATCATCTCTTTAACAAGGAGTTTTTTGGTAATTGTTGTCCTGAGTTAAAATTTTTGTGTTAGTGAAATCGAAATTATGATTTTCATTTTTTTCGTGTTTGTGTAAAGCAGTTGACGCATTTTTTGTATACTTGTGCCCGTTTAATCTGCTGTTAAGATATTGAGTGGTCATTCCAATATATTGTTTTGGGCAATTTAAACATGGTATAGCGTAAATTACACTAGATTTATTTTTTACTGGAACCTTACTTTTAAGAGGAGAGTATAAGGATGACAAAAGGTTTTGGGCTTTGTGGCAAACGGTAATATTGTGTTTATTTAAAATGTATTTAATTTTTTCTGATAATTCGTTCGTATAGGGTAGAGCTACATATTTTTTTGGTTCGTTATTATTGGTCAGTTTTTCTTTGGTTGTATTGTTATATAATTTAAAAGTTCTTTGTTTCATAATTCTGTTTATTTGTCTTTCTGGGTAGTGATTTTCTTTTAGTATTTTTCTAACTTTTTCTAAAGCTTTTGGACGATATTCTGGCGAGGTTAAAATTAATGCTCTATCAGTTAAGCCTATAATTACGCTATTTTTTTGAGATTTGGAATGGCTGGAATTGTAGTTTAAATATCGTCCCGACCAAGTTTCTTTTGTATACCATATAGTTTTGAGGTCTTCATTGTTTATATCTCTAATTATTGTCATATCAAGGAAATTTATTTGGTTTTGACTTTCTATTTCTGACGTGAATTGAAGTTTGTGGTGGAATTTATTGAAGGCTTGTATTACATAATTTATTTGGTTTTCGGGGATAGCTGTAAGGCAGTCATCCACGTATCGTTTGAAAAATATCATTGGTATATCCAGGTTTTTGATGACATTTTCCTCCAAACACTCCATAACAAGTTGTGCCACTGTTGATGATATGGGAGAGCCCATTGCACAACCATCAAGTTGTTCGTAGAAACAGTCTTTATATTGAAAATAATTATTAGAGATTGTTAAATTTATTGCCTCTATGAACATGTCTTGAGTTAGATTAGTATGTTCTTTTAAAGAGTTCCACTTTTCTTTAATTATGTTGGTTAAAAGATCATTTGGAATATTAGTATACAGTGATGTAACATCGAGAGATACTAACCTAAAATTTTTTGGTATTTTTAATGTACTGATGAATTCCTTAAAAGTGAAAGAATCTTTTATGTAGTATTCGTTTTTACATGTTATTTTTGAAAGGCAGTTGCTGAGATATTTTGACAGCTTGTAATAGGGTGATTGGATTGAAGATACAATTGGTCTTAGCGGAACACCAGGTTTATGCAGCTTTGGAAGCCCGTATATTTTTGGTGATACGGCGTTATGAATCATGAGTTTTTTGGCTTCCGGGTCTGTTATTTGTTTTTTGTTGAGAAGTTTTTTTATGAAGGTATTATTTTTAGTTTGATTAATATTGGTCGGGTCACTACGTATTTTCTTGTATGTTACGCTATCATTTAGTAAGTTGTCCATTTTAGCATTGTAGTCAGTTGTGTTCATGATTACGGTTTTATTGCTTTTATCAGGTTTTAGAATTGTGATATCAGGGTTATCTTTAATGAATTGTTTTGTTTTTTTAAACTGTTTATTTATTTTTTTTTGAAAATTGCTTTGTTTTTTGTTCTTGTGTCTTATTTTAATGTTGTGGTTTGTGATTACGTTTACGACTTCTGAGCGGATAGCGTCTTTAGTTTCGTTTGGTTTGTCATGAATAGCTGACTCTATGCTTGCTATATATTCTGTTGTAGGCAAGTCATTTTCATGAAAGACGGGTAAAGAGAATTTATTACCTAATGCTAATACTTCTGCGATATCATTTGGAATAGGTTTATTAGAGATATTTTCTAACCAGTTTGATACATTAATACTGTTTTCAGATTCCGGTTTATTTGATATTAAATTGGAAATCTTTTTTTGGTTTTTGTCTTTAATATAATTAAAATTTTTTTCATATTTCAATTCTTCGTAATTTGTAAATTTACTCAAGACATTCTGAGGCAATAATGATTTAATTGTGTTAGTAATCTCGAAAATTTGTTTGTTTAAATTACTGATAGCTTTTGTAGTTTCAGTTATGGTGAGATTTAAGATTTTGTTTTTTGTATTATTTATTATGTTATTAAATTTGTTCTCGAGGTACGTACCTGTAAACTTAATATGCGATGTTTTCAAGTTCAAAAAAATTGGGTATATATTTAAATGTTTACATCTAAGTAAAAAGATCCGGCGGTTTTTCTGCTTTGCCAACTTGTTGTGTGCTGTGGATAAAGATTTCAGTTTCTCGACACATTCCACTCCATATGTTCTCCGAATTGTTTCTAAGAACGTCATGTTCGATGGATTTTGCATTGTATTCCCTTGCAAATTTTTATATTTATTATTTCCTTTCTTAAACCATCTATTATAAAGTATTTTTTTTCTTTCTTGGGTAGAGGTTTATTGTGTGAAATTAAAATAGTTTCTTTAACGTTTCGCCCATCGTTTTTGGGCTTTTTCAAAAAAAAAAAATTTTTGTCTCTTTATTGAGTGTTTTCTAAAAACATACAAAATGGGATGTCATTAAAATCCTTAAAAATAGTGTTTATACAAAATGAAGACACAGACAAAGACCATAAAAGACAATACATACAAATTTAAAAATTGTTTCACTAAAATTTACTAAATATAAATATATACGCACCTCGAGACATTATGGTGTTTAAATATGTACTGAGAGATTTATTTTGAGTTACTTATCACTACCAGTAATTTTTTTCTTTTTTTTGTTTATTTTTTTTTGTTTCTTTGTGTGTTGATATGCGTTTTTTCGTGAATTGTATGTTATATACGGAGTGTTCTAATTTGTGTGTTTAGTGTTCAATGTATTAGGTTGTGATAAATTTTACTTAGATTGTCAATATCTTGTTTGTCGTTTACTGCATTAGGTTCTTTCTTAATGTGAATCATCTCTTTAACAAGGAGTTTTTGGTAATTGTTGTCCTGAGTTAAAATTTTTGTGTTAGTGAAATCGAAATTATGATTTTCATTTTTTTCGTGTTTGTGTAAAGCAGTTGACGCATTTTTTGTATACTTGTGCCCGTTTAATCTGCTGTTAAGATATTGAGTGGTCATTCCAATATATTGTTTTGGGCAATTTAAACATGGTATAGCGTAAATTACACTAGATTTATTTTTTACTGGAACCTTACTTTTAAGAGGAGAGTATAAGGATGACAAAAGGTTTTGGGCTTTGTGGCAAACGGTAATATTGTGTTTATTTAAAATGTATTTAATTTTTTCTGATAATTCGTTCGTATAGGGTAGAGCTACATATTTTTTTGGTTCGTTATTATTGGTCAGTTTTTCTTTGGTTGTATTGTTATATAATTTAAAAGTTCTTTGTTTCATAATTCTGTTTATTTGTCTTTCTGGGTAGTGATTTTCTTTTAGTATTTTTCTAACTTTTTCTAAAGCTTTTGGACGATATTCTGGCGAGGTTAAAATTAATGCTCTATCAGTTAAGCCTATAATTACGCTATTTTTTTGAGATTTGGAATGGCTGGAATTGTAGTTTAATAATATACAGTGACCGGCAAAAAGGTCGCAACATATGGGAAAAATTTTTATTAGGTGAGTATTGGAAAAACTTTTCCGGGGGATCGGTTCTGCATGTCCGATAACCTAAAAATCGATTTTGACATACGTCACGTGACCACTGGTATAGCGTCAAATTAAAAAAAAAATTGTTAATTTACAAAAAGTGAGGTTAGTTGACGAGATATCAAAAAAAGTTATTTGAAAAAATTGCTTAGAATTAAATTCTAGGTCCTTGTGCAAAATTTTAAGATTTTATTTAAAAAAATTGGAAAACTCAATTTTTTTTAAATATTTTTTTATCAATTTACAAATTTCCAGTTTTTTTCATTTAGATAGCTTGGCTAATGTAAAGCCCATGTATCTGGATGAAAATAAACGAATGTAGTAGTTTTTTCTACAATTGACAGGACAAAATTTAAAAAACAGGGTTTCGCCGGACGCTAGCTGTTGCAATGATTTGTATCTAGCAGCAGTGTCAAAATTTTAGAGACATTTCAATGAGATTACATTGAGAAAACCTTAATCGTCTTAAATATATCTGAAGTTCGACTTTTTGTAAAGTTAAGGGGAGTAAAATAGATAATAAACAAAAAATTACCTGTTTATTTAATCGAAATTTCATAAACGAAAACCAATGTAAGAAAAACTTAAAAGTAGTCAAATTCTGTACTAACAACATAAAAAATCATTGTTTTTCCTTGGGTGCACAAAATTTAAAACTCAGTATGACCACCATTTCTCTCCATACATACTATTGTTCTCGAGCGCAACTCTCGATTAACATTTCGGAGCATTTTACGATTTATTTGCAATACACAATTTCTAATGACATTCTCTAAATTTTGTATATTCCTAAAGGGTCGATGTTTGTACACAGAGTTCTTTAGGTATCCCCACATAAAGAAATCTAACGGAGTCAGATCTGGTGATCTCGCAGGCCACGGATTTTCAGAAAACCGTCCTATCCACTGGTTTCCAAATTCTTGATCCAGCCATCTCTTCACCTCATTTGTGGAATGAATGCTAGCTCCGTCTTGTTGAAAGTATAAATTTCTTCTTTCGGCTAATGACAAATTGTCTAAAAAGTCAGATATCTCAGTTTGTAGAAATTCTAAATATCGTTCTGAATTTAAATTGTCTCTAAAGAAAAAAGGTCCCACTATTCTGAGGTTGAAAATTCCGCACCACACATTAACCTTAAAACTATATTGGTCTTTACTCTGAATTACAAAGTCTGGGTTTTCGGTGGCCCACCATCTACAGTTTTGTGAACTGACGGTTCCGTTAGAGGTAAATGTAGCTTCATCCGAGAAAAGAACGTTCTTTGGGAAATTAAAATCTTCCTCAATCATACCCTGGAACCAGGCACAAAAATCGAAGCGGGCGTCATAATCCCTATCTTTTAATACTTGTACAAATTTAGGTTTGTACGGATGAAATTTGTTTCTTTTTAATATCCTCCGCACAGATCTTTCGTGAATGTTAGTGATCTCCGATATTTGACTAACTGCTAATTGGGGTGTTTCTGTGATCGACAAACACACATCCAGAGAACCTTCGTCACCTGTTACCGGATTTTCATGGGAAACTTTATACTGATTTTCTACCGATCCCGTTTCTTTAAATTTATTGACTAGACGAGATACTGTGGAATAATGGAGGAATTTATCGGGGTGCCTCTCATTAAAAATTGCTGCTGTTTCTCTATGGCTTTTGTAATTATCTCCAGAAATTAAAATAATTTCTATCTTTTCCTGAAGAAGTAGTGTGGGTGCCATTTTAAGGAATAAAATATTAATAAACTTATGTAAAATATCAAACTTAGTAAGATGCGAGACATAAACCAATGACATAGGTTGAAATCAAACAAATTATAATTTGTTTGACATTTTTCTGTAGTTTTTAACCTACTAGATTATTTGGTTGTTTTAATTTCAGAGCCTGCTTTGGTAGTTTTAAGTACAACTAAATAGACCTGGTTGTTAAATTTATGTGCGAAAAATCTTAATAAAATCTTGATACAGTCATTTCATTAGATTCAAACCATTGCAACAGCGAGCGTCCGGCGAACACCTATTTTTTCGATTTTGTCCTGTCAATTGTAGAATTGTAGATCTGACTCCGTTAGATTTTTTTATGTGGGGATACCTAAAGAACCCTGTGTACAAACATCGACCCTTTAGGAATATACAAAATTTAGAGAATGTCATTATAAATTGTGTATTGCAAATAAATCGTAAAATGCTCCGAAATGTTAATCGAGAGTTGCGCTCGAGAACAACAGTATGTATGGAGAGAAATGGTGGTCATACTGAGTTTTAAATTTTGTGCACCCAAGGAAAAACAATGATTTTTTGTGTTGTTAGTACAGAATTTGACTACTTTTAAGTTTTTCTTACATTGGTTTTCGTTTATAAAATTTCTATTAAATAAACAGGTAATTTTTTGTTTATTATCTATTTTAATCCCCTTAACTTTACAAAAAGTCGAACTTCAGATATATTTAAGACGATTAAGGTTTTCTCAATGTAATCTCATTGAAATGTCTCTAAAATTTTGACACTGCTGCTAGATACAAATCATTGCAACAGCTAGCGTCCGGCGAAACCCTGTTTTTTTAAATTTTGTCCTGTCAATTGTAGAAAAAACTACTACATTCGTTTATTTTCATCCAGATACATGGGCTTTACATTAGCCAAGCTATCTAAACGAAAAGAACCGGAAATTTGTAAATCGATAAAAAAATATTTTAAAAAAATTGAGTTTTACAATTTTTTTAAATAAAATCTTAAAATTTTGCACAAGGACCTAGAATTTAATTCTAAGCAATTTTTTCAAATAACTTTTTTTGATATCTCGTCAACTAACCTCACTTTTTGTAAATTAACAATTTTTTTTTAATTTGACGCTATACCAGTGGTCACGTGACGTATGTCAAAATCGATTTTTAGGTTATCGGACATGCAGAACCGATCCCCTGGGAAAGTTTTTCCGATACTCTCCTAATAAAAATTTTTCCCATATGTTGCGAACTTTTTGCCGGTCACTGTATAATTAATATATATATATATATATATATATATATATATATATATATATATATATATATATATATATATATATATATATATATATATATATATATTTATATATATATATATATATATATATATATATATATATATATATATATATATATATATATATATATATATATATATATATATATATATATATATATATATATATATATATATATAATATTTTACCATCTTCTCATATGCACGCTCCTAGAGGTCATGCCAAAGTCTTACCATAGTCAGAAATTATGCTTAATTTAGGTACTTTACACAACGTAAATTTCAATAAAAATTGCTAAAGCCATTTTAGAAATATTTTGGAAAAACTGAAAAAAATTTAAAAATTTAACACCCTGTATCTTTGAAACAACATCTGCCCCGTGTTCATATGAACTTTTTGCCTTAGTTTCTTTCAAATAATCTCCATGTAAGCACATGTTTTTGAAACACCCTGTATAATGTGTAAAGTTTATCTATAGACATAGAAGTGTTTATTGGAGCATCAAATGATTTTTTAAGCGAACACTAAAAGTTTTTGGTAACCTAGAGATGTTCACAGTAGTTTGTGAATTATTAGTAATTAATTGTTTTAAATTTAGATCATCTCAAATTATTTATATTTGTTCTGTGCGCTTCGTCATTTGCTTGCTGTTATATGAAGTAAAGAGTTTATATCTGAATATCTTTAAACACATTAAAACTACTTTCTTAGAATGTAATTTGATTAACCGCGAATTTAAAATTAACGTTATAATTTAAAAAATATATAGCTAGTACTAATTTCTGCTACTTTATATTTAAGTTATAAGTTCATCATATTGTGTTACTAATACTCATAAATTTTTGGTATTTAGGTGAGGAAAGTCCTGACCCAGTGCAGTCACCTTCACAGGCATGTTTACACCCATCAGCGTCTAGGATGACATCCCCTCAACATCGAAGAGTCGTTACTAGTCCAGTTGGATATTCTGGAGACGTTCGTGGCGGTACAGCCCAAATGAGATTTGTAAGACCACCAGTTGACCATCCTTCTGCTCAACAGCGACTTAGAAATCAAACGCCAAGTTCAATACAAAATTATCCATCCAAAGTGAGAACACCATCTCCTCTTAACAGCCCTCCTTTAAACCAGATGTCCCTTGTGCAACAACAGCTATTGCAAAAACAGATTCATCAGCAGGCTTTACTTCAGCAACATCAGCAACACAATTCTGATGACAATCAATCTGAAAATAATATTATGAATTCTCCTCGCGTTGCGCAATTAATACAACATAGAAATTTGAACCGGTTGCCTCATATTAATCCATCTCAAGGAGAAATACAACCTCAACCATTAACACCACAGCAACACCAGCATATGATTCAACAACAGCAGCAATTAGCAAAGCAACAACAGCAACAAATTAGTATGCAACTTCAAGCCAGGCTTAATCAACAATCTAATCTTCCACAGTCACCAATTCCACCAAAGAGCCCATTACACAGTCAACAAATTATGTCCCCGCATTCAGTGCCTTCATCACCTATGCCACCGAAAAGCCCAATGTTGTCATTTAATACAAATCCACAAAGTATGCCAAGTTCACCAGTATCTCGAAGTACATTTCAACAAAATGCAAATATTGTAAATCAACCTCCTAGTAGCCCCATGATGCATCAATATCAAACACCAAATTCTCCCATGCTTCAATCGCCTCACGCCATTCGTAGGCCGGCCAGTGCGAGCAGTAGCCCAACAGTGCCAGAAAGACCTACAAGTGTGGAAAATCCGAGCACACCACGAACACCATATAATATGGATAACAACCTCCACGAACAGTTGCATTCGGGAGGAGGAAATCCTCATAATCCAAGTAATCCAATCCCATTTTCATTTCCTGGTTTTGGAAAATTTGGATATTTTAAGCCTGGATTAAGAGGTGGTTCCCCGATGTGGGGTGGATTCGGAAGAGGAGAAAAAAGAGTACCTACTCCACCAACAAGCTCATCTACGAATTATGATAGTGATAAACCTTTAAATGACCCCAACTCTTCTAATAAACCAAAAAAAGAATATCATATTAACAAGGTCTCTATACTTAAGAAAAGAAGTTCGTTAGCTAAAAGCGTTTCTAAACCTTCGAGTTCTGCTAAAATCTCTTCAGATTTTAACAACTATAATGACACCTCTTCTATATCTGTTACTTCACCTCCACTCACATTAACTGGACGAATTACTGAACAGAATGCAGTAGGAAAACACGAATCCGTGGATGAAAAACAAATACATGTTAGTGAAATAGTTGATTATGATGATGACAATAGTACAATACTTTCGTCTGAGGTTTCGTTAAGTTCGGCGGCACAACAGAATGATGATGAAATGGAGATGACTGAAACCCTTTCACAAAACGATGTTGGTAAGGTTTTGTCAAGTCCGATGGAAGCCGATCGAATTTCCGACGAATTTCTGCTTTTTCAAGAAAACATGGTTGTCGATATATCTGGAGGAGTCCAGTACTCTGATAAAGAAGAGGCTGACGAGGAGTATGCTAACATTGTTATACGCAGTCCGACTACCAGTGATGACGAATTCATTATGCAAGGACGAACTAAAAAATATAACATATTAAATATTGCCGAATCATCTGGTTCTCCAGAACAAGGGACAAACATTGAATCTTTCACGGAGCCAGAAGATGAAAATCTTACACAGACCTACGAAGAATCAGAAGTAGTAATTATTGATCAACCTGTTAAATCACCTGACGAACAAATTTCCACAAAAGAAGATTTTGAAGAACTTATAGATGAAGGATCCAGAAAAGAGAAGTTAAAATACGATTCTAAAATCACCCCTGATTTTCATAACTTTGCAAGTACAAGTGTTTATAGTTTTCCTCCCAAAGCCCAAGCGACTTCAGTTAGGCCGACAAATGTAATTACTTCTAAAATACCGCAAAAAATATCTCTGATTACCACTGCACCTATTATACAAAATTTTGCAGCGCTTTCAGATCCCTCAAATCCAAGCAGTGAACCTAAACAACTTATTTTAACTCCTAATACTAAAATAAGTAGTACTACTACTACAGGTTCTAAATTAACCAGTATTATTCTTACACATCACCCAGTTAGAAGTAATATATTAGGCGTTGGACCCAAAATCGTATCATCGTCACCAGGTATAACCATCGTTAGTGCTAGCACATCTCAGATTGCTTCTATTTTACCATCTAAATTTACAGTACCTGTTATCAGTGCTAGTGCAGTAAGACAGTTACCGAATGTTAAGGTTATTGATAAACCATCCTCATCTTTATCGTTGACAACCCACGATAGTAGTTTACCCAAGAAAATATTTGATGATGACTCAGTTTCGCCAGACAGTTTGAATTTTGATTGTGACAAAAAATCTGACAAATCTAACACAGAAACTTCACCAATAAGTATTAAGCCACCAATTTTTACAAATAATACGACGTCATCGAATAAAGTTGAAGAAATCAGAATTACTCAAGCTAACGATCCATCGAAACGGTCACCGATAATTGATAATGGCCAGAATAAAAATCAGAGACTCGAAAACTCAACTCATTTAATTCAAAACCAACTTACTCACATTGTAAATAAGGAGAAGGTTCAGAGGGTAAAGAAATTTTCACCTAGTGTAATTCATCATGCATCACCAGAATTAAAAATGACAGCTCAGGTTATACAGGAATCCTCGACTCATATGCAGATAACAGCAACGGAGACGGTTAGTACTTTTGATGGTACATCTGAAGATAAATCAGTAGTAATATCAATTCCATCACCAACACCTTCTCAAGAACAAATGCTCGATAATATTGCTTTACAAGCTCTGGAAAGTCGAAGAAGAGAATTTGATTCATTTGAAGATGTTTTGGATATGATTGAAAATATGCAGAATCCAGAGACTCCAGACCAGATAGAGGAGAACCAAGATGGACAAAAACAAATTAAATCAAGTCATAACATCGAAATAAAAAAAAGTTTTTCGGCTCCAAAAGAATCAGCAAAAGGTCAAAACGAGATAAATGTTACAAATGCAAGCAAACAAAGTATACCCCAACTATCTCCCCTATCACAACCCATTGAACTTACAACCAATATGGCAAACGCATCACAGCAATTACGGTCATTGTTATCTTCTTTGCAAACTACAACAGCCTCACGTACTTCGAACGTGGAGACTATGGTTAAGACCAATAATCAAAATCTTAGTTCGTCGTCAATGACAGCCACTACTGTATTTGCGTCTAGAGTTATTCAACAGGCGGTTAGTAAGTCATCACTTCTAACAAACGCAAGTACTGTAATTGTGCCTAACATTAATAAACCGAAACTGACCACTACATCCCCAAATAAAGTCGGTCAGTTTCCTGGTACCCAAGTTACTAGTACAATTACTGTTACGCAGACTACACCAGTACTAAGTTTTAATGCCAATAGGACATCAACAACCCAGTTATCCGATAGCCCTAAAGTGGCCACAACTTTAGTTACAACCCATCCGTTAGTTACCCAGCCGACTACGGCAGTTCTATCAACATCGGCCTTACAAAAATCCTCAGTTATTTCAAATATTAATTTAGAGATTAATAAGAACTTGACCCTTACAGCCATGCTTGAGAATCAGCCGGCGGCAACACTCACGACGGAATCTTCTGCTGATATAATTACAGCTGCAAGCCTTTTAGCAACTCCAGTAAGTATTTCTCGCACCGAGTTTGCTCAAGCATTAGCACAGGTTCAGCCTAATGCCATTATAGGTGCTGCGGCTGCTGGAAAAAATAGTAATAATTCTACCAACACAAACGTTACAAGTTCTGTGATTACATCCCCATTTAGAGCCATTACTTCTACAACAAATTTATTGCACACTCAGTTAACTAAATCAAGGCCGAGATCTTTAGATGATATAAAAAATTTGAAAATTGACGAATCCAGAAAATCGGACAGATCAGAAATAGTAAATGATATTTTGTCGAGTGTCAAGCAAGAACTAGGGGGATGCAAATATTCATCAATTCCTACACCTGCGCTTAAAAATAAAAGTGAAGATTCGCAAAATGTTTTGCTTAAACAGTTGCTGGAGAATTCAGGTTGCGCCAATAAATCACCTCCACCAAATACAGCTTCTGCTACCACTCCTTCAGTTTCATCTACTGATTTACAAAAGTCAAGTTCCCCCACGTTGTCCTCTTTGTTGCCACCAAAAACTGAACCTCAGTCTTCAACCACGTCACAAAGTCGATCTTTATTGCCCCGAGGATCTATCAGAGAAACATCATTTGTTTCAAGTCCCATAATTCAACAGCCTCAAACAACTGTTAGCAATCCAGTTCCCACTCAGCAACTTCATATTGATATTAAGAAATGTGCTGCTCCAAGTAGATCTTCTAGCCGAGATGATATATTATCGCCCCCCACACCTAGATCATCTTGTAGCCAAGATTCTAGTTTGCAGACCCCTCCCCTTATACTCAAGAAAGAATGTTTAAATTTCCTAGAAGATACTACAGAAGTTAAAAAAGACATGTTAGATGAGACGTCACAACATTCTGAAATTTCAGATCAAGGTAAACCAGACATACAGATTAAAGAGGAAATAGAATCAGGAGATAATGTTGCGGATAAAATTGTTTTAGATAAAGAAGAGTTAAAAAAACAAAAACGAAGAATGTATAATCAAAAAAGGCGACAAAACCAAATTCTAAACAAGGAGGTAAATAAACCAAATAAAAGACCACGCAAAAATTCAAAGCTTGATGAAGATTATGATTCGTATATAGACAGCGTTTTGGCTCAGATAAGACATTTACCAGCTATGACAGTCTCAGAGCCTATTTTGCTTCGAAATTATGGTGTTATGTCCATATTTGGTTCTGGCGACTTAAGTAAAATTGGAACAAAGTTGTTTGATTCGCGATATGGCGATTTAACTGGTTTTTATGGAAATGCGACTGTTCCGGGCTTTTCTAGTTTTTACAACACCAAACCCTATGGCGTAGAAGAACCTTTACCCGAAAAGCCTCCAGCGTCAACACAAAGGGGATTTTATGATCAAGAATTCCCTCTTATTCGATTTGACACTGAAGATGATAAGAAATTTGACTTGTTTTCCCGAGATAATACTCCTGATTCGATAGTTAGTAGCTCATCACCAGAGTGCTTACATGATGACAATGACATTTTAGATAAATACTTGGGCCTGAAACTTATTAGCGACGACGAGGAAGATGAACCATATGGTAGAATTTCACCGGATATACCAATTATTAAGCCAGTTCCTATTAGGCTTAAGCCTGTTGGTTTATACCTTAAAGATTCCAAGGTGGACATAGATGATAAAGAAAACATTTGTAAGGATATAAGACAAGAGAAGTTAAAGCCAGGCTCCATGGCAACTACACCATTAAAAGAAAATGAAAATATTAAAGTCACTTTAACTTTAACCTCTTCTGCACCAGAGGATATAGTTGGCGTCCTTAGAGATTTGGCCAATATTTTGCAAATTCCTCCTCCAACTACATACCAGATAATTAATCGCACTTTTTCACCTAGTGGTCAAAAGCTTGGAATGTATCGTACTAAAGGAAAGGATGGAAAAGAGGGCGGTGAGTTTATTCCTGTAAATTTTGTCATATGTATTGTATAAATGTACAAAAGCACGACAATCTGAAAACATTTATAGCAATAAGATAAAAGAAAATTACCATAGCCCGGCGATGTATCGCTTTTTTGAAAGAATATTATCTGTGATAAGCATTACTTGGATGGATAGGTAATGTACAATGTTTCAAAGTTTCTATATGAATGTTAAAAATAACATAATAATACACCATAGGACAATAATACACATATAGTAACAAAATACCAGATTGGAATAAATTTTTTAACGTTGAAAAGACAAAGGGGGGTACTGCTTAATTTTTAGTGGAGCTAGTAGGGAAAAAATGTCTCTGATTTTGATTGAATTGAGATGTATGTATTATGGAAATATTTGAAAGGACAAAAATTCAGAAATTTTAATTCAAATCAGGCAAAATATAAAGTTTGTCGAAAATTTTACACAATTCATATTGGTGAGGGTTAGGACTTTTTTTATAAATTGAAATTTAAAGTAGTTGTTACGCAATCGCTAATCAAATTTAGTTCAGTTAATTTTTAGGTCTTTTAAAGTAATAGTTTACTAGTATTTTAGGTTCTTTAAAATAATTTCCGCTTGAAATAATTTCCGTCTGTTCTGCTAAATACCATCTTAAAATTACCAGAAGAAAATAATTTTTTTACTTGGTATAAGATAATTTGTGTCAAATCAAATAGAAGTAGGATATAAAATGTACTAATTTATTTATGGATTGCTCAAAAGCTGCCATCTCAGAAATTGTTGGCTTTAAAAAAATTGTAGCTGCATTTACATTTCAAGTAAGACTGGAAGAGACATCGATTTTATTTTTCCATCATAATTAAGCATTATCTTTATTATCGTTCCAAATTTTATTTGAAACTCCTACTCTGGTTTGTATGCATCTGTGGACAATAACATCCTCATAATCCGCAGAATATTTTTGTAATTATAGTTTTAGCTGAACTAAATTTTATATCACATTCGCTATTTAGTTTAGTTCAATATTCAATACCTTCACTAATAATTTACAATATTAAACAGGTGAAATACATTAACTTTCTTTGGTTTGCTGTAGTTGGGTAGAAAATTAATAGCTTTAACATTACTAGGTTTAAGAAATTTGCCATTGAGGCCGTTTCACTACTCAATATAATTTTAGCTCCTATTGATATACAGAGTATTTTAAATGGAGCTGCAAAATTCTGCAAACATTGTGATGTGGTGATTCTAAATAATATGATTAGAAAGAAACTATCTGATTTGCCATTTTTGGCTAAAGAATCCGAGTTGCTTAGTGAGGGAGACGAATTGTACTTCTGCAGTTCTGCATGTTACATGCAGTTTGCGTTAATGCACAGATCACTTTCAATATCAGAGGACAAGGTAGGAGTTGTTTATTTTTCTGATAATTTAAATATAATTTTTTATTTAATTTCTACCGGCTAAGGGTTATGGTTTATTGTAATTCGTTTATTGTAACCAGCTGTGGCGATAATTAAAATGGTTTTAGGCCGCTGCAATTATAGACCATCTATCTCAAAAAGAAAATCATGATTATAAACATCAAAAGATGGTTTCCACCGAATTCAGTGATCAAAACCACACCTTTGTAAATCAAATATCAGTCGAGCCCGGGGAATTTAAGATGGATGAATCTACTAATTCTATTTTTACTCCATATTTTCATTCTGGATTTAAGCAGATAAGTAAATTTGGCGTAGTTAAACCGCCTGAGTCAACAAAAATCCATAAAAATATAAACTACAAATTTTGGACATCTGGTTGTTTGCAGCCAAGTCAAAGACATAAGAAATCCTCGGATAAAGAATTGATGGAAATGTTGTACCAGATGAGTATTACAGTAACACCACCAAAAATTCCTGATGATACTAGAAGATGCATATTTTGTCAAGGTAAGCTTATTGAACTTTTAAGTTTAGAAAATAAGTAAACTAAAAAGATTTATGTTATATACAGGGAGTTATGAAATTCACTGCATATATTGAAACTGGTAAAATCTGGTATGAATTCAGATTAAAAAAATTGTTTATAAATGGCGCTTTGCAATAATAAGCTGATAATCGCCCCTTAAACTTTCTCTAACCAGCGGTACCCTCCACTGGCGAGAAACACAATACCGAATAAGTAGCCAATTCTATCAATAATTTGGTCTATGTAACAAGTCAGCATAAGACATAATGTTATTGTTACCTTTGTAGTAAAATCCTTTTAAAATACACTTCTTTTGAAAATGTTTAAGATTAACAAATACCAGTATACCAGAAAACACTGACAACACTGTACAGCCATTAATTTAATGCAAGAAACCAACACTTGACTAATAATAACAGTAACAAAAGTTTCAATATCGAGTTAAACACATTACTTAAAAGTTTCCACGATATTTTGTGACTATCCGCACTGTTAACAACTGAAAACTAATGTTTTTGATATTTTTAAAGTAAAATCTTTGTAAAATTCACTTCCTCTAGAAAGGATCACTTATACAACACCAACATAACACTAGGTGCAGCCACTAATGAAAAAAACCTTCCATTAACTAATTAAATATAATGCTTAAAATAATTCATGTATTTTTTACTGTCAGCACTATTGAAAAACCGATAACTAAAAATGTATGTATTTATTTAAAAACACAACTCTTTTAGGGTACGCCATGATTTACACATTGACATTCGTGACAAAGTATAGGCAACCCACAATAACACTTTAAACTTAATTTTTGTTGCATAAAAGAAAAGAGGTTATTTGTGTCAAGATAATAGTGAGATTTTGCAACTAGAAATTGCCAGCACGCTAACCCATAGACAATAAAATTTAAAGTGGTATTTGTATCACATGATTTATAAAAAACCTAAATATTAAAACAATTTTTAAAGTATTCCTCGTCTTTGGTAGGTTTATAACGTCCTTTAACAAATGAGGTGAAAACTGATTAAAATACCACTCTAAATTTTATTGGTTATGGGTTAGCGTGTCGACCATTTCTTCTCCCCAATAGATTTCATCCTTGTGTCCGGAATCTTTGAAAGGCACATGACTTATTGTCGTAAACAGCTCGACTGATCTCGTGCCTTACAAATAATCCCAGCAAAACGACAAGAAAAAAGAGACGGAGACGGAAACAGGGAAGCAAGAGCGAGACAACATTTTCTATCTGGTTTTCAAAGAGTAATTTTTCACAGTAATAAGTATTAGTGTTAGTGTGTATAAGTGTTAGTGACGAAAACGTGTTTTTATGTGAATTGCCAATAATAATAATAATGGTATCAAAGGCAGAAACCTGAAAATAAGTAATAATTAAGTGTCGGGTGGTTTTATTGTTTTGTGATGCGTTCAAATTTTAAAGCGCCGCTAAAAGCACAAATTTATGTTTTAAACTGTTGTGGATTTAGTTTTCTCAAAAATGTTAATAAGTGTAGGATAGTAAAAAAGGAACCCATACAGAAATTATGTTTTGTGCAAAAATACATCCTGTATCTAATACATTTTGAAATACGTAGGAGAGTATTTCATGTAAGTACTTTTTTTAAAGGATAATGCGTTTTTGGTAAT
This sequence comes from Philopedon plagiatum, assembly GCA_963971165.1. Lineage (NCBI taxonomy): Eukaryota > Metazoa > Arthropoda > Insecta > Coleoptera > Curculionidae > Philopedon > Philopedon plagiatum. The sequence continues at coordinate 65,038,708 of OZ020191.1, forward strand.
TATAAATTATTAATAGATATATAGATAGAAAATAGAATATTGTTGGACAATTCTAGCGTAATTTATTCATTTTTAAGTAGAACACATTCTTTTGATTTCTTTAAAATTCCCCCTTTAGTATCCCCCTCGAAAATAAAATTTTGGCAACGTTGCAGGAAATGAGACTTGCGGGCCAAAGAAAAAATATTGAGTGTGTCTCTAGACTACCCAGAAGTCACTTATTCCAATATATGCAGTGAATTTCATAACACCCTGTATACAGGGTGTTATGAAATTCACTACATATATTTGAATCGGTGACTCCTGTGGTAGTCTACGGACATACCCAACGCTTTTTTCTTCTCAAATCGCACTTTTTTTATTTTAAAAAATACCCTAAACCACCCCCGTATCCGACGCTTCTAAAGAATCTGACGTCATACATTCAAATATTATGAAGAAAAACAAATGATCCAGCCAGGGCGTTGCCAAACTTAAATATTATCGTGAAATCTCATTTTGTTATCAATTTTAGTGAAAACCGAAAATAATCCAATTTTAAATTCCACAGATAAATTTTACCAAAAATGGAAATTATGCACTCGTGAAATTAAGTTCATATTGTAAGCAGAATAAAATAGGCAATGTTATACTGTAACACAAACAATTATGACTTACCTGTTACGTTAATAAAGAGATGAGAATTATTCCTACTAGCTTAAACTGTAGAAATTAAAACGTATCCCACTAATTTTAACACATTTACAGACGGTAGTCGCAAATATGGTTTCCCTTAATTTACTATCACACTAATTGAACACAACTACACAGTATTATAAAACTTTAACCAAATTCTTTGATTGCAGAAGGAAATTTGGTAAAAAAATATTCTATTTAAATACATAATAATATTAGATATCTTTCGACGGTGAGATATTATGTAGCCGCCGAAGCCACGCTGAAGGGTTGTTGACCCCATTCCGCAGAGTAAGCGCCTACCTGATTGGTAAATGCCGTGGGCTGGCCGAAATCGTACGTCAGTTGCAGCTGTTTAATCCAAACCAAAGATGCATTTTGACGAGTTTAATAATACCGTGTATATTATTCTTGTGTTGTGAAAAAGTTAAAGCTGTTATATTAACAAAAGTTAAAGCCATTTAATATTAACAAAATATCGTTCGCGGTTGTTTATTTTAAATTAGTAAAACACTAATTCCTTGGTAGTTAGTTGAAGTTAAGGTATTTATATTTGTTGGTTTAAACAGCTGTTCTCCAGAGTGTTTTATTAAATTTGTGTTATAGGTAGTATTTTAACTTTTTGAAATTGAGAATTTTAGGAGAGTTACTAGGATTTCTTTATTTAAAGGTAATGTAATAAAAATAGTATTTCCTCAAACTTGTTACATATACGACGAATTTCATAACATTTTTGGATTTTTTAAAAAGCGTACCTCAAAAGAAACACATTAAAGCAAAAAAATTGTTGGATAAACCATATTTTACCAAAAAAAATTTGTTTATAGGTTGTAAAACTCAACTTAACTATTTTTATTTCCCATAGGGTTTAATAACGTTTAACACACAAACTGTTTACCTCACAGTTTCTCAACAGATTACTATCAAATATAAAGTCTTTTGTCCCAAAAATATATTGAAGAGACGGAAATAAATTTTGTTTACATTTCATCGGCGTTAATAAAGTAACGAAGATAACGATTCGTTATCGTTTCGACCGGAGGTCTGACAAGCTATTAAGATTTGTATTTTTTGAAAATTCGATGGGTCGTATATTGCTCAAGACCCGAAATATTGTTAAAACACCTGGCAACACGGCACCTATCTGACTGTTCTTTATATGGCCATGTGTTTTATTACCAGTGGTGTGCAGTGATTAAACAAATTTTTTTGAGGGGCGATACCTGGCTTATTATCGCGAAGCGCCATTTGTGACCATTTTTCCCCAAGCTGAATTGAAGTCAGGATTTACTGGTTTCAATATATGTAGTGAATTTCATAACACCCTGTATATACACTTTAGTGAGCTCTGGTCTTGAATTATAGTAGCTCTCCTATAGATGGCGTTCGCGCGTATTCTGTACTGTTGTTTGAGATAAAGTATTGATTGCTATCAATCACAAAAGTATACATACACTTTTGAAATTTGTAATATTTTAAAGCTAACTTTTTCTTTTAAGAATTTTATTTTTACAAAATATCGTAACTACCACAGATACAACTTTAAAAGAAGAAAATCGAATTATATGAAAATATTTAGTGCAAAAATAACTAAATATATGGTATACATGTCACAAAAGTCAACATACAAATAAATACAATTATTGTGTTGGACCACCTCCTAAATTTATGTCCGCTTGAAGTCTTCTGGGTATGAATAAAACAATTCTTATTTATGCTGGGGGTAATTTGAGCCCAAGCTGACTGCAAAGCATACTTTAGTGTCTTTTTATTGCTAATGTCATAGTTTCTTACTCTTTGCTCTAACTCATCCCAAAGATTTTCGATGGGGTTCAGATCTGGCGACTGGGGAGGTGAATGTAGTTGTTTCAGTATGTAATACAGGATCCATTCCTTGACAAATGCCGCAGTAAGTTTGGGATCATTGTCTTATTGGAATATTCATTGTGGTCCTAATCCTAAACATTCAACTGATTGCAATATATTTTCACGCAAAATATTCAGGTACTGCCTGTGGTCCATTATACCCTCAATAAAAATTAAATTACCCACACCAGCCGCCGCCATGGAGCCCCAAACCATAACGTTCCCGCGTCCATGCTTTACGGTGGGTACAAAATTTTCTGATTTTAATTCTTTATTAACCTTCCGCCATATTTCTCCTTTGCCGTCTGGCCCAAATACGTTATATTTACTTTCTTCAGTAAATAAGACAGTTTTTCAAAAATCAAAACTCTTATCAAGTCAAGCCGTTTTGTCCTACTATTTTTCGCGGATATTATTGGCTTTTCTCGTCTCTGCCCTGAAATCCATTGGACCTTAAAACCCTTCTCACTGTTTCGGCACTAACAGTTTTACCTGTAACGTTTTTAACATAAACGGCAAGTTTGGGAGTACTATTTTTCGGATTACACTGAATATTTTTAAAAATTGTTCGAACATCCCGTTCACTTAATATTTTTGGTCGGCCACAGCTGGGCCTATTAAAAACGTTAACCACGTGTATTAAACTTTTTTAGAACTTTCTGTATTGTTGCGCGACAATAGCCGAAGGTTTTTGCTATTGCACCATAAGATTTCCCGTCCTTTCGCAATTTGACTATTAAATTACGAATTTCCACTGAAATTTCTTTTTTATATTATTACAATATTACTTGGGTAATATTATAAGCCCTAGCTAGCATTCGGAGAGATTGAGTTCCGTTGGTTCGGCCGTGACTGCTTGCTTGTTCTGTGATAAATAACATGTGATGTTTTAATTTTGAGCGCCACTGACTTTTTTGAAGGTGTAGTCTCTGGTAAAATCAGAAACCATCTGTAGAAATCACCACTAATGCACCTGAATATTGCAAACAAAAAGATCTGGGTCCCACACAAATAAACTTGTATTAGATCATTAAAACTAGACCCACTTTTTACAAATTTTGTACATTGTTTACATTTTTACATATTTACGCACTAAGATGTTTCCAAAAATAATTCAGCTGAATTGGTCCGTACTATTTGATAGAAACTTTAAGTATAGTAAATACTAACCGCTAGTCGGTATTCATGAACTCGAATAGGGCGCACATTATTTTAGCTAAAATAAGAAAATTATGATCGCAACCAATTTGTCATTACACAATGAATGAAATAAGAATCGTTAAGATTACCAGACAAAATGTGAAATTATATGTTTAAATAATTATAAATAAAAATGGAACAAACTGGCCTTAACTGTTGTTCTTCTGGATCTAACTGACATCAAAGCACCAACATGCTGCTTCTTCAAGATTTCACACTACTTGTAGTACATATGGTGAATCTAAAGGGTGATCTTAAAATGGTCTTAAAGGGGTTGAATCCCAAAGGTGGATCCTAACGGTGTATTATCCTGAATGTGAATCCTAGCAGTGGACTCAAAGGGGGGTGATTTATCCCGAGGGTGAGTCCTAACAGTGGATTAAAAGGGGTTAATCCCACAGGTGGTCCCTAAAATGAATTTATACCCTATAATGTCACACGACAAAAGCTATGGTACGGAGGGCTCGGATAAAACACACTTACCTCTAGTTATGAGGGAACCATAAAAAACCTAAATCCATATTGGACTTCTAAAGTGCCATTAAAAGCCAAAAAAATACTTTTTTACTTAACCATAATTAATAACTTCAGAGAACTAAAAGAGATGAAACAAATTCTTAGCATAAGGTATTTACAAAATAGCGTATTACTACTTACAGAAAATCAAAAAAAAACATCATCAAAGGCATACAGCAACGTTTTTTTTCTATAAAAGGCTTTCCATTTAGGAAACAAATAAAATTGTACAAAACTTTCAAAAACAGTGCTAAAGAAAGCCTCCCTGAAATAGGTCTCGTCTATCTGCTCCGCAGATTCGAAACGACGAAAGACGCATTTTCTTTGTCTTTCCTATATTTATAGCCTCGGTTAAAAAAAAACTTAGTTTTACAAAACAAAAAAACAGAATCCACTCATAGTTGTGACTAACCTCGAGTCAAGCGGATAACCAAGAAATGTCCTGTCAGCATAGTAGGGTTCATTCATCTAAAAATACTGTCAGCGGAATGACGAATTTACGAAATAAGGAATAGCGAACTTCCAAAACTAGCTACTGGTAATGAAATCAGAGATCGTGTTTGTAGTATATAAGAGAATATGTATAAATTGCTGCTCTACAAACTTACCTGATCTAAGGTTAACAAGGATTTTGGGTTTGAAAGCAAAAAAGGCTAGTAACATTATGGTTGTACTCAAATGCGTTGCTGTCGGTTTAAGTCCGAAATAAATAGTTTTAGTAGCAGTGAAAATGTGTTTAATTAGCCTTCCACTTGGACATAACATATTTGGCGACGAGGAAATCGGTTATTAGTGTTAAACGGAGAAAAATAGCTATTTGGTGCATTACTACTAGTGTATATATATAAAAAAAGAAGAAATGGCTTCCTTGGGAATTCAAATGGAATTTAACCCAGATATACAGGACTTTACGGTGTTTCAAAGAAGATTGGAATCGTTCTTTGTTGCAAATGAAGTAACGGATGGTGGAAAAAAACGTGCTTTTTTTCTTAATGGATTGGCCGAAAATGCATTTGTTCTTTTAGAGAACTTAGCGGTACCAAATGAAGTGGAAAAAGTGGCATATAAGGATCTTGTAGCTTTATTGGAAAATTTCTACAAGCCAAATAGAGCCGTTTTTGCTGAAAGGTACGCATTTTATGCAGCAAAAAAGTTAGCTTCTGAAACAATACAGGAATATGCAGTTAGATTACAGGGTTTGGCAGCTCACTGCTCTTTTGGCAATATTCTACAAACTGTGTTACGGGACAAATTTATTTGTGGCTTTGACAGCGGTAAAATATTAGACGTATTTTTCACAAAAACGGAGGTGTTAACTTTTCAAGAGGCGGTGCAATTAGCGTTGTCTACAGAAACTGCACAAAACAGGTATGGATTATCGGTAACACAAGTGAAAAATGAATTAAATCAATTACAATATTATGATTCCCGTTGTGTAAGTGCGAACGGAACGCGATTTGGTGGCAGGCGTGGGGTTAGCAGGAGGGGGCAGCAAATACTTCAACAAAATAGTCAGCAAATTCCACTCCAGCGACCTTCATCATCAATGGTCACCGATCACGATGGTGCATATTCCGGTGATGCTCAGTCACGTGCGTTTAGGCGTCCAGCAGTAAGTGGGGGTAGAAGGGAAACCTTCCAAGCAGGTACGTCAGTGTGCAAGGTGTGTGGCGGGAACAATCATAATAGTTCTCGCCATAGCAAACCTCTTCATGACCTACTTCGAAAACAATGCTCTTGAAGAAGCCCATCTCAAACCAAAACTATGGATTAGATATGTCGACGATGTTTTCGTAATATGGTCTTTCGGCAAGGACAAACTCCACCAATTCTTGGATCATCTAAATTCCCGCCATCCAAAAATCCAGTTCACCATAGAACTCGAAGAAAATAACAGTCTTTCATTCTTAGACGTTCTAGTAACAAAAACAAAAGAAGGAACTCTGCGACACACTGTATATAGAAAACCAACACACACAAACAGATACCTCAACGCTGAGTCTCATCACCACCCGACTCAAATACAAGGAGTAGCCAACACACTGATTACACGATCCATCCGGCTGACAGACTCCCAAGGGAAACAACAGGAACTAGATAACATAGAAACAGCTCTGAAACAAAACGGCTACAAAACACATACAATAAAAAAAGCCATAGACCAGGAACAAAATCGCCAAAAAAAGAAACCAGAAGAATCCACCAAAGACAGGCCCATATCTATACTACCATATATCAAAGGAACAACAGACAGAATCGGGAGAATCCTACGCAAGCACAACATCGCGACAGCCTACAAGCCACACCAAACAATAGGATCGTCTCTAAGAAACCCAAAAGATAAAATAAATCTTGAAAACCACGGTGTCTACAGCATCTCATGTGGGACCTGCAGCAAAACATATGTAGGACAGACCAATAGACGAATATCAGCAAGATTAGAAGAACACAAGCTCTGCATCAAGAACAAACAAACATTGTCAGCCCTTTTCCGTCACCAGCTTGAAACAGGACACAAAATCAACTTCGACAGCTGCAAACAGATAGCCAACATAGACCACTACAAAACCAGGCTTATCCGCGAAGCAATCGAAATAGAAAAAAGCGGCAACCTAAACAAACGCGACGATGCCTTGAACCTTCCAGCAACATGGAAATCCATCATCAAGCCCTCTAACATGAACACCACGATGGCCGAGAACCAAGTGAAGCCGAACACAGCTCCCAAGCAGACCACTCAGGGGGCGGAGCCAACGCCGGCCAATAGATACGACCTAAGACCGAGGCGATCCACTATAAAACCACGCACTGCGGCTGCCACCATCAGTTTACTTTCTACGACCAGCGAGTAAGCACAGAAGATGCCAAATGAGATTTTGGCGAAACGTCTGCAAGTTTCAACTAGAAACGAATCAAACGAACGTATGTATTCCCGGATTAACCACAACACACACACATATATATCCACCAAGGATGATATTCCTTGGACAACACGTTGGCGTAGTGTGAGAATAGCATTTTCAATATATATATATATATATATATATATATATATATATATATATATATATATATATATATATATATATATATATTGAAAATGCTATTCTCACAGTACGCCAACGTGTTGTCCAAGGAATATCATCCTTGGTGGTTCAATGACCTGATATCACAGGTACAAATGAACCGTGCCACCCCGACGACCGGTTTCGATACTGTTAGATCTCATTCAGGCCGGGGACAGGCAAATTGCTCTGTGTCGAGCGGGTGTTAAATGGTCGAACCAACCGAAACAACTACTCCGAGGGCTAATACCCCTACCGGCATTGAATTACACGATTGATTCTGGGTTTGTCCGTTGGGAACGATATTGAAAATGCTATTCTCACACTACGCCAACGTGTTGTCCAAGGAATATCATCCTTGGTGGTTCAATGACCTGATATCACAGGTACAAATGAACCGTGCCACCCCGACGACCGGTTTCGATACTGTTAGATCTCATTCAGGCCGGGGACAGGCAAATTGCTCTGTGTCGAGCGGGTGTTAAATGGTCGAACCAACCGAAACAACTACTCCGAGGGCTAATACCCCTACCGGCATTGAATTACACAGTTGATTCTGGGTTTGTCCGTTGGGAACGATATTGAAAATGCTATTCTCACACTATATATATACAGTGACCGGCAAAAAGTTCGCAACATATGGGAAAAATTTTTATTAGGTGAGTATTGGAAAAACTTTTCCGGGGGATCGGTTCTGCATGTCCGATAACCTAAAAATCGATTTTGACATACGTCACGTGACCACTGGTATAGCGTCAAATTAAAAAAAAAATTGTTAATTTACAAAAAGTGAGGTTAGTTGACGAGATATCAAAAAAAGTTATTTGAAAAAATTGCTTAGAATTAAATTCTAGGTCCTTGTGCAAAATTTTAAGATTTTATTTAAAAAAATTGGAAAACTCAATTTTTTTTAAATATTTTTTTATCGATTTACAAATTTCCAGTTTTTTTCGTTTAGATAGCTTGGCTAATGTAAAGCCCATGTATCTGGATGAAAATAAACGAATGTAGTAGTTTTTTCTACAATTGACAGGACAAAATTAAAAAAAACAGGGTTTCGCCGGACGCTAGCTGTTGCAATGATTTGTATCTAGCAGCAGTGTCAAAATTTTAGAGACATTTCAATGAGATTACATTGAGAAAACCTTAATCGTCTTAAATATATCTGAAGTTCGACTTTTTGTAAAGTTAAGGGGAGTAAAATAGATAATAAACAAAAAATTACCTGTTTATTTAATCGAAATTTCATAAACGAAAACCAATGTAAGAAAAACTTAAAAGTAGTCAAATTCTGTACTAACAACATAAAAAATCATTGTTTTTCCTTGGGTGCACAAAATTTAAAACTCAGTATGACCACCATTTCTCTCCATACATACTATTGTTCTCGAGCGCAACTCTCGATTAACATTTCGGAGCATTTTACGATTTATTTGCAATACACAATTTATAATGACATTCTCTAAATTTTGTATATTCCTAAAGGGTCGATGTTTGTACACAGAGTTCTTTAGGTATCCCCACATAAAGAAATCTAACGGAGTCAGATCTGGTGATCTCGCAGGCCACGGATTTTCAGAAAACCGTCCTATCCACTGGTTTCCAAATTCTTGATCCAGCCATCTCTTCACCTCATTTGTGGAATGAATGCTAGCTCCGTCTTGTTGAAAGTATAAATTTCTTCTTTCGGCTAATGACAAATTGTCTAAAAAGTCAGATATCTCAGTTTGTAGAAATTCTAAATATCGTTCTGAATTTAAATTGTCTCTAAAGAAAAAAGGTCCCACTATTCTGAGGTTGAAAATTCCGCACCACACATTAACCTTAAAACTATATTGGTCTTTACTCTGAATTACAAAGTCTGGGTTTTCGGTGGCCCACCATCTACAGTTTTGTGAACTGACGGTTCCGTTAGAGGTAAATGTAGCTTCATCCGAGAAAAGAACGTTCTTTGGGAAATTAAAATCTTCCTCAATCATACCCTGGAACCAGGCACAAAAATCGAAGCGGGCGTCATAATCCCTATCTTTTAATACTTGTACAAATTTAGGTTTGTACGGATGAAATTTGTTTCTTTTTAATATCCTCCGCACAGATCTTTCGTGAATGTTAGTGATCTCCGATATTTGACTAACTGCTAATTGGGGTGTTTCTGTGATCGACAAACACACATCCAGAGAACCTTCGTCACCTGTTACCGGTTTTTCATGGGAAACTTTATACTGATTTTCTACCGATCCCGTTTCTTTAAATTTATTGACTAGACGAGATACTGTGGAATAATGGAGGGATTTATCGGGGTGCCTCTCATTAAAAATTGCTGCTGTTTCTCTATGGCTTTTGTAATTATCTCCAGAAATTAAAATAATTTCTATCTTTTCCTGAAGAAGTAGTGTGGGTGCCATTTTAAGGAATAAAATATTAATAAACGTATGTAAAATATCAAACTTAGTAAGATGCGAGACATAAACCAATGACATAGGTTGAAATCAAACAAATTATAATTTGTTTGACATTTTTCTGTTGTTTTTAACCTACTAGATTATTTGCTTGTTTTAATTTCAGAGCCTGCTTTGGTAGTTTTAAGTACAACTAAATAGACCTGGTTGTTAAATTTATGTGCGAAAAATCTTAATAAAATCTTGATACAGTCATTTCATTAGATTCAAACCATTGCAACAGCGAGCGTCCGGCGAACACCTATTTTTTCGATTTTGTCCTGTCAATTGTAGAATTCTAGATCTGACTCCGTTAGATTTTTTTATGTGGGGATACCTAAAGAACCCTGTGTACAAACATCGACCCTTTAGGAATATACAAAATTTAGAGAATGTCATTATAAATTGTGTATTGCAAATAAATCGTAAAATGCTCCGAAATGTTAATCGAGAGTTGCGCTCGAGAACAACAGTATGTATGGAGAGAAATGGTGGTCATACTGAGTTTTAAATTTTGTGCACCCAAGGAAAAACAATGATTTTTTGTGTTGTTAGTACAGAATTTGACTACTTTTAAGTTTTTCTTACATTGGTTTTCGTTTATAAAATTTCGATTAAATAAACAGGTAATTTTTTGTTTATTATCTATTTTAATCCCCTTAACTTTACAAAAAGTCGAACTTCAGATATATTTAAGACGATTAAGGTTTTCTCAATGTAATCTCATTGAAATGTCTCTAAAATTTTGACACTGCTGCTAGATACAAATCATTGCAACAGCTAGCGTCCGGCGAAACCCTGTTTTTTTAAATTTTGTCCTGTCAATTGTAGAAAAAACTACTACATTCGTTTATTTTCATCCAGATACATGGGCTTTACATTAGCCAAGCTATCTAAACGAAAAAAACCGGAAATTTGTAAATCGATAAAAAAATATTTAAAAAAAATTGAGTTTTCCAATTTTTTTAAATAAAATCTTAAAATTTTGCACAAGGACCTAGAATTTAATTCTAAGCAATTTTTTCAAATAACTTTTTTTGATATCTCGTCAACTAACCTCACTTTTTGTAAATTAACAATTTTTTTTTTAATTTGACGCTATACCAGTGGTCACGTGACGTATGTCAAAATCGATTTTTAGGTTATCGGACATGCAGAACCGATCCCCTGGGAAAGTTTTTCCGATACTCTCCTAATAAAAATTTTTCCCATATGTTGCGAACTTTTTGCCGGTCACTGTATATATATATATATATATATATATATATATATATATATATATATATATATATATATATATATATATATATATATATATATATATATATATTAGGGTGGTCCTTATTTTGGAAAAGTCCCGATTTTTTTGAGTGGTCCCCCTAAATCATAAGTAGAGGCCGCTAAAATAATTATGACGCAAAAAAAGTCGAAAAAAAAATAATAAACCGTCCCCCACGCAGGTTGAAGTTTAAATGGGATTTAACATGGGGTTTCCGGTTTTTAGGTTAAACCAAGCGTTGCGCACTTGATTTCCATCGGTTCAAGGTGAAACTTGGTATCCTTAGGTTTTCGATACCGCTGAATCCAAATATCATGTCAAAAACCGATGTTGACTCATGACAGCTGTCAAAAAAGCGGTCAATAAAACGTCATCTTTTGATCATTGACCGCTTTTTTGACAGCTGTCATGAGTCAAAACCGGTTTTTGACATGATATTTGGATTCAGCGGTATCGAAAACCTAAGGATACCAAGTTTCACCTTGAACCGATGGAAATCAAGTGCTCAACGCTTGGTTTAACCTAAAAAACCGGAAACCCCATGTTAAATCCCATTTAAATTTCAACCTGCGTGGGGGACGGTTTAGTATTTTTTTTTTCGACTTTTTTTTGCGTCATAATTATTTTTGCGGCCTCTACTTTTGATTTAGGGGGAGCACTCAAAAAAATCGGGACTTTTCCAAAATAAAGACCACCCTAATATATATATATATATATATATATATATATATATATATATATATATATATATATATATATATATATATATATATATGTATACAGGGTGTTTCAAAAAACATGGGTCCGCAGATGCTTCGTTTCAAAGATAGGATAGGATAGGATTAAGGTGAGTGGGTCAAGAACTCCCTCCACTGCGACCATCGCGATCTATTGTGGCTCACATCCCTATTAGATTTCTTCCAGCAGATCCAGCCTCTGAATGAAGCTGATTATAGTGCTGGGAGAGGCGTAGATTAGATTTCCTGGCGGAAGCATCCCCTCGCCAAATAATGAGAATCTTATTCTGCCTGCCGCAGGGCATGTGTACACTATGTGTTCTGCCGTTTCTTCATCCTCCATGCAGAGTCGGCAGTCGGCGTCTTGCGCCAGTCCGATCCTTTGCATGTGTTGTCTCAGCCTGCAATGGCCGGTAAGTAAGCCTACTAGGATTTTGAGGTGCGACCTGTTTAGTTCCAGTAGTTTATTCGCACTTTTGATGTGTCAAGGGATTATTTATGAATGCCTTTGAGTGTCTTAGACCCGGTATTCTCGACCAGTATCTTGTCCATTCCTCTTCGGCCCAGGCTGAAAGCGCACCCTTGGCCGCTGTATAGGAAATGCCTAACACCGGCTCGGGACCTACAAACTTCGACGTTGCCCCTCTCTTAGCGAGCAGGTCGGCTGTTTCATTGCCCTCGAGGCCTGTGTGTCCCGGTATCCACACTAGGGTGATTTTGTTCTGATTTCCGATTACAGTCAGCACCTCACGGCATTTCCACAAGTCAGCACCTCACGGCATTTCCACACCATATTTGAGGTGCACCAGCTAGATTCCAACGCTTTAAGAGCAGCTTGACTGTCAGAAAAGATTTTTATTGTTTTACGTGTGTATTGCCGTTTTGCCAGCATTCTTACACTTTCCTCAATGGCGTACACCTCTGCCTTGAATACAGTCGCTAATGACCCCAGGCTATATGTCAGCTGTGTTTTTGGGCTACTGCCATATATTCCGGCTCCGACACCCTTGCTAGTTTTGGATCCATCGGTAAGTAAGCAAATATCTGCTCTAAGTAGATCAGTTTTATTCCGAACCCATTCTTCCCTTCCAGGATAGATTACTGTATAGGGCATATAGTTGGTTTTTTTTTTCTTTTAGGCATGATGTCCGAGGGCATACCCAGAATGCCGTGAGCTAAAGTGCCCTCCAGCAGACTTGTCTCCCTCATGACATATGCCTGCATGCTATTTGTTGCATGATAGAGTCTGTATGTGGCCCATCTTGCCTCTCTCTCCAGATATATGTGGAGAGGAAGTAGTTCTAGTAGGGCCTCCATAGATGCCGTTGGCGTGGTGCGGAAGGCACCCGTAATCGTCAGGCATGCTTGTCGCTGTAGGCCGGACAGCTTGGCTTGAGCCAGGCGCTGATGGCCCTTCCTCCACCAGACAACAGAGCGATATGCTATCATTGGTCTTACGATCATTACGTATAGCCAGTATATCAGTTTAGGCGACATGCTCCAGGACTTGCCACAGACTCTGCGACACGTCCAACGGGAAAGAGTCGCCCTACGAATCACTGTTTCCATATGTTTTGTCCAGAATTACTCCTAGATATTTCGCTTCATTTACAAAAGGAATAGTTTTACCTTTTAAGGAAGGAGGTCTTAAGTTTTCCAGCTTCATTTTCTTAGTGAATGGTACAATGACCGTTTTGTGGGGATTGACAGACATTTCTTCCGTCACACTCCATGCATAGATGGTGTTTAGCACTTCCTGAAGAGTGTTTGAGATCAGCTCCTCAGATTTGCCTTTAATTAGTATGACTAGATCGTCTGCATATGCCTGCACCTCGACCTCCCACAGAGAGACCATAGCAAGTAGGTCGTCCACCAAGAGTGACCATAGTAGGGGGGAGAGAACTCCACCCTGAGGACATCCCTTAGCAGCCCTAAACTTGATAGTCTCTCCACCTAGAGAAGTCGAGATAATTCTGCATTCGAGCATAGTTCGTATCCAGTTACCAATTATAGGTTCGACCCCTCTAGAGATTGTAGCCTCATAGAGTGAGTCTAGTGGTGCATTATTAAATGCTCCTTCTATATCAGGGGTGGCCAACCGGTCGATCGCGATCGACTGGTCGATCGCGGCTATTAGTCCAGTCGATCGTGGCAAGGCAAAAAATATAAATACGTAGAACAGACTGTTGTGTACTGAACTATACTGTTTCATTTAAGATTTCAAGAAGTATGTAATTGGTAGATCGCACAGGGTGTCGTCAGTGAACAGTAGATCTTGGGTCTAACCAAGTTGGCCACCCCTGTTCTATATCAAGAAAAGCTGCTACCACTATTTCCCTGCTGTTCAAGGAGTCAGTAATGCTCGCGACAAGGTTATTTAGTGCCAGCTCTGTTGATTTGCCAGCCTGGTAGGCATACTGGTGCACGCTGAGGGGATGATTGTTTAGTGCACCACTCCTCATGTGCCTATCGAGTATCTTTTCCAGGCTTTTCAGCAGAAAGGATGTCAGGCTGATTGGTCGAAGCGACTTGGGATGTGGGTCAGTGCGACCCAGCTTGGGTATATAAATTACCCTAGTCGCGACCCATCTAGATGGTATATAACTCCAAGCTAGACTAGCTCTGAAAAGTCTTATGAGAGAGGGTAGGAGAAAATCCAGTCCGATCTGTAGCAGAGCTGGAAAGATACCATCCTCTCCTGGCCATTTGAAAGGTTGGAAAGAGGAGATTGCACCTCTCATCGCTTGTGCTGTGATTATTTTGTTGACTGTCGCCCAGTCTTCTTTCTGATGCCGTTTCGGTCGGCATTCAGTAGAGACTGTTTGATCAGTCAGAATTAGGCTGCCCGGGAAGTGGTTTTTAATTAAAAGCTCTAACGTTTCTTTCCTAGATTCAGTATAGGAGCCGCCTGGTCGAATTAACGAACCCATCTCCTTAACCGGTTCTCTGGATAGAATTTTGTGAATTCTGGTACTGCTTGGTACATCCGCTATACCCTCACAGAACCTTCTCCAAGATTCTCTTTTTGCGTTGCGGATTGCTTTGTTGTATTCTGTAAGAGCAGACCTGTATTGATCCCATTCACCTATTTCTTTAGCCCGGTTGAATAGACGTCGGACTTCTTTTCTTTTTGTATCTAGGCGTTTATTCCACCATGATGCATTTCTGTTGTCCTTTTTTACTTTTAACGGACAATTTTCGTGATAAGCAGAAGTCACCGCGACCCTCAGCTGTTCCGAGGCGATCTCTATCTGGTCACGGCTGTTTATTGTAGTTAGTCCGTTTTGGAAGTGGGTTTGTAGAGACAGTTTGAATCCGTCCCTATCCACACTCCTGGGATCACGGTACTGTACTACTGGCCTTGGCCCTATTTCAATATTAAATTGAATGTGTCTATGATCTGAGCACGATGGTTCAGAAGATAGTGTCCAATTAGTTATCTTGTTGCTCAGGAAGTTAGAGCTGATTGTTAAATCTAATACCTGTTTCCTATTTCTAGTTACAAAGGTAGGCTCCGAGCCTATATTATTTACTGATAGTTGTTCCCCCAGTAGATAATTGAAAAGTGACTCACCTCTTGGATTGATGTCTGTACTCCCCCATGCCAAGTGGTGTGCATTGGCATCGCATCCGATCACCAACTGGATGTTATTCCTTCTGCTGTAGGCGATAAGCTCTCGCACTGCTGTAGGAGGGGGTTCTTCTGCATCTCTGTCCCCCGGGGAGTATGCTGAGCAGACGATTATTTCCATCATGCTCCCCCTCTCCGGAAACCTGACATGGACTGCCACCATATCTTGAGTACAGAAACCTGAAAGCACAAAATAGTTAATATTGTTCCTGATAAGGATACAGGCTCTGGGTTTTTCACCAGAGTCGCTTGCTATCACCTTACCGGATATGTTACCCAGGCCGGTTACTCGGCCTGTGTTGGATGTCCATGGTTCCTGTATCAGGGCTATGTCCACTAGCTCTGTCATAAATGTTTTGCCTATGACATACGTAGAGGCCTTGGCGTGCTGCAGATTTACCTGCAGCAGTTTGATACACTGGGCATTGCTGTCCAGGTTAGTTTTTCAAGCCCCCACCAGTTTTGCCAGATCTGGTAGATGGACCTGAGCTGCTGGTAGCTCCTCCAGATGGCGGTTTTTTGTCCTTCGGCTCTTTCCCGCTCTTCTGGTTGGGGGGCTTGGCACCTTTTTTGAGTGCTGGCTTATTCGGGATGGATTTGCCCTTACCCGACTGGTCGGAAGTCTTTTTGTCCGTCAAGCTACCACCCGGGATGGATTTGCCTTTTCGGGGTGGTACGGTTTTTGGTGGCTTATTCGGGATGGATTTGCCCTTACCCGACTGGTCGGAAGTCTTTTTGTCCGTCAAGCTACCACCCGGGATGGATTTGCCTTTTCGGGGTGGTACGGTTTTTGGTTTTTGTTTAGGAGGCGGTTGTACCCGGCTTTCTCCTGAAGGGATCTTTGCCCCAGACCTCCCGGGCTGCTCCTGCGTCGATCCTTGCCCAACGCGAGCCCTTGGCCGGAATTGTACCTGCCCAAACCCGAAGTGTGGTCTGAAGTGCATCCCTTCTAATGCTGTCATGGACATCTCGTCTACCGAAAATGTCCATGTTTGACCAGGGTCAGAATTTTCCCGATGTAGAACGGTCCACTCTCGGGTGTTCAGGCCATGGTTTTGGTTTCTCATTCTGAGTAGCACCTCCTCAGATGCAAGTCTATTGTCGACGTTGTCATCCGGAATGTAGGCCACACCGATATGAGGTTTTGGTAGTTCCTGGCCTTGAACGAATTTAATTTTCGCTCCTTCCCAGGGCTGGAGATTTTTGGAAGTCATCTCCAGCCATTTCCTGCTGGTTTCATCGACACAGGTGATTTGTAACCATCCAGGCCGAGTTGAGCAGCTCTGGAATCTCACCTGTGATCCGCCGTCAGGAATTTGATTCACAGCTTTAAGAACTGCTAACTGCAGAGTCTTAAGCTGATCGCTTGTTAGGGTAGCCGTGGGGTGTTCAGGGTGGATTAACCCCACCCTAATCCCCCCCACAGCTGCTCCGTACGTGGGCTTGGGCTTTGCCTTGTCCTCCTTGCGCTTTTTCGCCTGTTGTTCTGGCGTACTGGCGTCGGATCGAGTTCGCTTGCTTCCCGCGGGCGCCTTGAATGGAGGTTCATCTCCTTCCTGCAGCCGGTTCTGCTCGCTTTGCTCCCCGAGCGCCGTGTCAAGAGCGGCTTGATATGCCATTCCGCTCTTGAGGAGGCGGCTTAGTTTCTTTCTTTTGGAGCCTGCAAGTCTCCGGCGCTTTATGTTAAGGTTCGCCAGTGCCCTTGCAGCCTCCTCCTCAGTGACCTCCCCGGTCGGTTTCGGGGACTTCAATAGCTCCCTTTCCTGATCCGAGGTAGGTTCTGAAGCCGATTCATCTTCGGTCTTCCTGGATGGAGAGAGGATTTTCCCAGTCTCCTCCAAGGAAGCCATTTCCTGAATGACTCCAGTATGTGAAGTAGGATTGTTCCCAGCTTCTGTTTGTGGAGGCGTATGACCGACCTCCATAGTTTCCACAATTGCTTGCGGATCGAGGACTTGTCCTTCCTCGTCAGGCGGTAGATTTACATCGTTTTCCATGCAGATCCCACGAGTAGCTAGGGAAAGGGTAGTCCACCACGGCAGAGCCCCGCATTACCGTGGCAAGGCTAATACTCTGGGAGAGCGCCCGGTGTCCCAGAGGCACCGTTGGTGACACATGTTTAAGGCACACATGCCATTCATTCCTCGGCACCGTACGCGTAACACCTTGAATTAAGCCTCGTGTCCCTCTTAGTTTCGAAAACCCCCAGCTACGCCCTCGGCAGTCAGGACCACCGAGAGCGGCAGGGAGCCCCTACTTGGCCCAGCTACGGCGACGACGTGTGGACACAGCGGTGGGTCGTTTACAGGGTGTTCAATTTTTTAATTGTTTTCAGTTTTTTCAAAATCTTTTGAAAATGGCTTCATCAATTTTGATGAAATTTACGTTGTGTAAAGTACTTAAATTAAGCATAATTCTGACTATGAAAAGACTTTGACAGGTCCTTCAGGGGCGTACATATGAGGAGACGGTCCAATATTTTTCCAGTAAAAACATGTACGCTACTGATTTTTTAACATTTTCGTATATAGGTCAAATAGTATTTTAAATTCTTAACAAAACTTATCTCTTCATATTTTTTCAATTTTTACTTCGTTTAGGAGATAAATGCAATTTGATTAGCCGCCTTAGTGGTTTAATTTTCCCAACAGATAATTGCACATCGTTTTAACATATTAAAGAACATTGAAATAATTTAACGTCCTGTATCTTTGGAACAAAGCACCTGCGGACCCATGTTCATATGAACTTTTTGCCTTAATTTCTTTCCAAGAATCTCCCATTAAGCGATGGCACATGTTTTTTGAAACACCCTGTATATATATATATATATATATATATATATATATATATATATATATATATATATATATATATATATATATATATATATATATACGACCAAAACGTTAATATAATGTGAATAACAACCCACAAATTTGTATAATTTTTCCCCGGGATCCAAAAACCCAAGAACCCTCAAATATATATATATATATATATATATATATATATATATATATATATATATATATATATATATATATATATATATATATATTTGAGGGTTCTTGGGTTTTTGGATCCCGGGGAAAAATTATACAAATTTGTGGGTTGTTATTCACATTATATTAACGTTTTGGTCGTATTCTTCGACCTTCATCAGAATTTGTTTTGGTTTTTTGAAAGCTAAAAACCGCTTTATTAGTAATTTAGTTACAATTAAAACTTAAAAATATCCTACCTTCGAACGAAACTTATATATATATATATATATATATATATATATATATATATATATATATATATATATATATATATATATATATAAAACAAAGCCACATTCAGCACCATTTAGGTTCATTGGAGAACTGAGAACACGAAACGACAAGGATATTTGCTATGGAATTTGTTTTTTGTTGTATTATTTTTTGTAATTTTATAGGCTTATTTTTAATATTATTGATTAACTTTTTCCTTTATAATTTTAATTGTTAATTAATGGCGGTATTGGCTTATTTTATTATGTTGTAATAGATTTTGCTTAGGTGTTTTGTATCGGTTTTGGAGTTTATACTGTTTTGATTTTTTTGAATTTCTATCATTTCATAGAGTTCTCGTTTTTTTGTGTGATTTTCTGTACGTAAGATTTTAACGTTTTCATAATTGAATGTGTGTTGTTTTTCTAGCATATGGTTGGTAAGTGCAGTTTTGTTTTTTTTATCATATTTGTGTCCATTTAATCTATTTTTTAAAAGTTGGCTTGTTTGACCGATGTACACACCTTCACAGTTATTACATGGTATTTGGTAACTTATGTTACCTTTTTTATTTTTTGGAATTTTGGATTTTAAGTGACTGAAATTGTTTTTTAGTAGATTATACCCCTTATGTGCGACAGTTATATTGTGATTTTTGACCGTGTTATTTATTTTCTCTTACAGGCCTGGAATATAAGGAAGAGAAAGATAGTTTTTGTTTTTTGGTTTTTTATTAGTTTGATTTTTGTTGTAGAACATGTGGATGCATTTTTTAAAAATGGTATTAATTAGTTTTTCTAGGTAGGTGTTCAATTTTAGGGCTTCTTTTGCTTTTTTTACTGCTGTATCGCGATATTCGGGGCTGGAAAGTTTAATCGCTCTATCGGCCAGGCCAATAATTACTGATTTTTTTTGAGCAAGAGGATGTTGAGATTTGAAGTTAACATATCTAGAGGACCAGGTTTCTTTTGTGAACCATTCTGTTCTTATGGTGTTTTCTTTGTGGTGGAGTGTTGTGTCTAAAAAGTTTATTTTATTTTGTTTTTCTGTTTCTATTGTGAATTGGATTTTATTGTGGTAGCTGTTAAATGAGTTTAATATGTTGTTTGTTTCATTTTCTGGGATAGCCGTGATACAGTCGTCTACGTATCTATAGAAACATGGTATATAAGAGCTTAGGTTATTTAAGACAGTCTCTTCCAGATCTTCTATCACCAGTTGGGCGATTACACTGGAAATCGATGCTCCCATAGCGCAACCTTCAGTTTGTTTGTAAAATTTATCCCTATATAGGAAGTAGGTTGAATTTAATGTTAGTTCTACGGCCTCTAGAAATTCGGTCAGTGGTATATCGGTAAATCTACTAATTTTATCCCATTTTTTTCTTATTATTTCTTTGACTACGGTTATGGGTATATTTGTGTATAATGATATCACGTCTAGAGATATTAGGATATAGTCTTTTGGTAAGGTTACATTTTTAATTTTATTCTTGAAATCTACAGTCTTTTATATAATAGTTGTTTTGATTTATAATGTTTTGTAAAATGCCTTTTAAATATTTTGAGAGGTTTTCGAAAGGTGATTGGATACAAGATACAATGGGTCTGAGAGGTATATTCTTTTTGTGCAATTTCGGTAAGCCGTAAATTCTGGGTGGTTGTGCATTTTGAATTGTGAGTTGTTTAGCGGTGTTTGGCGATATGTACATTTTATTTTTCCATCGAGTAACTAGGTTGTTGTTGCTCTTTTGGTATATATTGGTAGGGTCACATTTTAGTTCCTTGTAGGTGTTATTGTCTTGTAATAGGTCATTCATCTTTTTGTCGTAATCTTTATCATACATGATGACAGTTTTATTAGATTTATCAGGTCTTAAGATTTTCAAATTTTTATTTTGTTTAATAAAGGATTTGGTTTTATTAATTTTATTTGCAAGAGTTTGTTGTTGTTTTTTATTGCGTTTTGTGTTATTGAAATTGTTCTTGTGGTTTGTGATAATGTTGCAACATTTAGATCTTAAATCGTCCTTAGTACTTGTGTTGAGGTTCGTGATTGCTGTCTCGATATTAGTAATTATGTCTGGAATAGGTATCTCATCCGAACTTTCCAAGGGGGAGGCAAAGTTAGGTCCCAGACTAGGATTTCGTTTGCGTAGTCCGGAATGTTAACATTTGTAAGATTTTCGATCCAATGGGATGTATCTTTGGGAGCAATTTTATTTTTAAAACGATCAAGTTTACTTATATTTTTTTGTTTAATTTTTTCAAAGATTGAATTTATTTGTTTTGTTTCTCGATCTATAAACATATCAAAAATGTGTTGCGGTAATAAGTTTTGAAGGTAGTTACTGGATTGTAAAATTTTAGTGTGCAAATTATATAGCATTTTCGTTGTATCAGTAATTAGGAGGTTTAGAGTTTTTCGTGTAAAATTCTCCACAATGCACTCACTAAACCTTCGTTCGAGGTCTTCACAATTAAAAACAATATGTTTAGTCCTTAATTTTAAGAAAGTAGGGGTTATATTATAGATTATATTATTATATCGTATAATTTTTTCCCCGGGATCCAAAAACCCAAGAACCCTCAAATAAAAATATATATATATATATATATAGGGATCCAAGAAAAAATTCAAACCATAAACTATATACAAGCATGGGTGAAAATATGCTTTCGTATCAAAACATCGCCATAAATTTTGGAGAAACCGCTGTAACACAAATGAAACTATACGTCAAATTATGCCTACAGCAATGTAAACAAAAGAACAGACGAATTTTTCTTTTGCGCTGCAAAAGCGATAATATAACCCCTACTTTCTTAAAATTAAGGACTAAACATATTGTTTTTAATTGTGAAGACCTCGAACGAAGGTTTAGTGAGTGCATTGTGGAGAATTTTACACGAAAAACTCTAAACCTCCTAATTACTGATACAACGAAAATGCTATATAATTTGCACACTAAAATTTTACAACCCAGTAACTACCTTCAAAACTTATTACCTCAACACATTTTTGATATGTTTATAGATCGAGAAACAAAACAAATAAATGCAATCTTTGAAAAAATTAAACAAACAAATATCAGTAAACTTGATCGTTTTAAAAATAAAATTGCTCCCAAAGATACATCCCATTGGATCGAAAATCTTACAAATGTTAACATTCCGGACTACGCAAACGAAATCCTAAGTCTGGGACCTAACTTTGCCTCCCCCTTGGAAAGTTCGGATGAGGTACCTATTCCAGACATAATTACTAATATCGAGACAGCAATCACGAACCTCAACACAAGTACTAAGGACGATTTAAGATCTAAATGTTGCAACATTATCACAAACCACAAGAACAATTTCAATAACACAAAACGCAATAAAAAACAACAACAAACTCTTGCAAATAAAATTAATAAAACCAAATCCTTTATTAAACAAAATAAAAATTTGAAAATCTTAAGACCTGATAAATCTAATAAAACTGTCATCATGTATGATAAAGATTACGACAAAAAGACGAATGACCTATTACAAGACAATAACACCTACAAGGAACTAAAATGTGACCCTACCAATATATACCAAAAGAGCAACAACAACCTAGTTACTCGATGGAAAAATAAAATGTACATATCGCCAAACACCGCTAAACAACTCACAATTCAAAATGCACAACCATCCAGAATTTACGGCTTACCGAAATTGCACAAAAAGAATATACCTCTCAGACCCATTGTATCTTGTATTCAATCACCTTTCGAAAGCCTCTCAAAATATTTAAAAGGCATTTTACAAAACATTATAAATCAAAACAACTATTATATAAAAGACTCTGTAGATTTCAAGAATAAAATTAAAAATGTAACCTTACCAAAAGACTATATCCTCATATCTCTAGACGTTATATCATTATACATAAATATACCCATAACCGTAGCCAAAGAAATAATAAGAACAAAATGGGATAAAATTAGTAGATTTACCGATATACCACTGACCGTATTTCTAGAGGCCGTAGAACTAACATTAAATTCAACCTACTTCCTATATAGGGATAAATTTTACAAACAAACTGAAGGTTGCGCCATAGGAGCATCGATTTCCAGTGTAATCGCCCAACTGGTGATGGAAGATCTGGAAGAGACTGTCTTAAATATCCTAAACTCTTATATACCATTTTTCTATAGATACGTAGACGACTGTATCACGGCTATCCCAGAAAATGAAACAAACAACATATTAAACTCATTTAACAGCTACCACAATAAAATCCAATTCACAATAGAAACAGAAAAACAAAATAAAATAAACTTTTTAGACACAACACTCCACCACAAAGAAAACACCATAAGAACAGAATGGTTCACAAAAGAAACCTGGTCCTCTAGATATGTTAACTTCAAATCTCAACATCGTCTTGCTCAAAAAAAATCAGTAATTATTGGCCTGGCCGATAGAGCGATTAAACTTTCCAGCCCCGAATATCGCGATACAGCAATAAAAAAAGCAAAAGAAGCCCTAAAATTGAACAGCTACCCAGAAAAACTAATTAATACCATTTTTAAAAAACGCATCCACATGTTCTACAACAAAAATCAAACTAATAAAAAACCACAAAACAAAAACTATCTTTCTCTTCCTTATATTCCAGGCCTGTCAGAGAAAATAAATAACACGGTCAAAAATCACAATATAACTGTCGCACATAAGGGGTATAATCTACTAAAAAACAATTTCTGTCACTTAAAATCCAAAATTCCAAAAAATAAAAAAGTAACATAATTTACCAAATACCATGTAATAACTGTGAAGGTGTGTACATCGGTCAAACAAGCCAACTTTTAAAAAATAGATTAAATGGACACAAATATGATAAAAAAAAAACAAAACTGCACTTACCAACCATATGCTAGAAAAACAACACACATTCAATTATGAAAACGTTAAAATCTTACGTACAGAAAATCACACAAGAAAACGAGAACTCTATGAAATGATAGAAATTCAAAAAAGTCAAAACAGTATAAACTCCAAAACCGATACAAAACACCTAAGCAAAATCTATTACAACATAATAAAATAAGCCAATAACGCCATTAATTTAGGTTTATTTAAGTTGGAATATATCTACAAATAAAATGTTTCTCATCAGTTTCACAATTAAAACCTTAAAACCTAAATTACAAATACAAAAAATATACAAACAATTGTCAATAATAAATTATTGGTACATACCAATATTATTGACAATTGTTTGTATATTTTTTGTTTTTGTAATTTAGGTTTTAAGGTTTTAATTGTGAAACTGATGAGAAACATTTTATTTGTAGATACATTCCAACTTAAATAAACCTTTTATAAAGCTCACCACGATGAGTGAAACGTCAGGCAAATAGTTGTTTTAATTTTTATATCAAAACCTATACCCAAGAAAAAATCGAAAAAATGTAACATAAAATAAAAGGTTTTAAGAAATACAAATAAAATAATATATATACAGGGTGTCTAAAATAGGTGATACCACTATTGCTATCTCCGAAATGGTAAAAGATACGAGGTCGGTTAAATTAGAGAAAATGTGCCATTTATAGTCCCTATTCATATTCCGTTCACGGAGTTGCCAAATTCTCTATAGTTTCTTATCTACAGGGGATTTTTTAAAAATAGTCAAAAATTTAATTCTTAAATATCTCGAAAACTATTATAGTTAGAAAAAAGTTGTTTTTACAAAAATCACACCATTTTGTACCTTCCCTAAAGTAACGTTATTGTTTTGTTTATACCATTTGTTTTTACTGAGTTACTGATACTAACTTGTTTTTTTCAAATACGGACCTGGATTTTTTGCTGCATTTTTTGAAAGAATACTTCATACCCTTTACAACTGTGTATCACTTTATTATGTTTTTCGACGTTTTGATGAAGAATAGTATCATCATCAGGATATTCTACCAGTACGGACCTGGCATTTTTCAAGTTAATGCGTCATTTTACGGCCTATTATGGAGACAATTAGGTCAGAATCAGTAACTATGGATTAAATTGTTTTAACTGGTAAAGTTTAATTATAATCATGATTACCAACCACGACCCTCAAGTTTGTAAAATTGGTCCAACGCCTGAAAAAAGCATAAGCTTAATTTTAATTATAACAAATCCTAATAATTAATTCTTAGAGGCGTGATTGGCTTCGTGTGGTCAGTCCTATCGCGTCCATCAACCTGTTCGTCCGCCCGTCCATATGTTATAATTCAACGCAACGTCAAAAAATAAAGCAGAAAACGGATTTTAGATTCGAATTCCTTAGAATCCGAAACCAGTAAATATGACAATGGTTTTATGCTAGAATATAGTTAAAGGTCCTTAATTTGAGATAATATGGTTTGTTTTCAAAGTCAGTAAATAGTAATTCAACTGTACCAGCCGAATGAGTTACAGCAGAAATGAAACCATTAGGTAAAATAGTATTATTTATTATTATCTTTTGAACTGAAAGGTGATTTTTGAATACGAAAATATTAAAAACGTAAATAATGAAGACGTATCATCAAGGGTACCTTTTACAATATGTAGTAAACTTAACCACTAGTTAGGTGCTATTAATAAAGGCCGCTAATTATATCTGATCTGAGTCTGTTAAACTTTTGCTTTCAATAACTCATTGGCTTAAGTGCAATTTGGCAAACTTTAATGACCAAAGGGTTCTGGTTAGTAATCATGAACATAGTTTAAAATTAATCAGTTGAATAATTTAAACCACAGCGATAGGTTGTGAAATTGTGCCTTAACATGGAAAATTCCAGGTCCGTATCGATAGGAAATCCTGATGATGTTATTCCTGATCAAAACGTCGAAAACCATAATCAAGTGATACATAGCTGTAAAGGGTATGAAGTATTCTTTCAAAAAATGCAGTAAAAAATCCAGGTCCGTATTTGAAAAAAACAAGTTAGTATCAGTAACTCAGTAAAAACAAATGGTATAAACAAAACAATAACGTTACTTTAGGGATGGTAAAAAATCGTGTGATTTTTGTAAAAACAACTTTTTTCTAACTATAATAGTTTTCGAGATATTTCAGAATTAAATTTTTGACTATTTTTAAAAAATCCCCTGTAGATAAGAAACTATAGAGAATTTTGCAACTCCGTAAACGGAATAAGAATAGGGACTAGAAATTTCACATTTTCTCTAATTTAACCGACCTCGTATCTTTTACCATTTCGGAGATAGCAATAGTGGTATCACCTATTTTAGGCACCCTGTATATATATATATATATATATATATATATATATATATATATATATATATATATATATATATATATATATTAATAAGTTAAATGTTTTTAACTGTAAGTATGTCTGTGTCACTAGTCCTATGTGAATGTAATTTGTGATAGTTTACCAGTGCACCACTGAAGTTTCGTTCGAAGGTAGGATATTTTTAAGTTTTAATTGTAACTATATTACTAATAAAGCGGTTTTTAGCTTTCAAAAAACCAAAAAAAATTCTGATGAAGGTCGAAGAATACGACCGAAACGTAAATATAATGTGAATAACAACCCACAAATTTGTATAATTTTTTCCCCGGGATCCAAAAACCCAAGAACCCTCAAATAAAAAAATATATATAAGGATCCAAGAAACAAATCAAACCATAAACTATATATATATATATATATATATATATATATATATATATATATATATATATATATATATATATATATATATAAATAAAAAGAAATAAAGAAATATCGACAGGACTATTTATAAAAAAAGGTGAAGAAAATATTGGGGAAACTGTCTGTATGGTAGTGCCCGGAAATCCCTGGGTCTCCTGACAAAAAACAACCGCAAATGTGCTAGCAGGTCCCTGGTCTGTGAACTCTTTGTGTTTTTTTCAACTTCCAAGTTTCCCATCTAATAACTTGGTTATGTGCGACTGATGAGTGCTAATAAGCACGAAACACGTGTCGAGCACTACCATACAGACAGTTTCCCCAATATTTTCTTTATATATATATATATATATATATATATATATATATATATATATATATTTGTTGTACAAATAACGGCCGTGTAATAAATTAAATGAAAAAAAGATTACGGGGATTCGGCCAGAAAGTCTTTATTATATTTTTCTTATAATGTGCCTAGCTTTCGAAATGTTTCATTTCTTCCTCAGGGCACTAAAAAATTAAATTAATTTATAATTTATTATTAATTAATCTTTTTTTCATTTTATATATATATATATATATATATATATATATATATATACACACATATATACAGGGTGTCTGGAAAAGGTCTGTACAAAATGCTACCACGTATTCGTGAGACTAAAATAAGACGATTTAACCCAACTTACCTATATCCAAAAGTGTTTCGTTAGGGAGATACAGAGCCCCAAAAGCGTACTTAACGATTTACTTCTTTGGCTCTAACTTTTGAACCGACTTGTATAATTTAATGAAATTTTAATATTTTATGTTAGCCATAAAGACTCATAAAACCATACTACAGTAGATGTTTGACATCGTCAGGGAAGTCAGGAACGGACTTGCCACCACACTCTTTGGGCCAAATTTTTTACAGGTATCATTTTACAGAGCTGAAAACTGATTTTTTAAATACTTTGGTCATTCCTCTTTGAAGAAGGTACTCTACATTTGTTTCGATAAAATTATCCGTTTTCGAAAAAATTAAGTGTTTGTATAATATTTGAACTAATTTTATCAGAATACTACTACTACTACTTTCACATTTTTAACATTTTTCTGTTTAAGCGATTTCTGAAATATCAAAAAGATTCAGTTTTAAGTACTTTATATGATTTAACTTTTACCTGTCAATAACATATTGTTAACGAAATAAAAACGACGTGTTTTATTGTAGTATTGTAGTATTATTTCAATAACGTGTTATACAAAACCTTAATTTTTTCGAAAACGGTTAATTTTATCGAAACAAATGTAGAGTACCTTTTTCAAAAAGGAATGACCAAAGTATTTAAAAAATCAGTTTTCAGCTCTGCAAAATGATACCTGTCAAAAATTTAGCCCAACGAGTGTGGTGGCAAGTCCGTTCCTGACTTCCCTGACGATGTCAAACATCTACTGTAGTATGGTTTTATGAGTCTTTAGGGCCAACATAAAATATTAAAATTTCATTAAATTATACAAGTCGATTCAAAAGTTAAGAGCCAAAAAAGTAAATCGTTAAGTACCCTTTTGGGGCTCTGTATCTCCCTAACGAAACACTTTTGGATATAGGTAAGTTGGGTTAAATCGTCTTATTTTAGTCTCACGAATACGTGGTAGCATTTTGTACAGACCTTTTCCAGACACCCTGTATATATAAGAAACACGACGGCATGCCTTATTTTTAAATTGTCGAGATCCAAAAGTAACCAAGGAAGAGTTGAAATGTTTTTTTGGGATCCTCATTGCGTCTGGGTATGACCTTCCAAGCAAAAAAATCTACTGGGATTTCGGTTATATTTCATACAAATACTGTGTGAAGAGCTACCCTACTGCCATATTTCACTTGTTTATATACGCAGTGTATTTGGTATTACTGTTTAGAAGCAAGTTCTAGCGTTACCATATGGGAACGGCTGTTTTTCTTTTTTTAACCAAAATTTGGGTAAATATGTAAATTATAATAAAATAATATTTTTTAATAAAAAAAATGTCATTTGCAAACAGAAAAACATTTACTTTTATTAAAAACTCCCAAAGTGACAAACTACGTCCTTAAAGGGTTAAGGCCTTTACTACCACATTCTATTGGGCATAAATCTATTATTTATTTATGCTTGAAAAATATAGTGGGTTTTGCCCAGACTTTAAAGGCTGCATCTGGACTTAGAGGCTCCTGAAAAGAGGTTATTTATGTGACAGGAATAAAGAATGTTAGGATGGATGTGTAAGGTAACAAGAAGAGACGAGGTTAGGAATGAAAGAATAAGGAGAACAACCAATGTTGTGCTTGTATCTAAGAAGATATAGGAAAGAATACTACAGTTGTACGGGCATCCGATGAGAAGAAGGTAATTGCAATAGAAGTGTATGGAAGGAAAAATAAAGAAAAACGAAAGCAGATATGGGTGGATGGAGTCAAGAATGATTTGGGGGAAAGGTTTGCTCAGGCCATATAGATTCGGGAAAAGGCGTGGGTAAAGAAAAGGATATACAGACAATAAAAGTAGTTGGCAAAAAATGTATGCAGTCGCTCAGACTTATTTATTAATTTGAGAAATACCATGAATTTTAACTTTTCATGGAAAAGTAGCATATTTTATTCTAAGAAAAAGTTTTATAATAAATTTACACCACGGTTGTATTTGTCGAATTCACTGCGTTCATTCATCAATTCATAAAAAGTATAATTTTTCTCCTAATAACACAATACACTATTTTTAACATTAGTAACTCTATTCAAATAATAATTTATTTCCGTACTAAATATTTGCCAATTAATGTTCGACTTCATAAAATTGTAGTTGTTGGAGATGGCGTAGCTGACGGACCGGCAAGACTTCTTAATTTCGATGTTGATAAATGGGTGCATTTAAATTGCGCCCTTTGGTCTGATGGCGTTTATGAGACAGTTAACGGTGCACTAATGAACTTAGAGAATGCTATACAGCACCTTACCACAACGTGTATTCACTGTAATAAAATGGGTGCGACTATCCGATGTTTTAAGACGAGATGTTCCAGCGTCTATCATTTATCATGCGCAGTAAGAGATAACTGTGTATTCTTTAAAAATAAAACTGTCTATTGCACTGTCCACGTACCCAAAAACGAAAAAGATAATGAGTTGACAACTTTGTCAGTTAGTAGAAGAGTTTATGTTAATAGAGATGAAAATAGACAGGTGGCAGCAGTTATGCATCATTCTGATACTAATAATTTGTTAAGAGTTGGCAGTCTCATTTTCCTTAATGTTGGACAGTTATTACCTCACCAGTTGCAAAATTTTCACAATTCGAACTTTATTTATCCTGTTGGTAAGTATGATTAATATATTTAAAGTAAAATTTACAAGTTTAGCCGTTCTGCGGGTATACTATTGATTTTTTTATAATGTAGCCGTCATTAAGAGTTGGGAAAAATAAAGAACGATCCCTAGGTTATTGAAAATATATATAGTCTGTAGGTGTTTGTCACTCTATACGTTAGCATGAAAACAAAAACTACTTGACAGAATATAAAATTTTTCAAGTATTACATATCTGAGAAGCATATCACAGTTGAATGCGCTACTGATACTGTAATGTGGCCTTGTGGAATCAGTAGGGAAGAGTGCGGATTACTCAACCACCAGACTACAACTCGTAAGGCCTTGACTACTTACTAGTGTTTTTTGTGTTTGCTAGGTTAAAAAATTAACTCATTTTTTGATAATATATTTCGTCATTTATTTATGACTTTATCAGGAGGTAAAGCTACAATTACAATGTCAATATAAAAAGGTTGAACATATAAATTGGACAAATACAGTGTGTCCACGAATCGAGTTAACGAGGAAAAAATCTTTATTATTGGTTTCACGAAGAAAAGTCATTCTTTATAAAAAAAATTTGCTTTTCCAAAAAATGACTACCATATAAAAATTTTAGATCAGCAGGGAGTTAATTTTAATTTAATAAACGCTGCAGTAATTAATGATGAAACCAGTGTTTTAATAAAGATCCTGTGACAGTCTTTGGGGTATTGGGTAAAGGTCAAAAAGATCTTTCGTCTGGTGAATTTTTTTTCAAAAGTCTTGACTAATTACGTCGCTAGTGGCCTTAATGTTTAAAATATGTCTTTCATATTAGTGTCCTAACGGTAAGAATGGGGAAGGTGAAATTTAGGCTTTTGGTAAAGATTAAAAAGACCTTTCGACTGGCGAAATATTTTTTCGAAAATCTTGACTAATTACGTCGCTAGTGACCTTTATGTTTAAAATATGTCTTTCATATTATGCAATGATATCATAAAATGGTACGAGAAATTTTTCTGTGAACCATTTAGCGATTTATTGTTATATTCGTATACTAAGAATATATTACGCCCTTTAGACAGCCTCACTGAGGACAAAGATAGTGGAGCTTGATTCGTAAGACCTCCCTACAAAGGGGGCAATTTAAGCTGTGAAACTATCATCCAGCGTCTTTTGGGGCCCCTTTTTATTTTTTTATACTGTCTAATCAAATACCGTAATGTCGGCTTAAATGAAAAGTAGTAGTAAATTTTTTCAAAATATGTAGATTTATATTGAAATAGGGGTGTTGATTCCGTTTTGCACTTTTCTTTGCGTTATTTTGAAAAACGCGTTTTACAAATACCAACAAAATGGTGATTCTAAAAATTATATATTATATAATATAAATTATAAATTATATATTATATAATATTCTCTTTCGACCACCCAGTTTTTCGAAAATATAAGACTTAGCATAATAAAAATAAACGTTCTTATTGTTTAAAGAGTTTTGAATGGTAATTTTTTAGTTTTAAGTTTTAGGATAGAACCTTTTGCATTAACAGCAGCTATATTTAGATATAAGGCCCTTAACCGAATACATAATTTTAAGGTTTAATTTATTTTTAATATATCTAAGATATTACAGGGCGTTTCAATAAATATCAACGATAGTTTTAATAATTTTATTCTAGTTTTTGTACTGAAAACATATACTAGGTATACAGAGTGTAATAAAAAATATCACCATACAATTATTGTTCTATTTACTAACACTAATAAAATTATTTCTAAAATTTACGATGTAAACTAAATATATCAGTGAGCGCGAGAGTCCTTTCAGTAAGAGACGTTATATTATCCCAATAAAAAGGGCCTTTTAATGTTACCTCATCATTATCTCATGTTCACTCGCCCCTTTATCTTCTTCACTAACTACTTCCCGCTCAAACGGATGGCTATGCTTATACGACACCTTTGAGCCTTCTGTTGCTTTATCTCGGTTCGTTTCTGTTTTTTCAGGGCATAACTTCTCTTAGGTGGAAACAGTTTTGAAATTATACGGTTATATTCCACCCTTTGGTTGATATAACTGCACTGTTTGCATTGAAACATTTTCTGTGTACATTTGTAACAAGTAAAATCTTCTTGTAATTATCAAAGTCATTTGAATTAAATTTTACTGGTTGATTTGTAGCTAATAAATTAAACACTCCTTCTGATAACAGAAATTTATCATTATCTATTATGAGAACGTTATCTTTTATAACGATAGGTGTATTTCCCAGAAACAACTTGGTTCCCTCTTTCCTTACACCATATTCGACAGTTGGTGTTTCAAGCAGTTGATACTTTATCTTGTTAGCATACATCTTATCACCATGATATTTACGTCCGAACTAAACATAAAAATGGGACTGTGTTCATTAATATATCCTAATTATCCGCTAGAATATCCGAAGGATGCTATTTAGGGTGCTTTTAGGATGTATTTAGGACATTATTAGGATGTCTAGGACACTATCTGGACATTATCCGGACACCATCCGGACAAGATCCGCACACCATCCGGACACCATCCGGATACCATCCGGACACCATCAGGACACTATCCGGACAGGATCCGGACAGCTTTGCTTATTGGTGATCTGGTTCCTCGTTTTCCCCAGCCACTGTTGACCGCGAAATTATTGTAGCATACAAATCTTGTACTTTAACTCTTTTTTCCCGAATAAAACATTCAAATTTTTGAGATCATTTTTTACACCATTTATTGGTAATTTTGTCTCCGAACATGCAAGTTCTTTAGGAAAAAGATTGAATTGGTGTGAATGTACTAAGTTTAAGTCGTGCTCTATAAAACCTCCTATGTACTGTTTGGCAATAACATAACCTCCCTTATCTTCAGGGTGAGTAAATTTCATAAAAGTGGAGATATTAAGCGAACCTTATCAGCTTTGAATACGCCTTTACCATAAGAAGCCGACAAGCAATTCTTTTTCTATAACTTTCCTCGCCATCTGCGTCTATTAGGTACACAGCAAAAACTTCTTTTGGGTTTTGATGTTATAAAAATGGATGCATATAACTTTTTTCTCTATGTTGTGCCGTATATTAACTAAATTTTTTATTAAAAATGTTATTTTTTGCTTAAATTTTAATATCCTTCTAGTTATTTTTTTAGAGTTGGTTGGTTTTAAAACGGATGTTAAGTATATAATATTATATATTTTTTGATGGTATAATTATGTTAGATTAGATTTTTTAAAATTCTTGTGTTCTACATAATTTGAATATAAAAATCGTTTTGTGGTATACTATTGCGTTTCCCTTTCACAAGTATCATTCATTATTTTTATATGGTTTTTGTAAAGGAAATTGGTGGTTTTTGTTTCTGCATGAGGTTTTCTAATCCAAGATTTCCAAAGCGGATTTCCTAATTTTTGCATAAATATGTGTGGTTTACCACATGAAATAACTAGCGACTTCAAAAACTTTCTTTGAATAATATATAATGTTGGATATACACATTTATAATAATAATAATAATAATCGTCTTTATTTAAAGAAAAGAAACCAAAATTTACAAAACAATACAATTAGGCGAATTTTAGCTAAACAGCTACTCTTACAATTAACCTAAATTTAAGGACATTAAACATAATAATAGGAAAGTAGATGGCCTAGACTCAATTTATCTCTAAAGTTCAACGAAATATATATATATATATATATATATATATATATATATATATATATATATATATATATATGACAAATGCAGTACAACACCTCTGCACCCGCCCACTCCCCCCGCACAAGCAATCCAAAGCAAAAAAACTGTCACCCCTAAAGTCATAAGACACAGATTACTAGTTAAGTTATAAACTTTGCATAGTATAATTGTTTAATCTTGACTTTAAAAGTTATCGGTAGAGATTTCTTGATTAATGGATCTATTTTGTTGTACAATTGAGCAGCAATATATGAAAATGAACGTTGATAAAATACCATTCTATGTTTAGGAGTACTTAATAAATGACTCGATCTTATGTGGACGGAATGCTGATTTGATCTAAAAATAGGAGGAGTTCCCGTGAGGTGAGCAACAAGCGATGAGTAAAAGATAGTAAATTAATCTCCCACTGTTGAGCCATTGGTAACCAACGTAAAATTTTAAGCCTTGCAGATACACTATCATACTTCCTCAAACCAAACACAAATCTACAACATGTTCGCTGAACTCTTTCAATTCTATTTCTAGTAGCAATATCCAAGCATGGTCCATACACTATATTGCCATAGTTAAAAACCGATAGAACCAAACTTTCACATAATTTCTTTCTGATATTAAAAGAAAACTCTTTTCTGTGGGCATAAAGTAACTTCAAAGAGCAGTAAGACTTTCTAAGCAGCTGGTTCAGATTCTCAACAAATTTTAGTTTATTATCAATAAGTAGACCTAGATTTTTTGCACAACTGGTATATGGAATTAGTAAATTGTTAATTGACAAAGAAAAATTTGTACTTAATTCAGGCCTGTGACTGCCAAACAACATATAAAATGATTTCTTAGGATTGATAATTAAATTGTGAGAAAATGCAAAGTTATTAATAATGTTAAGATCTTCATTAATGGCATTTCTCGCATAATCATCGTCGTCTGAATCAAAATTAAGATAAATTTGAGTATCATCAGCGTATCCCTGTACAGAACATGGCTTGAGTCTAGAAAACATACCAGATGTATAGATTAAGTACAACAGAGGACCCAGTATAGAACCCTGAGGCACCCCGCTAGATACGGGGGTGCTTCTAGATAACTCTTCGTTAATTATTACTCTTTGGGTCCTATTTGATAAATAGTTACTAAAAAAATGTAAAGAATTTTGATCAAACCCCAGGTATTTAAGTTTAGAAATTAAAACTGAGTGATTGACCGTGTCAAACGCCTTAGAAAAGTCCAACAGCACCAATGCAATGCCGTTACCTTTTTATCATCCACAGCTTTAACAATATCGTCAATAACATGCAAAAGTGCTGCCGTGGTGCTGTGATCCTTTCTAAAGCCAGATTGACACTCAGGCAATATACTATTAGCAGTAAGATAGCTATAAATTTGAACACAAATGGCCTTTTCTAAAATTTTGGAAAGTATTGGCAACAAACTTATAGGCCGCAAATCAGACAAAGCAAGAGGGTTAGCGACTTTAGGTATAGGATGTATAATGGCCTCTCTCCAGCTTATGGGAAAGTAACCCTGCTCTAAACAAGAATTTATGATATGACAGATCTGGGGGAGCATAACTGGTAGACAACAATTAATCATTTTTAAAGAGAAATATATAATCATTACCAGCTGCATTGGATTTCATAGAGATTATTATTCTCTCGATATCAGCAACAGTGACTAACTTGAAACTAAAATTTATTCCAGGTTTAAACATATTGCTATTGTAGTATTCTACAGTATTCCGACAATTGCCATTCGCAATGTTTACAAAGGAGGAAAAATAGTTGTTAGTTTCATCAGGCTTGCTAAGCTCTGAAGGTAACTCAACCCGATCTTTAGTGCCAACACCCATTTCTCTCAAAGCACGCCACCCCTTCTTGTCACTCCGATTAAACATAGTTGTAGAGTAATTACTCTTCTCCCGCCTTATGGAAGCCAAAACAAAATTTCTTAGTTGTTTATATCGATTGTTATCTTCTTCATTCCTAGTATTTTTGAATTTGGTCAATGCTAAATCACGCTCTTTCATCATTAGTTTTATAACATCTGTCAACCATGGAGCCTTTGGCTTGCTGACTCTTATAGTGTGCACGGGCGCATGAACATTGAATGCATTTATAATATTGTCCCTAAAAAATTTAATTTTCTCATTGATATCATTAGAATAGTAAAAATTATGCCACGGGATATTAAGCAAATCCAGTAAAAAATTATTGTGAATAAAGTATTTAAAGTCACGAATTTTAACCATTTTTTGTTTGTGTTTATTGATTCTTATGGAAAGATTACAAAAAACAAGCCTGTGATCAGAGTAATGAATATCTAACGTGCCACTGTGACTTACCTCCTCAGGGAAGGTGATAAAAATTGGATCTAGCAGGGACTGACCAGTATAAGTAACACGTGTTGCCTCACTAATCAATTGAGACATGCTGTATGTACTCATCGAATCAGAAAGAGGGTTGTTCAAGTTAAATAGATTCACGTTCACATCACCCACAAGTACACAATGATCAACAGTGGGCAACAAAAACGAAAACATATCATCCAGTTGACCGACGAAGGAATTTAAATTATTTCTCGGCGGCCTATACACCGTTCCCAAGAGCAGAGTTTTTGTGTGTACTGATATTTTTAAGAAAATGTACTCAAAACTATAGTTAGGATTAAATTCCACCAATGAAATTTTAAATTTAAGCTTACTACTCACAAAGACTGCAACTCCCCCACCTCGCATTGTACCGTCACGGTCCCTTCTATATAATTTATACTCAGGAATATTAATAGAAGCAGAATCTATGTTACTGTTAAGCCAAGTTTCGGACACACACATTACATCAATATTATCATTATTTATAGTTTGCTTTAATTCATCGAGATGAGGTATAAGAGATCTTATATTTAAATGGGCTATTTTCATAATAACACTAGAAAGATGTAGAAAACATTAAGTTATGAAATAATTTTCAGTAATAAGGGTAACTCGTTAATTGCTCAAGACAACTGCAAGAGAGAACAGGAAGATAAGGTATATAAAAATTAAGATTTATATTAATGCTAAGCACTAAAAAATAATAATAATAAAACTGATACAACTATATTAACCTAATGATTTAGGCAAACAAAAATAACCAAAGGGTGCAGGCAGGCAACGCGTACAAAGAACTGATAAGCAAAGAATATTGCAATGATCAATAATCAAGTTCCATGCAGAGTACAAAATGTGCAACTGCTGGCAAAAAGCTATAAAAAAAACTATTTACCAAAAAATATCAATAATAATAATAATAAAACGATCAATATTAGAAATTATTAATGGATCATATTAAAAGTAGTATCAAGTTACTTATTTCGACAAACACTGCATAGCAGAAATATTAATTAATTTATTAAATACTAGCCCCTTTAACCACAGATGATATCATCAAAAAAAAAATCGAAAGTAATAGTAAACAAGAGGTTGCTTAATCCACAAGCAATCCAATAAGAAAACATAAGTAAATATAATAAATTTCACTTGCCGGATTATCATAAAAAAAAAACAGAAAAAAAGCATATAAAAAGCCAAACACATCTCTGTGTCGTAAATAAGTTTATCCGTTTTACAATAACTTAAATTAAATTTAATTAAATTAACTTCGATATGTTCAAGAAAAAGACAAAAAAAAACACACACACACAAGAGACGTATTTAAAAGAACCTTGTATTTATAATAATAGTTATCATGTTATCAACTACACAATCATTTCCTTCTAAATCCATAATATTGTATTATAAACAACGGGATTGCAAATTAACTGCATAATAACATAAAAGAAAACATAAATGACACTTCCTTGATATAACCAACAAAACAAGACAACAGACACTCTTTCACTGGAAACGGTATAAGAGTCAAATTTATTAGTGGAAAATAAAGTTTTTTTCTTTTCAGAATTTACTGAGTATGTACATTTATATATAAAAAATTAACATAAGACTACTATTTACTATTATGAAAGAAAAAAAGCGCTCTGGAATTACACTTGGAATTTTTCAGAGCGTTTTATCAGTTCGTCATTTTATAGTTTTGATATCCTAGTAATTGGGTTCTACCTAGGCATTAAGTTTGCTTGGGTTTGCTAAGCAGGAAGTAATACTATTATAGTTTCTTAAAAGTAAAATTTTTTTAATTTTACCGGAAATTAATTGTTTTTTGTAACTTAATCTTTTGGATCGCTTTGAACGCTTATTATATATACCCATATATGGATATGAACGTTTTTGAATAACTTAACTTCTTATCTGCCGGTATAATTTTATCCTTTTTTAATAATCTTCAATTTATTAACTATTCTACAACAAGCTGAACCTATCTATTACCTAAACAATGAACTACTAAACTGCATAGAACACAGCTCAAAAAACATACCCTGTTTCTGAAAACAGCTAATAAAAACATACCCTGTTTCTGAAAACAGCTAATAAAAACATACCCTGTTTCTGAAAACAGCTAATAAATACTTAGAACTGTTTAGAAAACAGCTAAAAAACACACCCTGTTTCTGAAAACAGCTAATAAAACCGTTATGAAATATTTCGAAACCTGTAGTAAACCACGTTTAATATTAATCCGTTCTGAAAAATATATAGCTCTTTAATAATCTAATACCCGCATATATTTAAATTTTTATATCTTCTCATATACCACTTCGATTATCTAATACTATTATTCCGTGCTCACCTCATCATTTTTTAATCAGCTAATTAATTCTTAGTAATTTATTATCTAATAATAATCTTTCCAACTAAAAATACCCTTAATATTCTTCCCTCCTCATCTAACAAGCTGGTGGACTGTACGGTTGCCGAAAGTGACCACGCCTTAAAATTGTCATAAAAATTCAAATCGAACCTTAAATTTTCTTATGGAGATTTACATGTAAAAATGGGTTGTGTGTTTCAAAACTCTTGTAGCCCTTACTACTTACATGGGTATCGTCAAGTTATCTAGCGCATTCGCCAGAAATATATATAACGTAGTCCCAACGTAGTACCATAGTTCTGAAATGATTTAGATGGTAAAAATATCGTGGAAAATCAATATAATGGAGTTTGCGTATCTCTTTGGTATGAAATTTGGGTGTTTATGTTAATATGCATATACAATGTAGTTTTTGAATGCTATCCTTTTTTAACTTGGAATAAATCAACATCAAGGTACCATTTCAGAGCATTCTGAGCGGGATTTTCAAAAAGGCTTTTTTCCTGTTGCTAAGAGAGACATTTCCTGCAAGTCCGTGTGTCGAGTGTGGTTTTTTACACACGAAAACCATCCCTTACCCAGATTGGGCTTTTGTATCTAAAGTTTTTTTTATTATAGAATGGTTCTTTCATGTCTTAAGAGTTTCTGTTACCTTATTAACAACTTTTTTTTGGACACTGTGCTGATGCTGAATAGCGAAGAGTGTATATTAGTCGTATTCCTCCATGCCTTCATTCTTCATTCAGTTTTTTCATTAGAATATGCCTTTATCTACCTTCAAGTTCGTGTATTTTCGTCAAGAAATGCCTGTTTCGATTCAAAAACTATTAAATATATTTTGAGAGTTTTTTTGTTGGGATAAACCCTGGTGTACAATATTCAAGTACGTCTTTCCTCCTATCTACTTACGTTTCCTGCCTGAATAATACGTATTTCATAGTTAGTTCCTGAGAAATTCCGGACAACCATTTATGGATCTTTTCCTGCCAAAGAAATGTGCTGATAGCAAAGGCCAGTATATTCCATGTATTTGTATGAACTAACATCACTCAAATATGCTCTGCCATGCCTTGAATATTTATTTTTATAATTTTTATGCGTATTAATACCTAATTTAAAATGATATAAATTTCATAAATTATTCTCCTCTGTAAAACTTTTCTGATTTATTAGTGTTATTTTTTTTGTGCGTGTCTGTTCGATTGATCAATCAACCATGCGAATGCGTAATTAAGTTGGGGTGGAGGTATTTTTGGAATTTGAAGTCTGCAATCAGAAACGTTAATTTTTAATTATTGTTAATGAATTTGTTCCTTTTTTTACGTAAATAAGTACTAAACTACTTATTAAATTTAGTCAATGGTAATCTGCTTTTTTATTTTTAACATCTTTTTTTCTAAGAGTTCATCTCCCAGTCTGGGGGGTCTTCTTCACTTAAATCAAGTTATACGGACTGGGTGGCGCCTTGTTAGAAAAGTGAACCACACTACTAACTCATAACCTAGTGCTCACCGATGAACAGCTGCCGTAGCTGGAACGTTCAGGAATATTATTATATATTACTATATAGTATATTTTATTTTTGTGAAAAAAACCGTGATAGTAGATTTGTTTCACTATTTCTAATTTCTA
This sequence comes from Philopedon plagiatum, assembly GCA_963971165.1. Taxonomy (NCBI): domain Eukaryota; kingdom Metazoa; phylum Arthropoda; class Insecta; order Coleoptera; family Curculionidae; genus Philopedon; species Philopedon plagiatum. The sequence continues at coordinate 65,078,479 of OZ020191.1, forward strand.
ATTTTCTAATTATTATTTTTCATGAATTTGATTATATTATGCGGACTATAAGTTTATTATTACCAACCCCTAGTAACTTATATATTTTTTCGTTGTCTACGCAATATAAATAAGTAGTTGTTTTTGAAATTGATTTTTTTGGATAAATATTATTATATAGATTTCGTCTTTCTCTGTCAAAAGTTAAATGGAGTATTCCGGTTTTAAACAGTTTTTTTAACTTTGGTCTAAATAATCGGTACAATTTGAATATTAATATCGTGATATTTCTTTATTTGTTTTACTGGTCTGCTCAAATCAGCAGTAGCGTTTTGTAAACAACCAAATAAAAAAAAATTAATAACTGTTAGCGGCCCCGACGTGCATATCTGAGTGTAGACCAAATACTGCAACGTTGCTAATGTTATATAAAGTATAAACAAGTCCAAGTGGTAATTCGATGCGTAAGCCTAGAATGACGAAGCGTCATAATAACCACGCGCCTTGTGCAATACGGTCGATTTATTGCTCTTAGGATTTTGTTTTGTTAATAGCTGTTTAAATATAATATTAATTATTCAGACCTGAATTATAATTTCCTCGTTTGTGGCCGTTTCTAACATCGAAGTGGGATAATTCTCTAAGAAACGTGCCGCTCGAGTGCTTAGTGCCTTTCGTGTGCCATTTTTCAAAAAAAAAATGGGGGAAGAAAATACTACCGTTGCCTCTACTTTAGATACTTTACTCCGTGGATTTTTAGAGCGGGTAGACTCCCGCGCAAGTGCTTCCAACAATGTGCCGTCTGTGTCATCGGGAGACTCTCTGATTTTACCAACGTTTGTGGCTGGACGAGACGATCCTCAATGATGGACGAATGATTTGAGTTCAGTAGCTACTGATTTAGGCTGGAATGATGGCGTCCTTATGGCGAGAAGTGCAAACTGTTTTGAAGGCGAGGCAGGTGAGTGGTTTAGTAGTTGGAGTCCTGTTGATCGCCGTTCTTGGGAAAGTTTGAAGAGAGATTTATGCGAAAGTTTTGCCGGCAGTGCTAATTTTGGCCATTTAATGCATGATGCTATTCTTTATAACTCTGACGGTTGTTCGTCTTACGGTTCTTATGGCCGTATAAAGTTACAACAAATAAATTTGTTGCGTGTTCCTTTTGCACAAGAACAAATTGTTAGTTTAATTTGTTTCAGTGTAAAAGATTCTGCTTTACAAGCGCAACTGACACAGGCCCGGACACGAAACTACGAGCTCTCTTATTGCACACCTCCCGCGTATTCAAGCTAGCCCAAATGCTGCTCGGCGTGAAAATCAAAATAAAAGTAGAAGTACGAATGCCCTTAGTAACATCCGTGTAAAAAATAATAATATCAAATGTTTTAATTGTGGTAAGGTCGGTCATCGCAAGTCAGAATGCTTTGCACGAGGTGTGAAACGAGAACGTGATGACATACCTGGCCCATCTGGTTCATCTAGTTCCTCTTATAATGTTATATCGTGTAATTATTGTGAAGACAGGACATTCGTTTGAAAAATGTTTTAAAAGGAAAAGCTTCGAAAATTAAGACGATAAATCTAAACACGTAAATATTTGCGGCACCTCTAAGCAAGATAAATATATCGAAACTTTTTGTTTATATTCGCTCAATATTAATGGTGTCGCTTATCAAGTAATGTTAGATACAGGGGCTCAAGCTTCTCTTATTCGAGAAAATGTAGCTAAGCAAGTATCGGTAACTTTTATTGAGGAACAGAGGTCGATCAGGGGCGTAGGTGGTAACTCGTTTTCTTCATTTTATATAATACATGTTAACGTGTTCTTCGATAATCTTCAATTTCCGCTCAAAACGCATGTTGTACCTAATGATACAATCTGTTGTGACGTAATAATAGGTTTGGATTTTTTAAATATCCCTGGCATGGTTTTTACATATAATCAGTCTGTTCCAAAATTAGAATTTAAGTCTCCAGAACCAATTAATGATCCTCTTAAAGTGTCAATTGATGACCAGCTTAAAGAATTATTGAATGAATTTTCGGATTATAACTACCTGTGGAAATAAAGTTCCATCTTGTATAACTACTGGCGAATTTAAAATACGCCTTATGTCTGACAAAGAAATAAAATATCGGCCATATCGACTCTCAATAGCTGAAAGAGAAATTGTTTGTAACATTATTCAAGATTTATTGGACAACTCTATTATTAGACCTTCCCAGTCACCTTATGCCAGTCCTGTGCTTTTGGTACGAAAGAAAAATGGCGAGCCACGCCTAGTGTGTGACTTTAGGGCTTTAAATCGCATAACTGTCAAAGATCGCTTCCCTCTTAATCGAATAGATAATCAAATTGATCGTTTGAGTGATAGCAAATAGTATACCACCCTTGATATGGCTGCTGGCTTTCATCAAATAAAAGTTCATCCCGATTCTGTTGAAAAACTGGCTTTTATAACACCAGCAAATGCTCCCTCAATATTTCAACGTGCTATCAATATTGCGTTACAATCCGAAATTCAAGAGGGAATAGCGCTCGTCTATTTAGACGATATTCTTATTCCTTCTGTTACTGGTGAAGAGGGACTTGCCAACTTACGAGTAGTTTTTACAACCTTGAGGTCTCATGGGTTTTCAGTTAATATAAAGAAATGTAGTTTTTTGCAGACGCAGGTAGAATACTTAGGCCGTTTAATCTCAAATGGAAGTGTCAAACCAAGTCCTTCAAAATCAGAAGCTTTGAAAGCTCTTTCACCACCTACTAATGTTAAAGAAGTGCGCCAGTTTCTTGGCCTTGCTGGTTATTTTCGTAAGTTTGTGCCGGAATTTTCAGTTAAAACTCGAATTATCTCTAATCTTTTGCGAAAAGATGAACCCTGGAAATGGACAGATGAGCATACTAAATCCTTTCAATATGTTATAAATATTCCGTCAAACGACCCTGTGTTAGCCATTTTTAATCCAAACCTTCCAATTGAGTTGCATACCGATGCAAGCAGTCATGGTTTTGGAGCAATTATTCTACAAAATCATGATGGCATCAAGCGTGTGGTAGCCTATTTTAGTAAAGCTACCTCGGATGCCGAATCACGCTACCACTCGTACGAGTTGGAAACTCTGGCTGTGGTTTGCGCGTTAAAGCATTTTCGGCATTACTTTGTGGGCATCACATTTAAACTGGTGACAGACTGTAACTCTTTAAAAAGTTCTCAATATAACCGCGATTTAATTCCCCGAATAAGTCGTTGGTGGATTTATCTTCAGGATTTTGACTTTATTATTGAACATAGGTCTGGAAATCAGATGGCTTATGTTGATTATTTGAGTCGTAATCCTCCAACACCATTATCAGTGAATCAAACTTCATTACTAGTTGATGAGAGTAAAGCAGAATCTTGTAGTTTAATGCCTAGCGGTTGGCTATTTATACAACAAAGTATGGATAGCGAAACGCAGGAGTTGAAAGAAAAGTTGGCCAATGGCGAATTAGATAAAAATCAGTTTTGCATAATAGGTAGTACATTGTGTCATTTGAGCGAAGTAAATTCTGAGAGAATTATTCAGTATTTTGTACCGAAAAATGCTCGTTATGCCTTATTGAAAGAGTATCATGATGGTCAGGCGCACATCGGCGTAGACAAAACGATTTTAAGCATGACTTCTCACTTTTGGTTCCCAAGAATGCGCCAATTTGTCAAAAAATATACCGACGCATGTTTAACCTGCCTCACCCGAAAACGGTCGCCTCGAACGACAGCGTATGACATTCACTCTATACCGAAGGTTGCCATCCCATTTAACACCCTCCATATCGATTGTTTTGGGCCATTACCAAAGACAGATGGTGAATTTGTTTACGTTTTTGTAGCCGTTGATGCTTATTCTAAATACTGTTTTCTGTACGCACTAAAAAGTCTTAAAACCAATGACATAGCAGACTGTATCATGAATATCATATATCTTGTGAGTACCCCAGCCCGTATCATAACTGACAATGGCGTTCAAAATCACGAGCTTCTTTCTGAATGGGACATTCAGTGGCACTTTATCACGCCTTATGTACATCAAGCTAACGGACAAGTAGAACGATACATGCGCTTTGTTGCAAATTTGTTACGTGTACAGGCTGAAGTTACTTCTGAATGGAGTACACTAGTCTCCCGTTTCCAATTAATTATTAACACTACTGTTCACAAAACAACAAAGAGAACACCTCTCCAAACTCTTTTTGGATGTGACAATAGAATACCAGAAATACAACGCCTTATCGAAAATGCTTCTGGAGATAAACTTCCCCTCTCTGCTCCGCAACATGAAAAATGGAGAGAATTCGTAAAAAGGCGCCTTGATGAGAACACTTCTCACCAAGATACGTATAAAAATAGGCGTTCAAGACCCCAAAAAGTTTACAAAATTGGTGATTATGTACTAATCACCAGGGATGCCTTAAAAATTTGAATCCGGTTGGACTGAACCATATAAGGTAACAACCGTCTTATCACCGGTACGAGTTGAGAAAAATTGGCGATGTTGCCGAATCTACCAGAGTTACTGCAGCAGCTGCATACCAGATGCGGCTCTGGCCTAAAGAATGGAATCCCGAAGATTGTTCAGACCATACTTGAAGCTTATGTGTCCAATACTAATGACTGTAAGGTAAATTATTTCAGTTTTCTATGACCGTGTTAGCGGTGTGTGATAAATTTTAATAGTGCTTGGGCGTTTGAACGCTTTCTAGCAAATATGTTTAAATTGTGTGTTGCTTGGGCTTTTTTTTTATGCCTTCTGGCTGGATCACACGTGAGTTTATAAAAATTTAAAAAAAAATGTTTTAGTGGATTTGTCTGGGCACTGTTAATGCTTTCTGACATGTTAATTATTTTTATGTTGTCTGGGCATTGTTAATGCTTTCTGACATGTTATTTATTTTTATGTTGTCTGGGCATTGTTAATGCTTTCTGACATGTTATTTATTTTTATGTTGTCTGGGCATTGTTAATGCTTTCTGACGTGTTATTTATTTTTATGTTGTGTGGACATTGTTAATGCTTTCTGACGTGTTATTTATTTTTATGTTGTCTGGGCATTGTTAATGCTTTCTGACATGTTATTTATTTTTATGTTGTCTGGGCATTGTTAATGCTTTCTGACATGTTATTTATTTTTATGTTGTCTGGGCATTTTTAATGCTTTCTGGCATGGTATTAGTCATACTTAGATTGTTATTGTCTTTGTGACAGTATATCAATGTATTATTCGGTAAAAATACTGGTATTGATTTTTGGTTATTTACTCTTTTAGAATCTTGAAGACCCAGAGTCTAGTCCTGTGAATCCTCAGGGCAGTCAGGATGAGGACGAGCTGATTGGGCCGAGAGCGTCCCAATGTCAGGCTGGCCGTGTTAGCGGCCCCGACGTGCAGATCTGAGTGTAGACCAAATACTGCAACGTTTCTAATGTTATATAAAGTATAAACAAGTCCAAGTGGTAATTCGATGCGTAAGCCTAGAATGACGAAGCGTCAGAATAACCACGCGCCTTGTGCAATACGGTCGATTTATTGTTCTTAGTATTTTGTTTTGTTAATAGCTGTTTAAATATAATATTAATTATTCAGACCTGAATTATAATTTCCTCGTTTGTGGCCGTTTCTAACAATAACTAATCCGTGCATTTTGTTTACTAAGTTTTTTTAACAGAAACTGAAAGTAGTAGATAAATATTTGTGTTATTTGTCTGAGACTAACATGATGAGATTTTTAAATTGGTAAAATTTGGATTCTTTCCTGCAAAACCATTTTTTTTATATTTGCAAATTTTTTTGTCATAGTTCGTATACTGCAGTATAAATATCTTGTTTATTTGTTTATACATAATATTTTTGAAGAATTTTTATATAAAAATAGTTATGTAAACTTTAATTAATTTTTTTTATGGATTTGAGTTTGATTCAAAATGGATCTTTCTTTTCATTGCAATCACCTTTTGGATTACGAACTTGACTATGAACTTGCAATACGTTCGGTAATTTCTGCACGTAATATTAGCGACAAGCGAAAAATTTTAGGAAAACTTTTAAAAAAAGAGGCAACTTCTGGTAAACCAAGAAGCCAAATTTGCATGCAAGCTTATGCTAGCGATTTTAAAAATGAAGAGAATGAAAATAAAAGTATTCCTTAGATTTCTGATGTTATTGCAGATTTTGTGGGATCTGTAACTGATTCCGCTTTCTTACGCATTAAATCCAGAATTAACCATCTTATTGGTCGCGTAAAATGAATTCCAGTACCAAACTCCGATCTGGACGAAGTGGTTAAATTTAAAAACGAAACTTATGCGTCATGTCTAAAGTTAGAAGTAGTTAGATGATAAAGTCACTGCTGATCCTTTAGCATAGCACAAGCAAGTACTTCCTTCTTTCCTCAGCCTTCTTCGCCCGTGGTTAATTTAAATCCGGTAATAACTTGTTCGGCTAATAAGCGACCTATATCTTCGTGAGGTGTCAAGTTTAATGGAGATCCGAAAAGGGTATTTTATTTTATAGAACGCGTAACTGATTATGCGCAGGCGCGAGAGGTTACTGATGATCAATTATTCAACTCGGCCGGCCGTGGAATTTTTTATTGGTGACGCTGTTAGTTGGTATAGAAATATTAAATCGTCGGTTACAAACTGGGATTCGTTAACTCAACAATTAAAAAAAGATTTTTTACCTCCATTTTCTGATGATGAAATATGGGAAAGTATAAGACAAAGAAGACAGATAAAACAAGAATCTGTTACTATCTTTATAGCACAATTAGAGAATCTCTTTAGTCGTTTATCTACGCGTCCTGCAGAAGTCACCAAACTTAAATATATTAAAAAGAATCTTTTACCTGATTATGTTCATCAACTTGCCTTACATACTACTGACTCAGTTACGGAGTTAACTGCTTTGTGTAGGAAGCTTGAAGAAGCTGCCTATATTACCTCGCGTAAATCTACCCCTCAACTTTCTTACCTTAGTAATCCATATCCTTCTAAATTTATTCAGAGAAAAGAAAAAGGTAATAAACCTTCATTTAGATCAGCCCAGTCACGATCGGTAGACGATGCTAATCAAATTAATGTAATGGATGAAATTAAAAACGATTTACCTGATAGAAGCAAAGTAAAGTGATTTGTTTCAACTGTCATCCACCTAATCATACATATAATGTTTGTAAGAAAAAAAGAAGCATTTTTTGTTATAAACGTTGGGAGCCTAATGTAAAAATTTCTTCCTGTCCAAAGTGTACAAAAAACTAAGTTCTTCAATGCCTGTTAGTGGTTGAGACATTGATCGGTCTAAACAACAGACCACACTAAATCATTCGTTTTTTTGCAAATCAGATTGGACTTCTAGGCTAGAATTTGTTTCTGACTTTTATAAACAAAAATACAATAAAATTTCTGAAGCTTTACCTTTATTTTTAAATAAAGAATCTGATAACAGACCTTATCTTTTAGTAAGATTGTATGATCGTAACATTAGTGTTTTATTTCATTCAGGGGCTAATTTTTCTATAGTGGGAGCTGAAGGATTAAACGTTTTAAAGTGCTTTAACGTTAGAATATATCCAGCACCTTTACAGCTGATGGCACTTCTCAGAAAATAAGCGGCGTCGCCGACTTGCCAATTTTTATCGATAATTCCTGCCAAGTTATTAAAGTTTTAGTTGTACCTTCTGTTACTCATTGTTTTATATTCGGAAGCGACTTTGCTAGACAGTTTAAATTGCTTATATATTTTAAAGAAAATAGTTGGTTTATACGTAAAGATGATACTGTTATTTCAACAGTTTCGGGCAATACTTTTAATTTCTCTTTTCCAAAACTTTTCTCTCTAGATGAATTGTCATCAAAACAGAAAGCTGAAGCTTTTAAAGTTATAGAGGCTTTTAAAGCCATAGATAGTAAAGATAGATTGGGTAGAACAGATAAAATTTAATTAACAATAGATACTGGTGATAATAAACCTTTTAAAGTAAAACCATATCTTCTCTCACCTTATTTACAAGAAATTTTAAACAAAGAATTAGATTCGATGTTAAAGTTGGGCGTTGTGGAAGAGTCACAAAGTCCTTGGAGTAGTCCAAGTTTATTTCCTAAAAAATCGAACGGAGAATATCGGTATTGTTTTGATGGACGCTTCCTGAATAAATTTACAAAACACGATTCCTATCCCTTACCTCGTATTGATCTTATACTTAATAATCTTCGAAATGCAAAATTTATCTCATCTATTAATTTAAGAAAGGCCTTCTGGCAAATTCCTCTTGACTCTGCTTCTAAAGAAAAGACAGCTTTTTCTGTTATTGGTAGAGGTCAATTTCAATTCACTGTTATGCCTTTTGGGTTATGTAATTTGACTCAAACACAACAAAGATTGGTTGATGCCATCTTTGGACCAAAATATGAGCCTCATATTTTCTCTTATGTCGACGACATTTTAGTGTGTTCTCCTGATTTTAATCATCACGTTGAACTTTTGACTACAGTAAAAAATACTTTGAAAGATGCAGGGCTAACTATTAATTTAGAAAAATACAACTTCTTCAAAACTTCACTTAAGTACCTTGGTTTCATAGTGGGTAATAATTCACTAACTACGGATCCTTCGAAAGTTGATTCTATGGTTAATTATCTTCGTCCTCGTAATACTACTGAGATTAAACGTTTTTTGGGAATGTGTTCTTGGTACAGACGTTTTATCCAAAATTTCTCGTCTCTTATCGCACCCCTTAATGCTTTGCTTAAAGGCAAAAAGAAGAAACAGCCTGTCTCATGGAATGATGAAGCCGAAGCCGCGTTTGTTAATATTAAGCAAAAGTTGGTTTCTGCGCCGATTTTATCCCAACCTAATTTCTCTCAGCCATTTACAGTACAGTCTGATGCTTCCGACGTGGGTTTTAGGAGGTGTATTGACTCAGCTTATTGATGGAGAGGAGAAGGTGACATCGTATGCAAGCCGAGCATTATCGAGAGCAGAAAGAAATTATTCTGTGACAGAAAGGGAGTGTTTAGCAGTTATTTTTAGTGTTGAAAAGTTTAGACCGTGGATTGAAGGTACTTGTTTTACTGTCATCACAGATCACTACAGTTTCCTTTGGTTAAATATCCTTAAAAATCCTTCAGGTCGACTTTCCCGTTGGAGTCTTAAACTTAGACAATATTCCTTTGATTTGCAGCATCACAAAGGTTCATTGAATGTTGTTCCTGGTGCATTAAGTAGAATTCCTTATTCTGATATACCTGATGATACTGTCGACTGTTCTCCATGTCCTATGCCCATACCTAAAGACGAAGTGTCTTTGTTATCTGTAGATTTAAATTCTCTTGATCCTTGGTATTCTTCTTTGCGTGAAAAAAATACTTTCTTTTCCTGATAAATATCCGCAATGGAAGATCAAGAATGGTACTGTTTACAAGCTTATTCCTTGCCAATCCACATATGTGTTTAATTTGACGAAATGAAAATTGCTAGTTCAAAAATCACAAAGAACCAAAATTCTTGAATCTCGCCATAATCCCCCTACATGTGCACATTTCGGTTTTCCCAAGACATTGTTTAGAGCACAAGAATCATACTATTGGCCTCATATGAGATCTGACGTGCTAAAATTTGTACGCAAATGTTTGTTATGTGGTGCTCAAAAACACTCAAATGCCGCCAGGATTGGTACCATGGGGAAAGAAAAAATTGTTGATCGTCCATTTCAGATTTTGTCTATTGATCTTGTTGGTCCATTTAGTACAAGTAAAAAATGTCATCAGTGGCTTTCAGTTATTTCAGCCTGGTTTTCTAAATACACCCTCATTTTTCCTCTTAATTCGAAGTCTTCCGTTATAGTCTATCATTTGGAAAATGATGTATTTATTATCTTTGGAGTTCCTCAATATATTATCTGTGACGATGCTACTAACTTTATTAGTCGCAACTTTAAAGATCTTTGTGCAAAATGTAAAGTTAAACATTGGTATACTCCCTTCTATTCACCACAATGTAATTTTATGGCGAGAACAAATAAGACCATCACTACTGCTATTCGTTGTTATGTTGACAAGCACGATGATTGGGATCTGCATATTTCTGAGATCAGACAGGGTATTAATACCGCTAACCATGAAGTGACAGGCTTTCCTCCTGCTTATTTGAATTTTGGAAGGCATATACCCCTCTCGGGCGATTACTATAATCAGGTTCCTTCTGATGAATCAGTTGAGATTTTACCTGGCGACAGAAATACATATTATGCAGAGAGTTTCACAGTTTACTCCAGGAAGTACGTCAGAAACTTCACACCGCTTATGAGAGGAATGCGAAGTCGTATAATCTCCGAAAACGAGATGTTAGTTTTAAAGTTGGCGACAAGGTTTGGCGTCCAAACAAAATATTGTCTAGTGGTGGAATAAATTTTCTGCAAAACTTTGACCTAAAAATATTTTATCTGTCGTGCATAAAAAACTTTCATCTTTGGTTTACGAATTAAAAAATATTGACGGATCCAAAGCAGGAAGATGGCATGTAAAGGATTTAAAACCTTACCTTGGTTCTGTGGAATCCTTAAGAAGGGGAAGTATTTCCACATCTTCCTAAATATCTTATACATTACATTCTATCTTACCTTATACATTACCTTATATCTTACCTTATACCTTACCTTATATCTTACCTTATATCTTATCTTATATATTACCTTATATCTTACCTTGGCTACATGACCTTACCGCGTTTCTTGCGCTCTACCTTATATCTTACCTTTGTTATATTACCTTCTCTTATACCTTACCTTTGTTGGTACTTAAACAAATTGAAGGAAATTACCTTTAGCATAAAGTAAAGCTTTATGTAATTATTGGCTAAAGATTTGTTTACCTTGGCCTTAATTTTCTCGCACTGTTGCGCTTTTTTTCTTTTTTGAACCAAGTTACCTTGCCAAAATATTTTGTTGGTACCTTCAAATTTTATTTTGATATAGACAAGGTCCATTGTCTAAGGTAGGAGGACTTATCTTACCCCTTTTGTACATTATATACTAATAAATATTCCCTGATTTAGACATAATTTACTTTCGTCTTTACCTTCTCTTATGCTTTCCGTTTTCTTGGTAACATAAGTTGTCATTGAGTGCTGTAAGGCTGATGACGCGGACTCCTATGCCATTATAGGTGTCGCCATATCAGCTATCCTGGGCCAACTAACCTTTACCCAGTGGAAGGTGGCTAAAACCTGCACTAGCATTCCAATCCAAGACGGATTCCTATGTTTCTTTCCCCGAAAGAATTTACCTTAATTTTTTTTGGCCCAAGCTAGTCTTAGACTGCCAAAGTGTACTAGCAGAGCTGATTCCCTCTGTTTTTTTTCCTTTTAAGTTTTTGAGAAAATAGGAGTAACTCATTTTCCTTTTCTTTCTATTTTGTTATTTTTAGTTCTGTACAGTTTTAACATATTTTATTTAGTTCTACTAATTAGCCATTCTAATCTGATTATCGGATTGTACCTTTTTATAGTATATTGTCAAGCGACAGCGTCAGGTTTTTAGAGGACATTCCCGAATGTCTCTCATAGATTGTGACCTACCGACACGCGTAAGCTATCAAACTAAAAACCTGGCATATATGACACCTGTCAAATTTTGACAGTTAAAATTTGTTAAGTTATCTAACCTATTGTTAAAAATAGTCTACCTTCGCAGACTATTTTTTTTAAGGAGAAAGGCGGTGTAGCGTTTCGCTACCACGTTATGTAAATTTAATTATAAACTATCATATTCATTTAAAACATTTAATTTTAAGTTAATACATGGGTACCGTCTAGTTATCTAGCGCATTCGCCAGAAATATATATAACGTAGTACCATAGTTCTGAAATGATTTAGATGCTAAAAATATCGTGAAAAATCAATATAATGGAGTTTGCTTATCTCTTCTTTGGTATGAAATTTGAGTGTTTATGTTAATATGCATATACAATGTAGTTTTTGAATGCTATCCTTTTTTAACTTGGAATAAATCAACATCAAGGTACCATTTCAGAGCATTCTGAGCGGGATCTTCAAAAAGGCTTTTTTCCTGTTGCTAAGAGACACACTTCCTGCAAGTCCGTGTGTCAAGTGTGTTGTTTTACACACGAAAACCATCCCTTACCCAGATTGGGCTTTTGTATCTAAAGTTTTTTTTTTATTATAGAATGGTTCTCTCATGTCTTAAGAGTTTCTATTACCTTATTAACAACTTTTTTTGGACACTGTGCTGATGCTGAATGGTGAAGAGTGTATATTAGTCGTATTCCTCCATGCCTTCATTCTCCATTCAGTTCTTTCATTAGAATATGCCTTTATCTACCTTCAAGTTCCTGTATTTTCGTCCAGAAGTGCCTGTTTCGATTCAAAAACTCTCAAATATATTTTGATAGTTTTTTTTTTGTTGGGATACACCCTGGTGTACAATATTCAACTACGTCTTTCCTCCTATCTACTTATGTTTCCTGCCTGAATAATACGTCTTTCATGGTTAGTTCCTGAGAAATTCCGGACAACCACTTATAGATCTTTTCCTGCCAAAGAAATGTGCTGATAGCAAAGGCCAGTATATTCCATGTATTTGTATGAACTAACATTAGTGATGTAAGGATACGTATCCAAAAATCCGTTGGATCCGAATATTAAAAGAATCCGGATTATCCGTAACCGGCCGAGAACTTGATTCGGAATCAAAATAAATTCGCATCGGCTGGTTACTAATGCAAAGTGCAAAGAGAAAACGGAATCGGAATCGACTGTAAGCGAACAACACGGTCTGAGATGTGGCATATTTGATCTTATGCTTTCTCTTTCTAATGACCTTTCCTAAAAAAAGATAGCATAGTTATCGGGGTAACGGGTATCATATGGGATGAGACCCATTGGTTAAACTAGTCCCGCCTCACCCGAACCGAATTCAAACGAGAACGGCGCGACGACGCACAGTGTTCAAAATTGATGAAAATATGATCGAAATTTATTACGTCTAAATTGTAAAACCAATCTAACTTAAAAGTTGAATTATTTGATATATACTGTAGAATGAATATAGAAAAATAATGTTTTGATTTTTTTTTTGGAAGTTTTGAATGAGGGGCGTTCTTTTCGGTTCCCACCCCTTAGAGTGTAAAATATTTTTAAAAATGTCGATAATGTTTAAGAGCTTTAATTCCTCTGTTATTTAGCTAAGAAATGTTTTAGAAAGGCATTTAGTACGGTTTATATTCCTTATCCTTTTAAGTATTGAGAGGAGGTGACTTAAATGTAAACAAGTTTTTGCTTAATTATCAGCACCTTTTTATTGTAGGTGGCAGTATTACTATTTTATTTATACAAGTATAAAAATTAAGCATCTGAGTCCTCCGATATTTCTTCCCCATCGTTTTCGTCGTCGACATATTCATCCTCTTTGAGTTCAAGTTTTTCCGTGTCTGTAAGGTCTAGCAAAGGAAGCATGCTCTGGTCTATTTTTTGATGGGCTTTTTTTGAGGGCTGCAACGAAGACAGAAGTGGATCTGAACTCAATAAAAGTCTATTGAATAAGTCCTCATTGATTTTACTAGGACTGATTTTTTGTGTGTGGCTGTCACGGTATTTCCTTATGTCCTTATTTTTTGATTCCTGTGCCTCTTCTGACAGTTCACCGATGGGCAGTAGGGCTTCCTTAATGACCACAGCACCATGCATGAGAATTTTATGTACTGAAGGTGGCATATAGTGCCAGTTGTATAAGGATACATATAATTCTGCAGTGGCCTTACAATATTCTTCAAACTTGCCAATATTAACACACGCAAAATGACACCAAATCGTTGAATCAGTGTCTCATCTATACCTAAAAGAAATGGTAATATGGATTAATTATATATACCCTTAACTTGAGACATCATTACTAACCCGTAATTTGTGACGATAAAGTTGGATTTGAAAAGACTCTTCGAGCAGTGTTACCATTATTAGTGGATCCAGCTCCTTGTTTAGGTATATCCACTAGGAGTCCCATTTTACTTCTAAAGTCTTGCTGAATTTCCTTTTTTCTTGAATCATACGCGGCTTTCTTCTCTTTTGGTACCTACAAAAAATATTGTGTGTACTTGTCTTACACTTTAAAATAAAACATGCTTACCTTCCAACTTTTGATTTCAAGCCTGTAAGCCACGTGTAAAAGACATTCGAAAAATCTTATATATTGCAGACCTTCTTGATGGATTGGGCGCGGAGATAAATCATTCATCTTCGATATTTTGACGTCACAAATGTAACATGTCATGCTGGAGGTTTCGGTCAATGTACTACATACTTTTCCATCCAGCATTGTAAGTTTTAAGTCGAACTTAATGGGTCCGAAATTTGAGAGGTATGGTTGTAACAGTCCTATTTGCTGCTCAATCTCCTCTTGCTCTAGCCTTGATATTGCATCTGTCTCGTGCACCCATTGCAGTCTTATTGGACGACAGTAACTTTTGGATGACGGCCGGGGATTTTTCCACACTATTGCATTTGAACTTTCATCAATTACTCGCAGGGGTACTAAAGATGTGGTGAACAAGCCTTCCTCAGCCCTGGTGCTTTGTCCTTCTCGAATTTGCCTATACGATGTATACCCAGAAGATCCGTCAAAACCCCATTTGCAAATTAAACAAAATGTGCTTTTCTCCGATATAGTTACACATTTCATCAAACTTTCACAAGTTTTATGCAACAGGTTTTGCAGGGGAACTTCACATTTCGTCTCAGACACAAAAATGTCACTCGGGTAAAGTTGTTTTTTGACTTCCAGTATTTTATGGTATGGAGGATATAGATCGAACCCATGTTCTTTGGCTCCACGTCTTAAATCTGTACTGTCATATTTTTTGAAATAATGAATGCTAAGGCTTCATGTAAGGAATAGCTAGACAGGGGAACATTAGAATATTTTTGCCAACAAGTCAGAATTCTCTTTGCTCTGGTGGGCGTAGTCGTAGTTGCCTCTGTTACCAATTTTGCCGCCGACACATTTCCTTCACGCAATTTCATGGTCGCAGCAAATGATATTTCTGCTGCTGTTTTTTGCCGTCGAATTTCTTCAGTCTTTCTACGTTTAATAATGTCTGAACTCTCTTCAAATGTTTTTGATGGACGACCAGCTATAATGATTGAAAACTTTAGAATTCATGTCTATAAATAAATGAATATTTCACTAACTTACCACCACTTGTAGATGCTGAACCTCCAGGAATCGCAAGTTGTTGTTGACAACGAAATACTTCATTTGGGAAAATAAGTTCCACCCGTAGCCAATCTTCATACCTTGACAAGAAGTTGCCCTCCTTCCTTCCAGCAGCTTTCCACTTTGTAAGGTAGTGCGGGAAAAACGATTGTCTCATAAAATTACTAAGCGCAGTGGTTGCAATTTCATCTCCGTTTATTTGAAAATGTTCTTTTAAGAAGTCCAAAACACGAATTTTCTTTACAGAAAGATCTTGGCCACGTGCTTCCATCATTTTCATGGAGATGCAGACGTGTAATTGCCATTGTCACCAAATGCCGAAAATGTACTTACTACACTTAAAAAACAAAACGCAACTCTCTTAACGCCACCAAATAGCACAAACCACACTCAAACGAAACTTTGCACAAACTAAACTTATGACCGCACTGAATACGATCTACTAAAAGACTGAATACGTTCGGTACTCGGTGCAAACAAATGCCTGCTACCCCCTGTTGCGCACCTTTGCGCAGGTAAAACCATAAGTTCTTAAATTCCCTACATTGTAAACATTCATTTGCTGTATAATTCACTAATGAGCAAGCATTAGCAATAAACATGAAGCGTCAATAAAATGGCATTTCTTTAAAAATTGTATAGGATTACAAGCAGCGGATTCTACCTGAAGATAAAAACACCCTCCTTTATGTTATTCAGGTTACTTGAATCTTTAAGGTATGTACTTTTCCCTGGTATAATTATTTTTACACCAAAAATGATACCTGCAGTAGGTAACACCGAAGCAAAAGAAAAGAATTTAGCACTAAAATATGCCGTATGAAAATTTAATTAATTTTGTAGTTTTTCGTTATCAATATCTATGACCCTGACAAAGACAGAAAAGCGGTTCTTGGTAAAAAGTTGTATGATGACGCGTACAAACAAATACATAAATTTCAACATTCTCAGGAAAACTTAAACTTTTTAATTACGATCACTTTTTTGCAAATTTTGAACACTGTGCGACGGTGCCGTCCTATCCCTAACCTTCGACTTCGAATGATATGATACCGCATCGACCTACCTAGCCGTGTATCCGGATAGAAAATGTTTTAGTGTTGCCTGCATACATATACATGATCTGTAACCGCTTTCGCGCGGGTCAAGAAATGGATACGTATTCGGATAATGGATACGGATATTAGCTGATTCCGATTCCGTATGACTCGGATATCTAAAGAATACGGATATTTACAACACTAACTAACATCACTCAAATATGATCTGCCATGCCTTGAATATTTATTTTTATAATTTTTATTCGTATTAATACCTAATTTAAAATGATATAAATTTCATAAATTATTCTCCTCTGTAAAACTTTTCTGATTTATTAGTGTTATAGTTTTTTATGCGTGTCAATTTGATTGATCAATCAACCATGCGAATGGGTAATTAAGTTGGGGTGGGGGTATTTTTAGAATTTGAAGTCTGCAATCAGAAACGTTAATTTTTAATTATTGTTAATGAATTTATTCCTTTTTTTACGTAAATAAGGACTAAACTACTTATTTTTAGTCAGTGGTAATCTGCTTTTTTATTTTTAAGATCTTTTCTAAGAGTTCATCTCCCAGTCTGGGGGTTCTTCTTCACTTAAAGCAAGGTATACAGACTGGGTGGCGCCTTGTTAGAAAAGTGAACCACACTACTAACTCATAACCTAGTGTTCACCGATGAACAGCTTCCGTCGCTGGAACGTTCAGGAATATTATGTATTATATATTACTATATAATATATTTTATTTTTGTGAAAAAAACCGTGACAACGTTAACCGAAAAATGATGCAGAAAATTTGTTTCGACCGTTGCGTGGCGATTTTTGTCGGACCAAAGGGTATTGTTGATGCCATCACGACTTAATGTGACTTCATAGGTAAAAAGTCTGCGTGACAACACCACGATTATCTTTTATCCACCGACAACATTGCATGCGGATCTCATGGTCTCCCGGTTGCGATTGTACTAAATATAAACTGTTAGCTTTGGCCCGCGACTTCGTCCGCCTGGTATAGGTGATAGTATAGTTTTGATGTCATGATTATGAATATATGGAACATGAGTTATGTTATTTTAGGTTCGTTATCGGTTATCGGGGTCGGACTCAGGTAACTTAACAGAAAAGGTAAATGAAATGAAATTAATATTATATTTTGTTAGGTTGTAGTTATGTATTATTGCTCCTAAAAAATATGTCTTTTGTTTTTAATGAACCAACTTCACAAAAGGAAAAGCACTGAAAAGTATGAAATAATATTGTTACGTAATTATTACTGCGGGTCAACTTAATTTTGTTCATTTTTATGAGAAAATTATTTTTTTTCAGTTTAGTGCACCTATTTTCCCTCCCCTTCATCTGCTCTCCCCCTCTTTAAATGTGTTATATTATATTTTCTGACCTCTACCCCCAAAAATGACATTAGTTAAGAATAAATTCCGACCCGCCCCTTTTACCTCCCCGCCGCCGTTAATTTGTATAACATCCGTTACACAAAATTAGCTTTTCTGACCTCAATAACGCCGAAATGTTGCATTAGGGAACATTGTTGGAGAAATTGTCAATCGCTCCCCCCCCCCCCCCAAGATTAGGGTTTCTGACATCTGTTACCCCGAAAATGACACATTTACCATTTTTGGAAAAATTCCCAGCCGCTCGTTTTTATTTCCCCCTCCTCTGTTAATTTTTGTAACATGTACATTTGTTTCACAAAATTAGATTTTCTGACGTTAATAACCCCGAAACTGACATATTCGTTATCATTTTGGAGACATTTTCAGCCGTTCCCTTTTATCCCCCTTCCCCGATAACTTTTTTAATATCTGTTACACAAAATTAGATTTTCTGACCTTAATATCCCCAAAAATAACATTAGTTCACATTTTTGGAGGAAATTGTCAATCGCTCCCTTTTTATCCCTCCTCCCCGTTAATTTTGTTACCATTTGTTGGGCAAAATTACATTTTCGGACCTCATAACCCCAAAAATGATACATCTAACATTTTTGTAAAAATTCACAGCCACTCCTTTTTTACCCCTCCCCCCCCCCCCCCCCCAGCACAACAGCAAAAATGACCTTAAATGAAAATATATCAAAATTTGATATTAAGAAATGTTGTTAAAAATTAAATCGCAAAGACGTACACAAATTTTAAAAGCAATTGATTAAAAAAGAAGAAATACTTGTTTTTGCCAAATTAAAAATTTATCAATACGCGTAATGCAATTTTTAGTGCAAAATATTATTAACTGCACTAAAATAATTACTTCAAATCACGTTCCCTAAAATTATACTTTTTAGTTGCCTTTCCTAATAAGAAAAATAAAATTGTTCAATTCTGGCTGGTACTCCATTGCTTCATAACGAATTATTTGTATGGCCTTTGCATGCTAGACCCCTCAAATCAATTATTATTAATAAAAGGGCATACATGTTTATGTTTTTTGATACAGCTTTATTATTCTGATTACAAAACTTTTTAAATATTATTCAAAAGAAATTAAAAATTGGAAATGATAAACTAAGTACCTACTTAGAAATTTAATTGCAATTAACAATAACAACAAATAATAATAATATTTTAACTTCTGAACCACTCCACATGCCTACCATCTCGTTCAATACATGTAATTGTCTTTTGTTTTTGTTCCATCGCTTTTAGTACTTTTCTTAGGATATCTGGTGGTATATTGGCGACATGATATCTTATTGTATCCTCTAAAACTCTAAATGTTATATGTCTTTAAATGGCCGATAGTTGTATACCTTGTTTTGAAGGTATTCCCACAAAAAGAAATTCATTGGGGTCAGGTCTGGAGATCTTGCAGGCCATGGATTTGCCGAATATATCGGCCTATCCATTTGCCATTGCCTTACCCCAGCGGTACTATGGATTGATGCGCCATCTTGTTGAAAAAACAGTTCATGTCGCTCTAGTAAGGGTAATTCATGTAGATCATGAATTAACTCATTACTTAAAACCTCTAAGTACCTATCTGAATTAAGATTGTTCCTGAAAAAGTAAGGACCGATAATTTTTGTATTGATAATACCGCACCAAACGTTTGTTTTAAATGAATACTTGTTTCTTGCCTCCATGGTAAAGTTTGGATTTTGATCCGCCCACCATTTACAATTTTGGGAACTTATAATACAATTTGATGTAAATGTAGTCCCATCAGAAAAAAATATTTTTTTTTTGCAAAATTTCTATCACTCTCCATCATTCCTTGAAACCAGAATGAAAAATCTATGCATGCATCTAAATCCCTTTCAAACAGAATATGAATAAATTTTGGCTTGTACGCTCGAAATCTATGTTGTTTTAAAATTCTGCCAACAGACATACCAACTTGTTCTTTTCTTTGTGAGAGAGATTTCCTAGGATTTTCTGCTACGGACCACAGTACGATAAAGGTACCTTCTTCATTTGTGACTGTTTCAATCTGAGGTACTTTATGACGAATTTCAACGCTACCTGTTAGTTTAAATTTGTTTAAAAGTCTTACAGTGGGTCGCACAAAACTTTTAATCAAGCGTTAAATCCTAATTCATCGTTAAAAACAAAAGATTCTCAGTTTAACACAGCGTTAAATTATTTTTCTTTCAGCAACTGCCCAAATTTTTGCCTAATCAAGAACTAAACTGACAATTGCCACTACAAAACCAAGGTGTTGTTTACTTTTTCATTTGCATTTAACGAAGAGAAAACTTAACGATGAATTAAACTAATTACACAATATGGTGTAATTAAAGTCATGTTTCTGGTAACATTTTCAATAAAATATTGGTTACTTTGGAAAAATTTTATGTTCCAATACAAGAAATTAAAAGAAAAATCTTTCCTTCAATATTTTAAAATAAAACTATATACACTTTTATTGCAGATGGGTATCTAATTTATCATAATGCTTACTAAGCAGGTACCTACCTTCACGCACTAACAAAAAGTGTAGGAAAAATAAAGTTCATCATTTATAATGTGAATTTTACCAAAAATACACCTTTCATCATCAATAACATACCAAAATTACTCCTTATAAGTATCATTAACTTGTGCAAAAATAATATTCTACTGCTGAAATTCTTCTTGGTTATAAACTATTCATCACAATATTATAATTAAAACAATTTTCCTACTAGTCTTCTATAAAAATATAGACTAGGATTCTCCTAATTTCCTTATGCTTATTTTTCTTCAACATCAGAATTCGCAAGTTATTTTTCCTTCTCTTCCTTCATTTAAAAATAATAAAGTCATAAAGCATAAAGGCAGTTATTTTTTTTTAATTATTATTTTTGTCATCATACTTATAACAAAATAAAAAAGAAAATTAGGTAGGTATTATTTACAAAAGTAAAAACATTGGAATTCAAGGAATTTTTATATAAATCCTTTTGTTTTTTTACGTCCCCCTATACCTACAATAAACCATAACCTAACTATAAACCATAGAAGAATAAAGGGTTTGTTACAGAAAACTAAAGTTTTTTTTTAAATATAAACAAAATTAGATTGTTTCTAAACAACGGATTTCAAATGACGTTTGTGAAGTAACCTCAAACATTCCTCTCCCAGTTACTGTTAGCCCTCGTCCACGTGACAGGTTGACAAGCTCGCCACCCGGTTTGGCGCTTAGACCAAAGCTCCGGCGACCTTTAGGGATGGTGTACACTAAACGTTACTCCTTTATTTTTCTGTAGTTTTAATAGGTCTCTTGGTTTGTGTTGCACGAAACTGCATTAACAGACCCTTCTTTTTTGATTGTAGAAGACACCAGTTAAAAACAATCAGTTTACGTTAATGCAGTTTTGAGCGACACAAACGAATAAATAAAAAGTGACCAGGTTCAATTCAATTTTTGTAAATCCAAAAAAGGTTTGTTCATTAGTGTGGCACGAAACTACACTAACCTACACTTTAAGGTTTGTTCTTTTGTGTTGTATGAGCCTGCACTGATTATTTGCTAATGGATATCTCCCACAAATAAAAAAAACACAAAAGAACAAGCCTTTTGTGTTTCACAAAACTGCACTAACCTACAGTTTTTTTGTTTGTGGGAGACCCATTGGAAAAAAATCAGTGCAGGTTGGTGCAAATTGTGTAATTCCAAAGAACAAACCTTTTGTGTTGAAACTGCAGTAACTTACACAGATTTTTTCTAACTGATGTCTTCTTACATAAAAAAAAGTGTAGGTTGGTGCAGTTCACAAATGAACAGATCTTATGTTGCCCTACCCTATTCGACTTTTTTAAATTTAAAAGGAAGATTAATGCCACAAAACAAATTAAAAAAAAATGATTGAATTACCCTTGTAATTTTCTTTATGAAACTTTTCTAGTTTTATAAATTATCAGGAAATAAAAATGAACAAAAGTATTAATATAAATTAATATAAACTTATATTTTAAAAAATCCTAGAACATATTTTATTTATGTAAAAGTAACAAATTTCTATTTATAAAATATTTCAACATCTATGTCACCAGTAGGAAGGTACTAAGGTACCTATATTATTTTGAGCCTGTCTTCACATTACATCTTTGATATATTCTCTGTGACTTATCTATTACCTGTAACAAAAGAAAATGGAACAGATAATAACATGTATAAGTATACGTACATGATTACATAGTAATCTTAATAAAACTAAATCTAAAAAAATCTATCTATATATCTAATCTATCTAATAAAACTACCTTCTTACGGTCTTCCTACCAAACTATGTGCCTGGATCGGCAGCTTCCTCTCTAATCGGCGCATATCTGTTGTGGTTGACGGTCACTCATCTAACTTCCATCCTATCAATGCTGGTGTCCCCCAAGGTTCAATCCTGGCACCAACCCTATTTCTCCTTCACATTAATGACCTACTCTCTTCAACTACCAATCCCATCCACAGTTATGCTGACGATAGTACTCTTCACTCCAATATTCATTTTTCCAGACAAATTTCGAACCAGGAGTTGGATAATAGACGCAGATCTATGTACCTATCCCTTTCCCAAGATCTTCAATTAATCTTAGACTGGGGTCCCAAGAACCTTGTTCAGTTCAACGCCTCCAAAACCCAGTCTTGCTCCCTCTCGCGCAAAAAATCTGGCAACGCTCACCCCATCCACATGAATGGCCAAGTCCTACAAAACAACGAAACATTCGATCTCGTTGGTGTCGCTTTCGAACAAGATCTCAGCTGGCACAAACACATTACTTCAGTAGCCACATCGGCAGCTAAAAAGCTTGGTTTTCTCTTTCGAGCCAGAAAATACTACTCCCCTTCCAACTTATACACTCTCTATGTTTCCCAAATAAGACCTAACCTAGAGTACTGCTCCCACATCTGGGGAGCGGCATCACCT